>VZRR01013698.1:296406-472308 GCA_013398015.1 Oreocharis arfaki | reverse complement strand
CGGCAGCCAGCGGGCAGGGGGAGGTGCCGGAAGCGGGTCGGCTGCTGCGGGAATCCGGTCACCGGCCCGGGGCATCCAGCGAGGGGTTTGGCTGCCGGGGCGCCTGGCAGCGCTGTAAACAGCGCGGGGGTTTCCCTGTGGGAGGAATCTATAAGAAAGGCTTGAGGAGGAGTAAATGTGGCTGTATTTTCTAACAAGGGTAGAGGGGATTGATGGGAGCGAGAAGGTAACCTTGAAAGCGCTGAAGTAATTTTTTACCCTGATATTGCAGAAAGGATAGTAAAGTCTGGAGGATCGATGTAGCAGTACAGGGAAGGCTTGTAAAAAGGAATCTCATAAATGTTAAAGGAAAACTTGAAGGCTACCAACGAGAAGGCACAGCTTCACCAGGGCACGTTTAGGTCGGATATCAAGAAGAATTTCTTCACAGCAAGGGTGCTTAGGCTTTGAAATAGGCTGCCCCAGAGATGGTGGGGTCACCGTCCCTGGAGGTGTTTAAGGAAAGACGGGATGTGGCACTTTGTGCCACGGTCTAATTGACACGGTGGTGTTGGGTCATAGGTTGAACTCGATGATGTCAGAGGTCGTTTCCTACCAAATGATTCTGTGAAATATTCTCTTGAGTTCACCTGGAGCAGAGGGACCTGCAAGGGAGTTAACAAGCCTGTGCTAAACAATCACACTGGCAAGATCGTATCAGTAAAGAAGCCAAAGGAGATTTCCCAATTGTGTCACGTGTAGGAAACTGGGGAGGTGCCTACGTTGGATCCATTTTTATGGGAGATGAGTCAAGACAGATCCTCTGACACAAGCAGCAGCAAGAAGAGGTTAAGCAGTAGATAAACAGTACTAAGTTTCTAAAACTGGCTGATATTTACAGAGTGACTCAGGAATGCAGCAGCTTACCTACCCAGCCCGCTGTAAAACAATTTCCGCTGAGAACTCGGCAGAGGAATGCATGAAGCCATTTCCCTTTTTAAAGGGTCCAGAAAGAAAAAAATCAACAATCTGACTTCTGCACCCGGAAAACCAATAAAAATAATTTTAAATAATGTAGTTAATCAGGAGAGTTGCACGGCTTTTGTTTAAAGTATTCCTGTCTGGCAGACTACTGTATAAATCCTGGAATATGTTTGGTAAGGATTGGATATGGATATGACAGCTATAATTGGAGCAATTTGTCTAATCTGTATGCTTTCCAAAAATACTCCCAACATTATCAAAAGGCCCTTACAGAAATTCAGTAAATGTAGAATGAATGGAAGCATTCTCCAGTGGACGGAAAACTGACTGAAGGGCGTGTGTGTGTGGTCATCCGCCACACTGACAGATGGAGCTCTCCTGGGATCTTTATGTAATCTGTTCAGGAGCAGCTGGGGAAAAAGAGAGTAGATTTAGATTGGATGGTGGGAAGAAGTTCTTTACTGTAGGCGTGGTGAGGCACTGGAACAGATTGCCCAGAAAAGCTGTGGATGCCTCATCTCTGGAAGTATTCAAGGCCAGGCTGGATGGAGCTCTGAGCAGCCTGGTGTAATTGAAGGTGTCCCTGCCCATGGCGGAGGGGTTGGAACTTGATGATCTTTAAGGTCCGTTTCAACCCAAACCATTCTGTGGTTCTGTGATTCTGTGAAAAGAGGGTGAATGGTCAGGTGAGGTTTGCTGATTCCTGCAGTAACTGAGGCCTATGAAAGCTTTCCAGGGACACCTTACGGTCCTGAATTACTGGGCTGTATCAGCCAGTCATGGCCAGATCGTGATCCCTGTGTGACAGGTGAGCCCCGTATGTCAGGTGGAATCCAGAGCAGGAACCTGATGTCCATGAGGAAAACCCATTTTAACTTTGCATAATTTTGTTTATAAAAGGAATGTGCTGACTGATGATGCTCAGCAGCAAGATAAGTAGGTCATAATGCATTTTCATGAAAATATCAGCTTAGCACTTGGTAGCAGCTCATAAAAGGTAAAAAATGTTCACAATACTAAGAAGAGAAACAGAATAAAAAAGGGGGATACCTTTTTGTTATTGAAATCAACAAGCAAGTTATGCTTGCAATTTCAGTGTTGCATGCAGGTTACATAATTCTTGGAGATGGGAAAGGAAGCAATAGAGTGAACTGGAAGTGTTTAGAAAAAGACAGCAAGGACTAAAGGAGAAGAAAATCAGCTTCTGCAAACAGGGATCAACTGAGCAGGACTCTGCTTTGGAGTGGTAGTAAATGAGGGGAAGTAAAAACTGTCAGTCAAAGGGGAACATCCTTGTATGAAATAGAGGAAAGTCCCCAGCACTTTCAGTTTCCCTTCTAAAGAAGGCATGATCATTCTTTATTTGGGCAGAAGTTATTTAATTCATTAATTTTGGCATAGAACTTGAATCTTTAAGACAATAGACTGTGAAGGCTCTATAGAAGCTGGAACCTGCCTGTGCTATTTCCTCTTCAAACCCCTTTGAAAGGGGTCAAGGCCCTCCAGTCGATTGAGTCTTTCAATACTTTGGCCACATTAGTGACTTTCTCTCCATTGCCAACATGTGAGAGAATCTGGGTGCCAAACCTGTTGCTCCAGTTTGGGAAACAAACAGCTTTCTACTGTGACATTAGGCATTTTGTGGATTTAACCAGTATGTGTGCTCTGCAATTCTCTTAAACAGAAAGAAATAAAAAATACTTCTTTGTGCAGAGCATGCCCAAACTGATTCATTGTCAGTGTGTGTTTCTGTGCGTCTCTTCACTCACGAGTAACCCTTGCAGTTTTCTTTGGAGCTTTTATCATGTGCCAGTGACTTTTCAGGAAAAGATTAATCTCATCTGGTGAGTAAGAACCAGAATGTTGAAGTCTTCAGCAAATTGAACCTGTTAATTTCAGCCATTTAAAGCTTACTACCTGTTTCTGGGTTTTTTTTCCAGAGTTGATAAAGACAGGAGTGGAATAATATCTGATAATGAACTTCAGCAAGCATTATCCAATGGTAAGTCTGTAAATGAGCAGTGAGGTAGTTCATTGTAAACTTCATGTTAAGTTTGTTGTGACAGTGGTTACTTGATGCCGTCATTCTTTGTATGGAGGAGGGTGGGAAGTGTTCCCACCACTGATTAGTACTATTTAATCTACAGCAAAAGGCTGCAGAGGGAAAAACATAGACAGTCCTCCTGATTTTTTGTTTGTTTGTTTTAAACTGAGTATCTGTTGTAACCATTACTGATCTGTATTCTGAGGAATGAAGGCATGCACATACCTTTATTTTCTTCCAGCTCTGTTTCCTAGAAATCATAACCAGTGATTTATATATTCCTTGCTCATCACTACTGAACCTTTGTTTTTTAACCTGTATCAGTGCATAACGTGAACAAAGCTGTTTACAACCAGCCTTTTCACTGCACATAATTTATTTTTCATACAGTATGGTGCAGGAAATAAAATATGTTTGGCGTTTTTCCTAACAGAGTAGAAAAATGCACTCTAGATCTAGTATTAAAACTTTTTAGTAGTCTGTCAGTTCCTTGTTGTAATACTCAAAGAATAATTAGGGTATTGTCAAATAACTCATGGAAACAAAATAAAAAATGAAGCATTTTTCCAGTAGCCTATTTTTACTTTCCTCCCATGACTCCAGGTGGGTAGGGTTGTACTCTGTGGGGGTTTTTTTCCATTTGGAAATCTGAAAAAGGGCATATTCAGGCTGTTTGTCCACATTTGAGTCCATACCAAGTTCCCTTTCTCCCAAAGTTTATTCCTTCATCTTTCCTGTGCTTTGTGACTGAGAAGGGCTTGAACTGTTGTAAGCTGCAGCATACACAGGCTGAAGGGCCCCTTTTTGTCAGTCATTGCCTGACTTGAAATAAATTTATAAGGCTCTATTTAGTAAAATTGCAGTCTTGTAAATGAACTGGGTTTACTAGAATATTTGTTTAATAATGTATCTGATAAATTAAAAGCCATGTATTGTGGCTGGCAGACCTGATACATAATTAAAATTTTGAATAAAATCTTTAGCAAAAAGTAAGTTAATTTAAGTCACCATTTTCATTTAGATTACAGTGCTGTTTAGAACTGTGAGAACCTGTCATTTTTAATTTTACCTGCTGTTTTAAATTTTATGTATTTTAAATATCTTCTCATATGAACATGCCATTTTTTATTTTCTATATTTTATATATCTCCTCATATGATTGAATTTAAGGATAATAGGCAGTGATGACTCTGAGTTTTTTCTTTCCTTATTTACAATTTAGATTAGCAGTTTCAGTGCTTTGCAGTTATGAAGCATGCCTGCCAAGTGAATTCACTGTTAGACAAAATATTTACAGAACTGTAAGCTTCCTGCATTCCAAGAGATTCTAGATGTGGTACACCAAAGTCACTAACAATTCACTATATTATTTTCAAAATATATCCTCTAGTGGGTGGTTGTGCATGGCTGTCCTGCAATTCAACATGGGCTAAAAGAATGTTATGTGTTTATTTCTAAAACATTAAAAAAGTCTGCATCGTGCTCATTGAAATTTGAAGTTCAGTCTAGTTTTGACAATTTGACATTTTCAAACTTCATTTTGTGAAGTTTATGCAGATGATAATGTGCTTACCTGGGAGGGGCTGATCATCACTATGTGTAACTGTTTGCACAATAAAATCCTATGTTTCCTTCTTGTTTTCTTCTGTGTTGCTGTGGGAAGTTAATAGTAGAGTCAGGAGAGGAGAGACAGAAACAGTCTTTCCTTGTTTATTTGAATAGGCTGAAATCAGTATAGTTCTTCACCTCTGGAGTTGCTCAGATTTCACTCTGTGGCTTCTATATGAGTCACTTGAATATTTCAAGATGAAATAAGTTAACTTTCAGACTGTATTTTCACTTTTTCCTCTTCTTTTGTTCAGTGTTAAATGCTGGCACCTTATTAATTCCATTATTTCTTAGTTTTGTGAAGAGACATACAACTCCAAGGTACTGTTGTCTGTCTAAAATACTGCTTAAGCGTTTTCAGAGCCATTTTTCCTCTTCTCTTTCTCTGCTTCCATTTCCCTTCATGTGCAGATAGTCACAGGGCCTGCCTAGAGTGCAGGGCTCTCCCTGTAGAGTTACGCCACTGCACTTGACCCAGCAAAGCCGACGTGCTGGATCCCAGCGCGGCCCTTCTGCTGGGATTTGTGGTCAGCTGACGCATCCCGGGGAGCGCCTCCACAGTGCCCTCGGCTCAGCGACTCCTTTGTGCCCTCACCGATTCCCTGAGTCCCTGCAGGCAACCGCAGCCAGTTTAATAGGAGCTGCTTCGTCCTCCTGGTTCCTTTACAGGCTCTAGAGAATCGATGGTGAAATTCAAGATGAGGCACAAGATTTCTTTTCATTTAAAGCTTAATGCATCCTAGTGCTCCGGAATGCTCTTAACCAAGTGAAAACTATTTCAAAATGACTGGCCTCTAAATACTCAGAGAAGTACAGAGCTCCTCTCCAGATGATTACTGCTCAGGTCCTTTCAAGCAGCAATGTTTCTTGGTCTAAAAATACTAATTCGAACTAACACTAAATTGTTTTAGCAGTGGAGGTGTTTATACTAAACAACTCTAAATTGCAATGTATGGTTGTGCCATGTTAGGAACCCTTTCTTTTTACTTCTGTCAGAAACTAAATGCCCTGGAGTAGTCCTGTAAAAAGGTAATGAGTAGATGGGTTTTTGAGTTACAACTTAGAGCATGTCTGCTCCTGTCAGTAGAAAAGAGGTACTTCAATTTTGATCTTGCCTTTTATCCAGTACTTCCTGACAGCCTGGGATGAAAAAGTCCTTCTTAGATCTTCCAAGATATGTTAGTTTTGTTTGTTGCAGCCTGAAAAATGCTGGTCTGTGTGGTATTTGTAAAGCTCTGGTCTGAAGTCATCTCTGAATGGTCAAGAACATTATTACTTCCAAGCAGTCATATTTTATAATATGCCAGCTCCATGTCATGTAGCTCTGAATTCTTAACTGGTTTTTTGGTTGTTTTGTTGCATTTTTTTAAACATTGCTTAGTATTGAGGAACTAAGTAATTCTTTCTGTTTCAGGCACGTGGACTCCATTTAATCCAGCAACAGTCAGGTCAATTCTTGGTGAGTGTAGTTGTGTGGTGTGACATAATCCTAAGATAATGTTTTGTGATCTCTTCAGATGATTGAGAATGCTCTCAATTGCTACACTGTTTTTTCTTGGAGTGCCCAGCAGTAGTAAGTTAAATTATTTTTCCTTTTGATTAATACAGGAATGCCCTTTGCATACACACATGTGCATTTGCCAAAGTAGCCTGAGAAAATGTTACTGCATAATTAGATAGTAAATGCAATTTATCCATGAGAAGATTGTCATCTCACATTTTCTAAAAAGATATTACATAACTTGTCTTTGGAAGTAGTTTTTCCTGTCTTGCATTTTAAGCCTATGTTTTGCTCCAAAAACACCAAACAGAAGCTTTACAATGCTTGAATTCTGTTAGTGTATAAAAAAATTGCCAGTAATGTGGAAGGTGATGGTGGCAGAAGGATAAAGACTCAAGCACAGTAAATCAAATCTTTTCTATCACAGAGCTCGTAAATCCAAGGAGTGCATTTGTTGCTTTGTTTTCAGTAAGTTCAGCAGCAGTCTGAGTTCCATCACTATGTCACATGCTTTTTGTATAAAGATAACAGTATCAGTAAATCAAATGCAGATGAATATCCCAGCACTCTTGGGAATAGATGTAAGACCTTTTAATGTGTCCTTAGAAAAGAACAATCCACATTGCCCATTTTGATTTATCACTGGATGATCAATCAAGCCCTCAGTATTTTTGAACTGAAAACGAAAACCCAGGAAAAATAAACATTCTGTGATTCATTCTGGTACTCTTTTATCTTGCTTTTTTTATTTTTCCTTCAGTGGATGACTGCTTGCTTTTTCTTGGCAGAACTTTCCAAATTATCACTTGCATTTTAGCAATTTCTTTTCTCTCTTCAGTACCGTCCACAAAGCATTCTTGTCGCCTTAAAATCCTGGCAGATCTTGCTGAGGAGTAGTATGACTCAGGTTTTATATGTGTTTCTTACTTTTTATTTCAGGCATGTTTGACAGAGAAAACAAAGGGGGTGTGAACTTCAATGAATTCACAGGAGTCTGGAAGTACATCACAGACTGGCAGAACGTCTTTCGAACGTATGACAGAGACAATTCTGGAATGATTGACAAAAATGAGCTAAAGCAAGCACTAACAGGTTTTGGTAATTCATTTGTAATTACAGTTTTTACGACTGGGTTATGTCATAGAATGAGCTGCTTACTGTTACTGTTGCAGAGCTGTACTGCTCTGACATATGTGACTAAAAATGAGGCAGGTGAAGGGCAGCTCTCCTTTTAGGTATAAGATGCCTTTTAACGATGTCCATGCCAGCAGCACATGTTTTTTAAAGCTCTTTGCTTAAATAGAGAAAAAAGAAAACATTCCACATATGTCTTGAGACATCCAGTTCCACCCTCTTCTGTGACATGCTCTAAGAGCGTGACCAGTGCTCCAGGCAAAGTCTGAACTTACAGGGTACTTGACAGAACTTGCCAGTTTTTAAAATGAGGCCAGCTGTCTGTGCTACTGAGGCACTCTGATGGCTAAGGAACTTTCATTCCAGTCACTTCACTTGCAAAGACTTGATCTGCAGCCCTAAACCATTCCCTCAATCAAATAGTCACCTTAATCTGCAATTATATTTACTGTGACTCTGTACATAATTATTGTTATTATATTAATTATTATTTAATTAATCATTAATTAATAATTAGTTATTATTAAGCATGGGTTTTATTGCATGCATTTTAGTTTAACAGTGATACTAGTAAAAAAAAAAATCATTGTAACTCCTTACTGTTTTCTGGTTTTGTTACACATGCCTGCTAAACAACCTTGTTCTTTTTATAGCAGGACTGCAGTAATTGAAACCTTCTAAAGTATTTCTCTTTTTCCAAGGTTACCGACTGTCTGATCAATTCTACGATATCCTTATTCGGAAGTTTGACAGACAAGGAAGAGGACAAGTTGCTTTTGATGATTTTATTCAGTGCTGTGTTGTTCTACAGGTAAGAAAGGAGATGTACTTTGATGTCAGTTGAAAAAAAAATTACCTTTTCCTAAGCTTTTCTGGTTCTCACTTTAACAATGGATCTAAAACTTGCTTTTATTTATAATAAACCATTTGAACTAAGTATATGACAAGTGCTAGAAACATCTTTGTATTTTGCTCTTCATTAGTAATTCCTTTGCATCTCAAGTAAATTTGATACAATGGGTGAGGGACAAAAAAATAGTGTTTTACAGTGTCTGCTTGTTTAATGCAGACTTCAGAGCTGTTCCTGCAGGGGTAATGGTAGAAATAGACAAAAAACCCCCCAACCTTCCAGTAAAAGAGAGAGAGAGAGAACATGGAGGGAAAGCAGTTCCCTGTAAAAGCAGTATCTCTGTTAGACTCGTCAGTCGCCTGTGTATTCATTTGTAAAATGAGGCAATTATAGTTAGTTATAGACTGGAACTCTGCTAAAAAGGGCTTTGAAATGCAGTATCACTCAGCTGACGTTAATGAAACCATGCTGGTAGTTTTTCTGGTCCACTGTCCATACTGCTTGGCACCTCTGGGGTTATACAGAGACAGCTCAGATAGCAATGGCACATGAAGCACATTTGCCTAGAAAGTGAAATATGCACAAGGTACGCATTGGATTCTGTTTCCAGATGACTCAAATGTTACATTGTTTTTCCCTATGCTTTAAAGCCTGTTATAAAAAGCTGTCTGGTCTATAAAGAAGTGCCTAGGTAGCCTTAGGTAATGTATCATTATTGGCAAAGAGCTGTCTTTATACATAAGACTGTAAAACGGCTACAAAGGGGATGAACAGAAAGGGTTCATAGAGCTGCAGAAGCCCAGGTGGATGTGGCAGTCTGAACCTTCCCCTAGAAGAAAAATGTCTATTATTTTTTTCTGTCCTCCTCAGAGGCTGACTGATGTGTTCCGACGATACGATACCGATCAGGATGGCTGGATTCAGGTGTCCTATGAGCAGTATCTTTCCATGGTCTTCAGCATTGTATGACACTGATAACCAGGAATCGCACACTGGCATTACACAGACTGGATTTGCCAAATCATCCTCTACTGAATAAGATCAATGATGTATTATAATGGATGTAACATCACATTCTTAAATTTTGTATGTTGGTAATCACTGTCAGAATCTGTACTTGAGTTGGTTTTTATTTTGTATTATTGTTTGATATGACCATCTCTGCTTACTGTAGTACAGAAAGCACAGGATCTAGATTTAACTGGTGCAATGTCGAACATAACCTCTTACACATATCCTGCATGGGAAAAATGACTCTATAGAAATGCCAAATTAAAATAATGCTTGTTAGTTTATATGAGTTGAAAGCCAGAAGTTGCACAACATGTTTTGCATGTGCCTTACTTTTATAAGAGTTTAATGTATTAATTTTTAATACAGAATTTAAAATTAAGTAAAAATACTAGGTCAACTTTTAGTCTATTTCACTTTTGTACAGCTTTAAGGGGGTGGTGATTTTATTTCTGTATTCTCATTTTCTACGATTCAGGGGTCTCTCCACTTGGATGGCCTTTTTTTATTTTCTAGCTGCCTCCTTCTTCCAGGGTATCCTTGGGATGGCTTCAAATACAACTTCACAGCTGTGAAGCAGATCATACTGCATCTCCCTCAATAAGTTCCCCACAAAAATGAACTCTGACTCTACGCTCCCTTTGCTTAGTTGTCTCATTTAACATCAGAAGTCTTCCTTTTTGTGCTGAAGCACTTATGTGAAGTAGCTTTGAACTGACAGTCAGACATTCTCATAACTTTACCCTACATCTCACCATTTACAGCTGAGAGAGAGTGGAAAAACTCAAGCAAGACAAGTAATGACTGATTCCTGTGTCAAACACCATCTCTTGAGTAACTCTGAAGAAGCAACTTGGAGGAACCAAAGAAAAGTTAAAAAAAAAAAAATAGAAGTTACAATGTTACTTCTAGGTGACCCTGAGATTGGCTCAGATGGTCAGAGAATGGTACAAGTAACACCAAGGTCACAGGTTCAGTCACTGTATGGGCGATTCACTGACGAGCTGGACTCAGTCATCCTTGTGGGCCCTTTCCAACTCAGACTGTTCTGTGATTGTGTCTCAGCCAGAGTAGAGCGTCTGGTGTCAGGGTGAAGGCAGCAAAGTGGCAACTGGGCAGTTATCAAACATCTGTCACGCAGAGAAGCTGCTACTATTTGTCAAGTAATAATCAGACCATTAGTGACAGCTCAGCAACACTCTGAACACTCTCCTGGTGTGAGATATGTGGGGAAAGACCAGTGGTCTCCATGGCATAAGCAAACCAAAACAAGGAGCTCTCCCAAAGCACTTTGGGCGTCATCACCCAAAAAGCAAGGAATTGGTTTTGGCTGAGGAGGGAGATCAGGAATAATGACCAGTATAAGAAACCACCTCATCCAACAGCCTTGGATGAACTGTCTTACGTTTAAGAAAACAAGGGAAAAAGACTTCCACCAGTTACTCTTTGAACCTTCCCTCCCTAGAAGGCTGGGATGATAACTAGATATGCTCTCTCCAGAAACAAAACAGAAGAGCCCCAAATTTCTGGGCTCAAAAGAGCTTCCCCGTTTCTTTCCCACTAAGGAATCTGTCCCTTTGGATCATACATGCATGTAAAATCCAGTAATTCTGGGAAGCGCTTTGAGGAATATTAGTAAGTCCAAGGTACAAACTAAAAAGCTGGAATCTAAGAAACTTCCCAAGTTGTCTCCCCTGAAGGACATCTCCATGTCCAGCTGGTCTTGTTCTACTTCACTGCCCTTGGTGCAGAACATCTGGCTCCAGCACTTTCTAAAGGAGCATCACTGCTGCAGAGAATCACCAAGGTGGCTCAGGATTGGAACAACTTCTAAAGGTGTGAAAGCAGGTACACCACAGACCAAGATGCTGGCTGAAAAGTAGACCATTTATCCCCAATCCAAGATGTGTCCCAGTCTGGATTTTTATCACTGGCTTTTTAATGAAGTGTGAAATTTGCTCCAAGGGCTCGGGTGCATTCTTAGGACTCTTGCCTCCATGCCAAAGCCTGTGATGGAGCTGCATTGGTGCTGACAGGTGCCAGGCATCCTGCAGGCTGTCAGGGCCTACTTTATGAAGGCTGTTTCTTGAAGGACTGGAGTCTAGACAGAGGATTTGTTCTGCTCCTATTCTATACTACATGGAAGCAAGATATGGTAAAGGGGTTTCTTGGGAGTAAGGAGTACTCAGCACACTAGAGTTCAGGAAAGCTTTAGTAAATCCATGCTGTCTTAATTTGGTAACAACTCCAACTCCCTTTCAAAATGCACAAACTGTTTCCCCAATGCAGAACTCTGCACAACAACAAAGGAGGGACAGTAACTGTTGCCCAGAAGGAAAAATAAGAGAACATGGAGGTGGAAAGAACATCTAACTTGGGCGGAAGTCATTCAGCTGCTGTATGCCACTGGGGTATTACAGTAATGGCAGTAAAATCCAAAAGGGAGTGAGAAATGGGGAAAAGAGTTCGCTACAACTTCTAATGAAAAGGTCTTAACATGAATTGACAGAGTTACAACAGTAATATTTTCTAGCAACATTTTTTCTACAGTTTCAGAATTTCAGTTGCACTACACTTTCTGTGGCAAAAAACTATGGTATAACATTTGTGTAAATAACTTCTGGAAATTTTATTTACCAGAAGTAAATAATCAGGTACAATAACTGATCAATCCTACAGACTTTTAAATCAAAACTCTGGCAGACACCCGTGGCAGAAAAATCATAATTTTACCTTTTAAGCAAGAAGGCTGACTATGTAATTCAGTGGATGAAAGTGTATGGCACAACTGCAAAGTGTGTGACACTATAAACCACTCCAACACTTCAGTAGGCATGAGCAGTAAAGGAAATAGTGAACAGGAATGAAAAAGGAAAGTGGATCTTTTCAGATGCAGAAGCAAAATGACAGAAGGAAAATTTAAAGGAACTGAGTTTATATGCTCAATAATAAATTGGTTTTTTGAGTTTTTATTACAATTTATGCAACAAGATCCAAAATGTATTATGACAGCTCATAAAGGGTAGCCCTGCTTCAGCACAAGTATTTAATGCACAGAGACACAGTTCAGGCACGGATGAGAAGAAAAATGATAGTCCACAACGCAGCAGTGAAAAGGAAAACAGACACTCAGGAGTAAACTGTCTCACTTTACTGCTTTTCTTCAGCTCCATGTGAGCTGGTTTTAATTACATAAAGCAGACATCTAAAACCAGTCATTCATGAGCATGTGGTTCTGACACACAACATGAACTGGTAAGTATTACTCAGTTAGTATGACATTTTGATTATTTTTTCCTGTTAATTTATCTGATTGCCTTATGGGTTCTACTATTTCTTAATATGCTTTTACCAGTAGAAAGAATCAGGAATTTTTATTTTAGTATGGGTCAATCCACCAAATGAGTTTTTAAGACAATTTATAATGATTTCGTTTTGAAAAACATGATTAAAAAATCTGCATATATTTCACATCATTTCTTACTCTGCAAAAACAAAACTAATATGCCCCATTACATACCAGTCCTCTAGAAGAGGTTACATTTTCCTCATATAGCATCACAAGATAGAGAATACCTTTGCTGTGACATCCTCCTTTCTTTGTCTAAACAGAAATGTAGTGAATGAATTTCTAAAAATATGCTAATTATAAAGCCTCGAATTAATGGAACTGGCCTTACATTTGTGTGAAGAAAAATAAACCTGTATTTTCAATGAATATTCTTCCTAAGTAGGCAACATAAAAAGTAAACCTTTCTTTTTCCTCTGAATTGAGAAGGGTATTCAAAGGATTATTAACTTTTTGCTGACAGAATAATTTTAACATATTTTCAAAAAATAACAAAAGATTTTTTTTTCTGTAATATACTAAGATATAACAAATACCTTACAAAAAGCCTAAACAAAATAGTATGTTCACCCGTTATGTGCAAGTTCGTATTCCAGCTCTATTTCACATGTTAAAAACTTGAAACTCTACCTCCCTTTACCTTTCCCAAGCCAAACACAGAGTCAAATGCAGTCTCTTTCCTGAAAGCCAAGTGATGGAGATTCTCAAATCTCTTCATCTGTTTCCAGTTCAGCTGTTGTTGCTCCTTAATCTTTCTCTCTAGTTTCTATTAGCACATTGACGATGGTCTGAGTATTTATTTCTAGAAAGGGGAGATAAAGACATTTACAGTTACTTCCACCTCACAATATTTCACATAATACAGCATAGAGAATGTGAAAATGAAAGTTTTACTATTAAGTAGCTACCAAGTTAATTAACTAATTCTAGTACCAGAAGCATAGTTTGCATTTGTCCAAACTCACGCCCAATGACAGCTATGCAGTAGCATATGCCCATTTCTCTTTAAATCCCTCTCATAATCCATTTCCAAAGGAGAAACTTTTATTTTGAATAGTGTATCACTATTCCAAACATTAATGACTATTTCTGTTACAGTAACTGGAAAAAGGAAACCATCATGTAATGAACCAGCTCTTTGATAACATTTCTCTTGTTATCCCAATGGGTTTTGATCCATTTGGATTATTTATTATAATGCCATTCAAGTTTGGCTCTGCATACATTCCCTTCCCATCGCGGCAAACTCACCGGTACAACTCATGATACAAACTGCTAGTTAGAAAGATGACCTAGGACAAACCTTTCAATTCAAGAAATTTTTGTGCTATCAAAATCTCCTCCCACTCACTGCTCCATTTAGTTGCCAAGAGGCACAGTGTCCTCAGAGAGGCAACAATGCCTTTCTTCAGCTGATACAGACGTGAGCAAAATGAGCTCAATTCCCCTGAACAGCACATCCTATCTCGGCAACCTGCAATCTCCTGCTTATGTTAAAGCAACCATGCTGATTAACTCATTTCACATGCAAACTAATCCCAAACTTACTTTGAAGTGCTGGATAATACGGAGCCAACTGTTTGAGCATCCTGGTCATCGCAGGTACATCCTTTCCTAGTAGTCTATTCACAGCGCTGGGAGCAAGACCAACATCAACTCCATCAAACATCTCTTCTGAGCTTCTGAACTGCTGATGATCTCGGTATGAACCACTGCCAGAAAATGAGTCCTGATGTGAACTCCAGTCTCTCTGGTAGCCTGATTTCTGATACCTGAATCCTTGACACCTAGATTCCTGCTTCCAGCTAGACTCCCACTTCCAGCTAGAGCTCTTGTTCCACCCATTCCACCTAGTGTCTTGGTGCCACCTGGAGCCACCTCTTCCTGAAACATCAGAATTTGCAGAAGATGTACAAGTATTCACAGACTCATCGTTCTGGTAAAAGGAATAGCTTTGTGAAGGATAGTTTGTAAAGTATCTTCCAGATGAAGGATATGAGGCAGAAGAATTGGGATAGGGTAATTCTTGGTCACTTATATGCCTTGCTTTTGTACATGCTTGTTGATTCCTCCATTTTGTAATTTCCCTGCCAAATGAGAATCTGTTATCACGGAGCTCACTTCCTTGCACATCACTGGATGTGTATTCTGCTGAGTACTCCTTCACTGAGGTGGTCTTGTAGGAAGAGGCCCCAGCAGCCAAATTCCTGCCGGACACAGAGTGTCTGAGCTGTCTCAGCCATTCGCTGATACCACTGACAGGACTATCAGGCTCAACAGCAGGAGAGTCCCTGAGCGGAGACATCATTGCAAAGTCATCAGATCTCAGCTGACAGGAAGATGATCCATCATCTGTTTGGTAACTGTTAGAGTGAGCAGGAGCAAAAGAAGTATCTTCAGAACACTGTTCATACTGAGACAAAAAGCCTTGATTCCAGTCACAACTTCCTGAATAAATAAAGGGCAATAAAAGTTAGTAAAATATTAGGATACCAACTGCAAACACAACTACCTTTGAGATTTTATCAAGTGTCCTTCTGTTCGTTTCCCAATTCTTGCCTTTATGTCTTACCTGTGCTTGGCATCTTTTCACCCAAAAATTCTAATACTAAATAGATAGGAAGGGTTACTGCTTGAATATCCATAGTCTACTGCTGTAACACTGTTCAGTGAGACAGGAATGTTCTGAGACAGTTAAGTCATTAAAGCTTCAGAAAATGATATCTTGAACTGACTCAGAGGGCAAAGACACATAGTACACCAGCTAAGAAGCACTATGGCTGGCCATAAAAGTCAATGTACACAATCTGTGCAGTCTCAAGAGTAAACAACCTAGTGGAACAAAATATCTAAATTACCTTTGTACTCTCCATCTGGCCCATAGTGTTCTGGGATGCTTTTCCCTTCTGGAAATTCATCCTGAGGTACTGACATCAGTGGGCCTAAACTGCTGGTGTAATTAACCTAGGTAAAGCAAAAGGTCAGAATGTCTGTTTGCAAATGCAAGAATTTAAGAACTTTAACAATTCTAAAAAGCAATAAATTTCCCATAGAAAGTTAGCAAAGTACAATTTTGGGTGATAGCGAAGTCCCTATGAGGGATGTGTTGTTACCATTTTATACCACCATTTCCCAAAGTGTTATTTGGAAGAGGTACGTGTCTGGAGAACAGAAGGTGTCTGGTGAAGAGATGATGTCTCCTGTTTCAAATTTATTGCCTCATCTTTCTCATCAGCTGGCTAAAATATAAAACTGGTACATATGCAAATCCTGCCTCCAGCTGGGGAATGCAGAATGGAAGGCCCAGCTGAGAGATGAAGCTACAGAAGCAATATTTAACTGGTGTTGGTGGCAGCATTTGCACAGAGACGTTACTGTAGCTCACCTGACATGGAATATACAACTGAGAAAACAGTCTGAAACAGCTTTCAGAAAAAAACACATCCTGCATTTTGTGAACCAATAGCTGCCAGAGTGATGAATCAGTATTTCACAGATTCTAGACTTCTTCAGACCCTTTCTCCACAGGTAGTGGAGACCCTTTCTCCACTTCTTTGCAAAGAAGCTATGGAGGTTTGTAAGGACCAACAGAGAGTCAAGAACATCTTACCTACCTTAGTCTTAACAGATTAAAACTCTCAACTGAGAGCAGAGCTACAAGTTATGAGAAAGACAGACCTACCCACATGCCCATCAAAGAAAAAAGCGGCACATTTGGGTAGCACTTAAAGCCTCACTGATCTTAGAACAAAAGCTATCAAGCAAGGAACCAACACAAAAAGGATGGCAACCTGCCATCAAGAAGCAAAATGGTGCCCAGAATAGCACACAAAAGAAAAGCCAAAACAGATACATGATGATGGATACTAAGAGAAATGTGCTAGGCAATTAGTATCTTTGTTACTTAGAAATTGTAAAAAAAAGAAAATTGAAGTATATTTAAGTGGCGGTTTTGACCCATGCCTGAACTGTTACAGTTCGGCAGGGTGTTAACATAGTGAGTTTAATCACTCCTTTCCTCCCAATGGTAAAACAACTCTGGACAAGATTATTTTACTTACTGCTGCTTTCTTTTCACAAAAGGTCTTCAAAGTCTCCATGAGTTCCTGTGTAATGTGAAGAACAAGTGTGGCTTCTGAGTCTGAGGTGATGTGAAAAGTCTCCTGTCGAAAAACATAATTAGAATTGGTCATCAGGATGCTGAAGGGTCATATACACAAACAGATCAAAGTTACATTTTGATTTTGGTATAACCTAATTTATACTATTAATTAACATATGGCACATATAGTAAATGTATACACAAATATCAAAAAATAAAATTGGGAACATAATTATGGCCTGATAAAAGGTAAAACATAAACCTGGATTTCTGTGCCACTCCTGTATTGTCAGTCATAAACATTTTGTTGCAGATGTAGAAGGATACAAGTCCTAAATTTATGTTTTAGAAAATTGAATAAAAATAAGCCTCAGGCTGATTAGTAAGTAAATGAATTTATGAGTGATTACAGTAAGTTACAAGAATATAGGCAGTCTTTTGTAAGGAATAGCTGTGATTCCTGCAGATAAAAGTCAGTTAACTACCAAGTTGTTTTGTAGTTTACTGATTATCACTTAGACTTGCTTTTTCTCTCTCTCTTTCTGAAGTCACAAGTAACCACAGCATGGAAGAAATGAAGCACACATCTCAAAACATTCTACTTCTGATGTTGGTGTATAAACACAATTCAAACTCAAATGAAATTTTCCAATTGCCTTAGGTACAGAACATGACTTTCACAGAGTAAAATGCTGAACACAAATGGTCAAGTATTTTCATAAACTCAAAAGACAAACCGAGGCTTACTATGCCACTGTCAACAGCAATAGAACTGATGAAACTTCCCCAATTGCTCCAAGACCAGCAGCTGTGCTTTCTGTGGCAGCCAGACCAGACTGGCTCCTCTCTCTCAGCATTATCAACAATCCCTTTAGATAAGGGCAGCCAACAGCACTTCAGCAACATCAGTGCTGCTAATTAACACTGTTTGTCAAGGTGGCTCCTCAGCAGAGGGGAAAGGGCCAAGAGCTCACATTTAATCCAGCCAATTGTTCTGAGCTAAGCTACTGCTGCACTAACTTTTCAAAGAGCAGAGTCCATTAAAATGGAAATCAATGTTGTAGTCAAATGAGTTTGATCAGTAATCAGAGGCTCCTTCACAATATTCACTGCAACATACTGGTGAAACTTCACAACTCTCATCACAAGTATTCTACATACGTACCAAGAACTCCAGAGCTTTCTGTTTCCGAACAGGATCGTTCTGTGAAATTGTAGAATAGGGAAAAAAATTTAAAAGACTGAATATTACAACAGGTGTTGCATCATCTTGTACAGAACAAGACCTTTTAATCTTTTATCCAACAATAAAAGTCAACACAAAGAAAAGATATAATTCTAGGTCACAGCTACAAACATGTAACCTTAGATCCTCAATATCAGTTTGGTAGCAGCTACTACAAACACAACTGCATTACTTCCAATACCAGGAAGAACACATTTCACATCTAAGCCACACACCTACAAGAGCTATCTTTCCCAGGCTTTACTCACTCAGGACCAAAATCGTGTTTAAAAAAGTCAGGTGCTCAGCGGCATTTAGCAGAGTACCTGACCAGCCTGAGGCCTACGCAGCCAACTGTGCCACTAAGGTAAAAACGAGGCACTTCTCAGTGTTTGTGTCCAGTGCTAATCAGGACAGACACTTCAGTGATCACTTTGAGTTTCGCCTTTGAGTTAGAAAAAAGGACTGTAAACCTTTAAATATATCTTAAGATTTAAATCAAACTTTCAGTATGGAATACTTTTGATCTGAAGAGGGACAAAACAGAGAAGGGGAGACTGCAGCACAGGCTGGGAGGCCTGGCCTGCAGACACTGGCTCTGACACTCTCAGTGGCTCTGAACAGGATTTATGAGAGCTAAGATGAATGTACTGTATTCTCTTCCCCTCTGCTGTGATTAACACAAAACTCTGACTCATTAGGTCAATTGCTTCTGCAACAGTATTAATAAAATAGTAAATGAAGCCAAAGAGTAAACATTTTCCAGAAAAAATGAAAGGCAGCAAGCATAAAGAAACTGCTACAACATAAGACACTTGTGGGCATGTGAACACGTGTGTGGAGATATCCTCTACATACCTCATGCTTATAATCATCTTCCCACCTTAAAAGAAAGAAATTACAATATTAAGATGCATTCTAAAAATTACTAAAACATTAGGTTTACTCATAGTATATGGAACCTATAATATATCCTCATAGTATATAGAACCAAAATATTTCGGTTTCCAAATTTATATCACTTACCAATACTGGATATCTTTCTCTAAGAAATAACAGTGTTTTAAATATGCTGTAAAGGTCCTTATTCTAACTGACTCTCAAAGACATCAGAAGTACAGATGAACTTCTTCACAAATCAGCTAAAGGAGATGACTAAAATAACGGTAGGTTGGGTTTTTTCTTCCTGTATAAATGGCTTTTTATAAAACCTACTCAGCCAACAATATCCCAAATAAAATGGAAACAGCTTGAAATTGCAATTTCTTTTTGAGTGCAGTATTTCCAAAGCCATAGCTACTATTTCCTCACAGACAAAAAGGAATAATTTACAGAAGTGGAAAGACAATATGAAATATTTTCCCCCATATGTCATGATGTTTGCTACAGAAAAATAGATTAAAAACTCTCTTTTGATTCCCCTGTCGTGGTAGTACTCTCACCTTGCTTTCTTCTTCAGTGGGGCTAGAAAATGAAAAAGAACTATTAGCAACATCACAAGGTTTGCACTGTATTACTGCAACAGAAGCATTACACAAACAGAACAGTTACTGGCCGTGAAGTGGCTGCAGTTTCTGCAAAGGGCAGGATTCAGCAGCAGATGGCACACACTGCCATCTTAGAAACCAGCAGGCATCCTTGATGAAAAGTCTGTGGGAGATCCGTGCCCTAAGGGCTTTGCAGGGTACCCTACAGCATCTATGTTCCGGCAGCTGAATCCCGGCAGCAGGTTGTATGGAACGAACTGAGGTGGCTCCATCTCCTCCATGCAGAAAAGTTACAAGGTGTGTGAGTGTGGGTTTTTCCTGAGTAAATACCAGTGAACCTCAAAGCTGCACATACAATAGTTAAGTCTCCAACAAGAAGTTATGGGGGTTGGAATGTCTGATCATCTCATCTGTGTCAGTGTATAAGCATGAGGAGGGAGGGAGGGAGTGAAAGCTCAGCAAAACCAGGCAGTCTAAAAGAGTAACTATGCTTCAGAGAACCAGCTACTGCATGGTACATAACTTATTACTTCTTAAGCATTTATCAACACAGGTGTTCCAGGATAAGCAACATGACTTGTTATAATTCTCAGCACAAGTGACATCTTTGGCCCTACAAGACGAGGCTGAAAGATTCGTGTTACCATGTTAACCAGCTCCCGTTAACATGGTTAACACATGCTGATGAAGCTGTAATGTCCATTTCATCACTTGCACACTAGTACATGTCACCAAATGACTTTTCTTAATTATATCTTCAAACTCACTCTCACTGTCAGAAGGGAGTTTTGCCAATATGATCTATTCTAAAGACACACAGCTCCTAACCCAGTAGCCATGATTTTCTTCTAAATAACCAGAGGGATTTTTTCTAGAGTTCACTTGATGTTGACCCTATCACCTAACCAGAGCAAACCTTTATACTGAAAGGCACAACGTTTTTGCAGATAACTTCCCTCCTGCCCATTTCTCCAGAGTTTCATATCCTGTAGGACTGGGTGGGATCACACTTTTTGACGTTACAGATTGATATTGGACCGTGTCTTCCACTTCTACAGAAGCCTGCTGACTTGACTGATGTCAGTTTACTCTGAACTGAGAATTACTGAGCTAATTCCTAGGTCACATTCCCTCTTCTTAGCAAGAGACACAAACAGAGATCAAAATGATTTTCTGCCACCTTGTTTTGCAGACCAACATTAAAAAGTACAAGGCACAGAAGCCACCAATGATCAGTCAAAGAGAAAAAAGGCACTGCTACGGTAGGTTCCTACAGAAGGATTCACACCGACAAATTCTGTTGATCTATGCAACCTTCACCCATTTCCATCAAACCTACCTCCCTTCTGGCATTAATACTAGGATCAAAAGGTAGCAAGGAGGTACTCCTTCAGATTGGCATCACTAAGGATCTATAGCACATCTACAGTAACAAAGGATGTAACTCAGCCACACAGTATGAGAGAAGATGCTGGGTTTATGTTTGTGGGTGTGGTTTCCATTGCTTGTTCCAATGGATTTGTTAAAGAACAGTAATGTCCACTTTCACCAGTGATTCAGCCTTTAAGTCTTTTGACAACAGAAATGAGGTGGAGGAGATTTTATCACCTTATTCAGAGAAAGCCATCAAGTACCATTTTTCCATACTTTTTCACTTTCCTTGATGAGCAAATTACTGCAGCTATCATAAATACCTCTGCAACGAAGAAGTTTAAAAACATCCAAGGAAGTCTGGCAATTTCCTTCTTTCCTCATCTCAAAATCACAAAACCCAGAAACATCTCTGAAAACATTTAGTGGTATTACAAGCTGAGTGTTTCACATCAGCCAAAACCTTTGAGGTCAACTAGTAAGTCAAATTAGGGCAAATATCAATTATATCAAATCTACTACATTCAAGAAATTCACAGACTTACATGAGGTAGCTGGTCTTGTGTAACCTTCAATCTAAAAATAGAATAAGTTTCATATTAGACTTTCTGATTAAAATTTCACAAAAAAAGGTCTCTACAGCAGCTGCCTTTAGGAAAGGAAGAGGTACTTTTATTTATGCCAACATAATTAAACTGGTTCCTCACACACAGATAGAGAATCCTGTAAATATAAATGAAATTTGAGAAAAAATTTGCTTACATTTGAGAAAATTTAAGCTGCAAAAATTAAAAGCTAATGAAGTTAAAGTAATGAAATTTCTAAACCACTGAATTCAGACTGAACAACTTCCAATTTAAAACATCTAAAACCCTAATAATATAAAGCTTTGGTTTTTCTAGATGGATTTCAATACTGCTGTTCTTTTCCCCAGATTTTTCTGGGCAACTTTAAGTTAAGCCCTTAGTTCAACTCACTACTACACCTCCTAGAAACAAACAAGCTTTGCCAGCAGTACTTTTAAAATTTACTATATCAAACATAAATGCACTGATAAAAGACACATTAACAGATACTTTACATTTACTTCCAATTACCTTATACATTTTTAATCCTTCACTCTTCTCTAGCTCTCCTGCTATGCGTCTGAGAAACGAGACTTTGCATTCTTTTACATCTGTTGGTTTTCTCCTCATTTTATCTGGAAATTCTTTAGACTGTAAACAAAACCAGCTTGAAAAGGTTAATATCAAAATTTATCACAATATATAAAAATTTACACATTTCACCTTCTGGACAAGCTTTCACAAGACTGATAAACATTGATTTGAACATTATGAGCTAACTTCTTCTCTGCAACACATCTAACCAAATTTTAGAGTTACTTAAGTAGGCCTCAAAACAAAAAATGGATACCATGCAAAGCTCACTACCAAAAGGAAACACCCTCTATACCAAATCCAGCAATGGTATGGACATGCTGGGGAATAAAAGAGAATCACAAGGTTTTAGGAACCTGATCCTGAAAGCAATCCAAACACTTAGGAACAGACTTTGGAGTTGATCCAGACATGCAGCCTTGGACTGCACTGCCTCAACAGCTCACAGCATCAGAGCTTTTCATGTTGGTTTGACTCATGGAGACTCAACTGCACAAATAC
The DNA here is from genome assembly GCA_013398015.1 of Oreocharis arfaki. NCBI lineage: Eukaryota > Metazoa > Chordata > Aves > Passeriformes > Paramythiidae > Oreocharis > Oreocharis arfaki. The sequence continues at coordinate 450,002 of VZRR01013698.1, read as the reverse complement.
TGGCAATTTATCATATGGGGGTTTAAACTTCAAACGATCAAATTATTTAGAAAAAAAAACAAACGGGAATATCAAAAAGAAATTTTGATCAAAACACATCAAAATTACTCACAATGTATTCTCTTCTGTGTTTATATCCACTAAGATGTTCTATCATAGGTGCTATCTCTGTGTTACACCCACATAGCCTGCACTCATAGCGTGGACCTTTTCTTCCTTCAAATCTGATTTCAACCACATGTTCTAAACCTGTAAAAGCAAGTGTTACAAACATCTCCATTTTACTACAGACTACTAAAACAAATGTGTTCTTTTCAATGCTGCTCATTAAATTAAAAATTAATATATGAAATTATTCCACTTTCAGAATTCAACACTCTTCAAGATCACTTCAACACTTCTTTGGACTTATTACCCACATCAGCTGAATTTATCTCTTTCCAGTGTCTTATTCTGAAAGGAAATACACCATCTATGGCAGATTTCTAAGCTCACCAAAAGTATTTCATGCACCTTTACTCCTGTCTGGGATATTTTTTCAAGAAACTAAGAAAGAGAATGAGAATAGGAAATGCCACGCAAATGTCTAGATTAAAAAACTGCTTTTAAAATACTTAGTAAAACATAATTTGGACAGTGTCCGAGTAAAAGCAGATGTAGGAAAGACATTAATCACTTCACAAAACTGAATCTTTCATAATCTAAAAATGTAGCATAAACTTTTAAGAATTACAAGAATGAAAATGTAATTTTTCTTCATTTTTCCTAGAAATAACTGAGACTATCCCTTAGAAGTATTCAAGTTTGAGGCTTATTACCTAGCATGAAAAGTTTTACTCTGAAAAGTTTGAACATAATAAATTTAAAAGCAGTTTAAAGCAAACAAGAAAACCCTGCAGCTGTTCCCTTATGTCATAATTTCCAGTACTCTGTATTTGTGATGGGTTGACCCCAGCCAGAAGCCAAGAACCACATAGCTGCTTGCTCACTCACATACACACCCCTCAGCAGGGTGGGGAGAACACAGGAAGAACAAAAGCAACAAAACTTATGGACCTAAAGACAGTTTAGTAAGTTAAGGAAAGAGGTAAAAAAACCCCCAAACCAACCAACATGCAAAACCCAATCGCTCACTTCCCCACAAGCAGACCAATACCCACCCAGAGTCTCGGAACAGCCACCTTGGAAGTCAAACCCTGCTTCCTCCCTTTTTTCCTTTCTTTACCTCAACTGTGATTGCTGAGCATAAAATTACGTGGTACAGAATATCCTTTGTGTCAGTTTGGGTCAACGGCCCTGGATGTGCCACCTCCCAGTCTCTTGCCCAACACCAGCTTACTCAAGGGGTGAGGACCCATCATAACAAAACGGTCTCGATGCAGGCGCACTGCCCAGCAACAGGAAAAACCACTGGGGTGTCATCAAAACTGCTTCAGTCACAAACCCAAAACATACAGGCTGCTATGAAGAAATTCAACTCCATCTCAGATCTGCTACAGTATTATACTGCTGAATCTTAACTCTGAAAATAAACTATCACCAAATGGACTGAAAGTGTTCTTGCAACTGGAGTGTCTTCTATTACAAATGCTTATAGTAAAGCATTAGTATTAAAAAGCCTAGCAATTTATTATGTGGAATAACTACAAGACAATGCACTAAACGGAGAAAATTTCTGCTAATACTAGGAAATTTGCTACTTAGTCCTTCATCAGAGAACCTATTTCTCTAGGCCACCAGTACACACTGGGAACACTAAGGCAACTCACAAGTAGCCTTGTTTCTCTCCAAAGGGTTGCCTAATCTAGCAGTTAGAAAGAAAGCAAGTTTTAAAATTAATCTCATTACTTTTAGTACAGCCAAGGACAGTGAGGAAAAACATCTCACTTAACAGAAACATCCGTATATCCCACCAAATGGAAAGCCATAAAGAACCATGGCTGATAACAAGTCACCAGTGGCATGAAGTCCAGTTGGAGGCCAGAAGGTAGCAGTGCACCCCAGGGGTCAGTACTGGGTCCAGTCCTGTTCAAAACCTTCATTAACGATCTGGATGATGATGCAGAGCATAACCTCAGCATGGCTGACGAAGACACATTACTGGGAGGGATGCCCGATACACCAGAGGGTTGTACTGCCATCCAGAGGGACCCTGAGTGGCTGGAGCTGGGCTGACAGGAAGCCCAGGCAGTGCAACAAGAGGAAGTGCCAAGTCCTGCACCCAGATAGGAACAAGCCCAGGTACCAGTACATGCTGGGGGCGGGCTAGCCAGGAAGCACACTGGCAGGAAAAGACCTGGTGGACACCAAGCTGAAGATGAGCCAGCCAAGGCTGATGGTATCCTGGGCTGCACAAGGAGGAGTGCTGAAAGCAGGCTCCACTCAGCACCAGCAGGGCCATTCCTGGGAGTGCTGTGCCAAGTTCTGGACTGCCCAGTACAAGAGATACGGACATATGTAGGGCCATGAAAGTGATGACAGCACTGGAGCATCTCTCCTTTGAGAAAAGGCTGAGAGAGCTGGAACTGTTCAGCCTGAAGAAGAGAAGGCTCAGGGCACATCTTATCACTGTGTATAAATACTTGAGGTGAGGGTGCAGAGGGGGAGCTGGGCTCTTTTCAGTGGCGCCCAGTGCCAGGACAAGAGGCAATGGCACAACTGAAACAGGAGATACTGCACGAACATCAGGAAATACACTCTGACTGCGAGGGTGACTCAGCACTGGCACAGATAGCCCTGAGAGATTGTAGAGTTTTTGACCTTGGAGGTACTCAAAAGCCATCGAGTCAGGGTCCCAGGCAACCTCCTCTGGGACTTAAGCAGGGGTTAAGACCAGCAGAGGTCCCTTCCAACTTCAACCATTCTGTGATCTGGGAAAAGCTTCTTTACTTAGATGGCTCCTTCAGGAACAAGTTAACAGTTAAGGAGGCCTTTATAATATTCAGTGTAATAAACTAACATTTAAAAGGCATGAGAGAGGTAAGTTATTAAATGCATTTACAGAAAACGAAACAGTAACTAAAATCCCACCTTTTATTTCAAAAGAATGCCATCTGGCCACAAATTCAAAGGCATACAATTTATAAAACAGAAAAACATACCTATTAGAGGTTCTTCTCTTCTGGGATCATTCATAAAATCCTTCAGACAGGTTATGGACCCTGTGAATCCTCTCTTCACTGAAGTAAAAAATACACAATAACGAGACATTACACATTACATAGTTTGCACATAATGTCTATGATCTTAAAGGAGTTTTTAACGAAGACTTTAATGGGGACAAAATTCATTTGCACTCTGAAATGCATAAGGAAAACAGGCAAGACCTCAATCCCCCACAGAAAAATTCCAACACTTTGTCACTTTGTCTTCCATAAGAGTTTTATACACAAGGATTTAATGTCTTCAAGACAATAACCAAATAAGCAAAATGAGACTTACTACACAATTCAGTTTACTGAGGACAGACACCAAGTCCACATCCATAGCATGTCCCAGACTGTGTCAGTTGTCATAGGAAAAAAAACAAAAGGCCACCAACCTCCTCCTCCCCTTAGAACCCTAATACTCATACAGCATTCTGGGACTGCTTGTTTGGAGTCTGAAATCCAAGAATTATACTGCCTTAAGGCTAACAAAGGACACAATCTTCACTAACACAGCAAATACCTTTCGCGCTCTGCACAAACACAGTCAGTTTATTCCTGAGTGTGAACTAGCAGTGTTTCAATCAGGGCTCTATCTTGCTCCTCACTGAGTTTTAACAGCTTGGTTTTTGCTCTGCCTAAAACATTCCTGCTCAGCTTACAACACCAGCAGAGTTCAGCTAAATACTTGCAAAACAATCTCAAAGAGGCATTAAGTGTATTCAAGTGTTGAACATTATACAAGAACATGATGAAGAGTTAAAACACGTATTTTTAATCTCAAAAAAAAAAGTAGGTGCAGAAATAGAACTCATCTACCTAATTACATATAACTGACCAATGAATTACATAAGAGTAATTAACACTGCTAGTTTCTTCAAACTGCAGCAAACAAGTAGAAACACCGCAAGCACTGAACTGTCACAGTATTCTTTCCCACTAGGATATCAGGTTATGGCTAAAAAAAACCCAAACACAACTTCACAAGAATAAGGAATTCCATATTCATTCTTAAATATTCGTTCCATTAGAAATACGCCTGTGCTTCCATCAAGTCAAACTCCAGAAGTGCACACAAAGAAAAATTCCACCACGTTCCAGAATTTAGATGAAAAAACCTCTTGCAATTTAACAGTGCTAGAAAATACCTCATGGGACACCTCCTGCCACAGCAACAATGTTGCCCATTCCCACCAAAATTTCACAGTCTTGTTAAAATCTTTCCATGTTGTTTTGGTTGGGGTTTTTATTCACTGGAGGTGACACGCAGAAGTAGCATAGTGCGACAGAGCTGACATGTAACAAGTTAGTGCCACATAATTCACCTCCATAGACAGACTTTTATCAACACTTAAATGCCTTGTGTCACTCTCATGCATTTGTGTGCCTGTGCAGTAGCTCAGCGCGAGCTGGTTATTCCCAAGATGACAGACAAATGCACATGATCTTTCCAACTTGATATGGAAGGTCTTGTCAAAGTAATGGCCATTTTCTTCTTGCTTCCTAACATACAACTAAATACTCTTGTCTCAGTATCATCTAATAGCAAACAACCCATACTGTTCTTGGTTTATATGCTTTTGGTTTGTCATATTTTCACTGTATCGTATGTGTACCCTGAGCATGCTGCAAATTTTTTTATTGAAAACTTCACCAACCAAAAAAATACTAGCTAGATTCACTAAGATATTGTCAGATAATCATGAAGACAGAAACCGTGTCTCAAGTTTGAAAGTCTTTCTGTAAAAATGCTTGTAACTTCATATTCTCAAGAATTTTTTACATAAATTAACCAGTGCACAAAAGAAAAGCAATGGTTCAAATGTTTGGCAGCTTGCATTGCTTCTTTCTAGACAACAGTCAACCACCTGCTTTAGTCACCATTAAAATAAAACCACTGATTTCAAAGTTGCATTTGAACAAGGTTGTTCATATTCAGCTACCTTGTCTGAGCACTTGATACTTCCTCAGAGCTTGGACTGGAGCTGAAGGACCTAGGATAAGAGTCTGACAGCCAGACTACTTCTTCTCGCTTGCTTTTATTAAGTACTTAGTAGATCAGTTATCTTTGTTTTGCAGTTTAATACAGGCTCAGTATTCCATCTTGAGAGCTTTCTGTTTTAACTTCATTGCTTTAAGTCTCCCATTCCACTCCCTTTCTCCATCAACACAAAACAACAAACACATGAATGTCACAGAAACCAAGAATATTCAATTCTTATTTGATTTTTAAGTGCTTTTCATATTGGATACTTATTTTAATTATTTTAACTATTCAGTATTGTGCATGATAATCAATCTGTGTTCCAAGTTTCTGACAAAAGCTTCTGGTCTAACATTTAGAGCTTAAACACAGTCCCAGACACAATTAATGTACTCATTAAACTACGTCTTCTTTTAGACAGGGGTCTGTATCTATTCCTAATCACTGAGAGCTTCAGAGCGAATGTTAAGATGTGCACTTAACACTCCTGTTGGAACTTCTCCCTTGCCCCACTCTCCCTCAAATCCATAGACACTGGATGGACACAAACCACCATGCTTTAATGATGTCAATATTTTGTAAGTCACAGCATTCAAGATTAAAACAAGGTGATCTACTAATACTCATTTGATGGAAAAAGTAAAAGTTTAACTTAAATTATTAATTATTTGCAAATGTAATTCCTAATTTTGAAGTAAAAACGTTTTCTACAGTCATGGCAAACACAACATGTCGCACGTGTAATTTTTTTTCCTCTTTCTGTGTAAGACAGGGAGTTAAGAGATAGGTATCAAAGCTGTAAGTCAAATCAAGGTTACAAACATTTTGCAAACAACTCTACAATATCAACATAAGAGAGGGGTATGGGAAAGCATATCTTCCTCGATTCCTTAAAATAAATTATGCATCTTTTTCAGATAAAAGCTGCAAAGTATCTGCTAGCAAGAACAAAAGAAGATCCCCAGGCATTTGGCAAGTACAACAATTACTTAATGTCAGAGTTGCTCACTTAGTGTCTGAACCTCAAGTTAAGATTCTGAGTCCAGCATGTGCAGAAAACATGGCCAAATGCTAAATGTCATGAATAGGTATATGTGAAAAAGTGCTTTACTTTGTTTACTTCTAGGACCACAGTGACTTTACAGAGAATTGCACCAGAAGCAGTTCACAGTGCATTCTACCTATATGTGGTCAGAGTTTACAAATACGGTCAAGCTAAAAATCAAGTTGCAGCTGCTGCTATCACCAAAGGTAGCAGATTGTGAGATTGAGGTTTTTTTCCTTATTAAAAAAAAGAAAAAGCATTATTTAAAGATCATTGCTGCCACAGAAGTTTAACAAAGCAGTTTTGATCCTGAAGACTCTCATTCAGCAACAGCAGAGGTTTCCAGGCTAACATTTAATTCATGCTTACTAGCCACATGGCTTTGTCATGTTATCAATAACGTATTTCTTAAGCATCCTAAAACCAAAACAAACCAATATTTTCTCTAAAGCATACCAGACTAATAATGACCTGAAAATCAGCTGGTTTGCCAGGCTCAAAGGGGAAAAAAAAAAAATCAACAAAGCAGCCTCCTGGTGTTCAGTAAGCAGCAGAGTACCTCAAAGTGCAATTCCAGGGCCCACCAAAAATGCATGCCCACCCAGGTTACTGGCATTGGTACTCATAGAACCCTCTCAGAAAATTCACAAGCAACAGTAATTTAGGGGATACAACCGATGCCACAACTTCAGCTGAGTGGGACCTTGGGAACACTGAGATACTGCACAGGCAGCTCACTGCAGAATATCTTATCCCCCATTATCTGGGACTTGTAAGGATGACTAATATCATCCTGGTTCAGTTCAAGTGAGATGCAGAGAAAGCAGAGAGGGTCCAGCAAAATGGCTACCACAACAAACAACCCAGGGTAAATAATTTATGAGAACAGTTTTAGAAGCTGGACTTCTTTAGTCTGGTGGATACTAAGAGGAGATATACTAGCATGGATATCTGAACAGCAGCTACAAAATGTCCAACCCTGTGGGGATGTGACAAAAGCATTAAAAAGTAGCAGCCAGAAATAGTTGCAGGATTAAATAGGATTAAATTCCTCTTTTAACAGAGCAACAAGAGACTAAATTAATACAGGTAGCAGACTCTCTGCCTGTGAAGATGTTCAAGGATTCAGCAAGCAAGTGATGCTCCAGCACTGGCAGTAGTGCTGCTTCAATCAGGAAGTTAAGAAATCACCTAATCAGTCTCAGGAAATCTCTTCCAACTAATTGCTTTATTTAGTAAGAGCTATTTTCCAAATACTAGCTACATACAAGAACAAGCAAACAAAAAAACCAACAAAAACAATTCCCAAAAATCCCCTTCATTTCAATATTCAATTACAGAGTGATGAACATATGCAAGGTGGAGAACAAAGAAACATCTGTATATGCACTTGTAATGCACACACATTCCTAATGACTGCCAGAAATATAAAGCCATGTTTCAAAACAAAAGGGCAGTTTCAGACACTGTCAATTCAGCTACTCCACAGCAACAAGGATGTCCCCAGCTCAGCACTGCAGACTCCCTTTTGAGTACAAAAGGGGAAGTGCACAAAGATGCCAGACTCCATTGTAGAGAAGAACTCCCCAAGAGAAAAGCAGTAAGGGTGTTGAAGTACTGTTCAATCTTATACTTTACTATCGCGGCTTCTAAAACACTTTTTCTTCCAGTCTTTAAGTCAGAATAGACCTTCCAGGCTTTTCTTCTGAAGACTTGGCAGTAGTAACCCAAAACCCGCATTCTTATCCATGTTTAACAGACGCTGAGCATGGAAGGAGATTTTAAAACATATAAATCTCTTAAAATATTAAGCTGAAATGCTGATCAGAATACTGGTAAGGTTGTCATTGGTGAACACAAGGCAGAATACACGTTTGTGCCTTCAGTGGAAGAAGAACTTATCACTGCTGTTTAGTAACTGCAGTTTATCTTCAGACTGGATTCCTCTCCTCAAACCCATGCTTTACAGAACAACCATAACAAAGCTTTCTTTACTCATGGTGCTATTTACAGGTTTTAAGCTGAAGGATGTAGATGCAGATTAGTAGATCCAGTAGCTAAGCATATATGACATCCCTTATTACACTTTCCATCTGTATTGCTGTAAGAGCAGTACAAGCTACCTCTGCATCATACTGCAATGCAAGAAAAACTCCACAGGCTGTGCGAAAAAAATTTCATTAATCCGCTCCTCTTTGTGCCATATTCATTTCACCAATAAAGCTAGACAGCCCATACAGGGCTTTAACAGAGCTCATACTCTAAATTATGCCTCTTGCCTGACCTGACTAATGGTAGTAAACCACTGCATTTTGCTATTGCCCAGTAAATGTTTGCCTAATGTGTATATTGGCATTGCCCCATCATTTAATGCCTCTTGCTCAAAGCAAAAAGCCTTCAAAACTTTTCTGTTTCGGTCAATAGATCCCAGGGAAAAAAAAAGCAACGTTCAGTTTCCTCCCCTCCTCATCCCCAAACAAAAGGACAACTGCCTTAAAAAGAGCCAAAAGAAGTATTCCATCTGTCCAATTATATCACTGTACAAAGAGATCACATGACTGAAATTTATATACTCAGCTGAGCTTTGATTTAACTCTCTTAGTAAAGTCTCAGAACTTCAGGATCTTCTATTTCCCCATCTTCCATTATGCTGCTCTCTTCTGAAATGCTGAAGAGGGAAAACAAAAATCCAGCCCAAAGCAACTCAAGATATCCAATTCTGTCATCACCACAAAAATAGCTTGTGGATAGTTCTGCCATATGGAAACTCACATGGTAAGTAGATGCCTTTCTTACAGGAAGTGGAACTCCTCCAGAAACAAACATCTGGAATCAGATGCATTTCCTCACTTAATTGACTTCAAACCAAACATGACTGTGTAGTCACACAGGTTACACACACTCACCACTTCCGGATTATCAAGTAACTTCTGATGAGTTCAGAAAGGATATACAGCATATCCCATTTGAAAACACTCAGAATCCAAACAATTTGTCTTTTTAAATTTTGGTTTAACAATGGCAGCAGCATTGGAGGTGTTCTCCCTACTGACAAAAGAACTTTTTTAGATTCTGCAGCAAGGAAGAAAATGCAGGTGTTGGTGTAAAACATCATAAATACGTCAAGCCTCATCCTCTTTAGTACTTGTTCCTTTTTAGAGAGTGTACATTTCAGATACTTGCCAGGTTTTGTCCCAAATGATTTCCAAGAAAACTCATCCTTCACTTTCACATTTTTTTATGGCTCTTTGAGCTCCAGCTCTGTGAACATGCTGTCACATTTCAATCTCACTGGAATATTTGATAGCATGAACATTAGAATGAAACTGCAGATCCAGCAACAATAAAAAAAGCATCTAATTAATTTATATACTGAAAGAAAATTTGATTCATACTTTACAAAGTGCACCTAATTTAAGAATATCCATACTTCCCATGCTCATTCACAAAACTTCACTACTAAACTGCATAAATGAAGTATACTTTTTCTTCATGCTTACTTCATATGTCTACAAACAGTTGAAAAAAACCCCAGCTATTTAAAATGAAGAAATACAGGCCAGACAAATTCATCATTTATTCTTTTATATTGGTGACAGAGCACAATGAATTTACTGGATCTGCTGCACCCTGAAGGAGAATTATTTATATAACTGGTAATATGTCCATGGGAGAGTTCAAGAAGTTCTGCATACATATTGACTACATAATTCCATACTGCAGTTCCCAACACCTCTGAAAAGTTACTTAGGCAAACAGCTTTTGTCCTTGTAAAAAGACCCAAACCAGCACAACTGAAATATACAAATAAATTTCGTCAGGCTGAATTTCAGCCTCTTTGGACAAATAAACCCCACCAGTAGCTTGCAAATTGACCTCCCACATCGTGATCTTCAGTGAAGCAGAACGCAATATTGATAAGAGAAGGATAAAGGAGACATCAAGAGGATTTATTATAATTTTTTTATTAGAAGTAAGTTTCTGATTGCTTCAAAATGATTGCTGAGGCAGAGAACTTTCCAGATAAAAGCACATCTTGCAATGCTTCTGACATGTGGTGTCTGCTGATGTTGGGACTCCTCTAGAAGTTAGAGCTAACTTGCTTACCGAAGTTTCTCAATTCTTCACTTCAATAATCAGATACTTCGACTTCTCATTCTGCAGGATACATCCCAGTTGAAAGACTCCACACCATCCACATTTCCAAAGATATAGCGTTTGTAGCATGCATATATTTTTAATCCAAATTCTTCATGGAACACTGAGATTGTAGTACATACAGTACTTTTTTCTAAAGTCATAGGTCTTTGCAACAGGCTCCTGCACTGCACCACTCTTTTCTCAGTCTTGCTGCCACAACTTCTGTCACCTTATTCAAGTCTCACTTTCTGCCCCTTGCATCCCATACATCATTTCTTCAAAACCAGATTTTATGATCTTGAAGAAAGAACCTCTTCACTTAATGAGTATTACTTTTAATGATCATTTCTGACAAGAAATTTAAAGAAATCTGTAGAAAGTGCCTTCCACTAAAAGCCCTTGACCAGAGCCACACAAATCTGTTCTTGTTCCTGAAGTGTAAATACAGTTTTATAGCACTCGAATCTTTGGACTTTGAGAAGATGAGTAAGTTTTCACAACTTTTCAAATTCTGTCAGAGAGCTTCATTACCACGCAGCAGTCATGGCTGCTGAGGTGAAATCTCGTAACTGTCCTCACACCTGAATGACACGTCTTGCATCAATTCCCTTATCAGCACAAAACCACGAGAGCAGCTAATGAAGCCCAGTCTCTTAGAAGAGGGCCTCTGACCAGTGTTTTCCCAGATCATTCTTGTGTGTGGATTCTTCAGGGTCCAGTAAGTGGTGAGCTCAGCCTGCAGCACTTCCCTCAGTACAGGACTGACACCGCCACTCTTCCCTGTGCAGATGTGCATTTTTCAGGCAACCTTGATCAACTTGGTTCAAAAAGGCTGAGAAGTTCAAAAGACACTGGGGAACAGATGATAAAGGTTGAATGTAAGCCTTGTTTCTTGGGAGAACAGGCTAAGAAGATAAAGTAGAAGTGAAAGGCTTGTATCTTGTGTGACCGTCTGTATAATCATTTAGGTTTTTAATAATCTCACTGATTTTTATCAGTATTCCCACATCTGCTTATGCCTCTGCTTCCTGTACATCATCATAAGTAGTTTTACAACAAGATTTTCATTTCCACTGTGAGCTAGGTATATGCCACATTTTCAACCTCTCACCACAACTCTTATTTTCATCAACATATGAGAGTCTGGAATCACATTCTCAGTTTCTGAGGCAAAAGACACCCCAAGAACTGAATTCACCTTGAATATATCTTCACTCCTCCAAATCCACTACAATAAAGAGAGGCAGAACATTCCTGTGATGCAGCCAAGCAGCTCCAGCACCAGCAGAGCTGCCTCTGCAACAGTGCTGTGCTGGCCTGCTGATTTAGCTTCTCAGCATTCTGCCTGAAGCTTAGCAGTGAGTGCACCAAGCTGACAGACAAGTGGGAGACAGTTTAGCCTGGGAAGGTGAGAAACTAAAATGTTGACTATATATCCCTCCTCTAGACAGATATATAAATATTTATATATGAAAAGGCATAATTAAGGTTTCATACTCTAAAACAATTCTTTGCAGTTTACTAGACAGAAATCTCGGAAGAATGTTCAGCATATCAAGAGAAACACGGTTATAGGCATACAAATCAGCAAATGCAAATACCTGAACTATTTCAGAAGCAACAAACATTGAATCCCCAAGCAATGTCTATCCCAGGAGGCTGGAAGAAAGAAGTATTATACTTACAATAGACAGTCCTGCGTCTCAGGGCTTTCTCTCGCTTTAATTATGAAGATGCAAGTCATCCCAAAATAAAATAAGAAAAAGAAATTAATGTGCTGCATCATTCGAAGGAAAAACCCAGCACTTCCTAAGAAGCCTTTGCAGATAAATTGCATCACAGGCTAAAGTTTCCATTGTCAAACAGGAAAAATTAGAGCCTTTCTGATTTTCTGCAAAAGCTGGAAGTACTGACAAAGCTGTAGTTTCAGTTAACACATGGTTACTTTCAAGAAAGCCCTGTTATTTAATGAAGTTTTAAGAGATGATTATAGCTTGAAACACAACATCTGAAGGATGCCATGAAAACCTCAAGCTCTGTATGATTTCAGCTCCTAAGTCTTCAGAAGGTGTAGCTCCAACAACAAAATATAAGGGGAAAAAAAAAAAAAATCACACCCCAAAAGGAAAAACAAACAAACTAAAAGCAGCTCCCCCGCCATTTTGAGTGGATTCGGTTAAACCTTACGGCTAGCCAAATCTCATGAAAATCATTCATAACATGAAGAACAGGAAAAGTGTCTTTCACTGGTAGAACAGATGATTGCTTTTTGGCAGAATCTAAAGAAAAGAGGAACTTAAATTTCCACTTAATAGCTAAAGCAATCCTGACTCATTTCGAGAATTTTCTGGCAAGTAAACACAAACTCGTCCTTTACAAGAAATGAAACAGTGTGATCATTCTACCAGTACAGCAGCTGTCTGTCCAGAGCAGTCCATGGAGTTAAGTGCTGTATGTTCGGTATTCAGTGGCATGGAAGAGATGCTGGACATGGGTGTGACAATCCAATGGGAAGCAAGACTGATACAATAGCTAATTTTTTGAGAAGCCAAGTAGCTGTACGTTCATGGCAGTTATAAGATAAGGAAGTTACCTAAGTCCCACCACAGGCAGAGGATGGTTTTGTATAAGCTCAGCAGGATTTCATGAGCTTAGAAATACAGACACGGTGTTCCTTGCAGTTACGCTGTTCCAAGTGCTTTTGTTACTCCTCCAGTTTTACAACCAACAGCTGCTAATACCAAGCTTTTCAGACAAGCACAGAAAACATTAGCAACTGTGAGCTGCTGCTCAAAGAGCATTTCCTCCTGACTGTTTTCAGACAATCAACTTTGACTTTGACTGCATCTGCGGTACTGCTTTTGTTAATATTAGGAATGGAGGTACACAACTGAAGCTACGAGGTCCATTTTATTTGTGATCCCTGTTACTATATCAGAAATTAAGATTCTCACACATTAGGTTAGAAACTTATTCTCTGTTCTGGTTCAGGGATTGCAACAGCTGTTTTTGAGCTAAGACTATGGAAAGTTAGAGTAACTTTTAGCAAAGTGTCTAACTTTGAGAAGCCAAAACTCAAAAACTGCTGGTTTTAAAGGTTCAAACCTTCCATGCACACCGTAATCTGCATGAACTACTGCATAAAGTAGCTGTCCACACAATTCAAATTCACAGGTTATCTAACAGAACAGTTCCAAGCGCATAGTTAAGTATTACATGAATGTAATTTTGTTTTTCTTAAAAATATACAATCTTGAAATGTATCAGTTAGACATACTGGGATATGCATGGAAATTCTACTCAAATTCTTCAAGCTCATAATCAGCAAACCAAGTTTTGGGGGGTTGTTTGTCTTCTGTTTGGTTTTTCCTCTCAAAAGGAAAGCTCCACAATTTAAGTTTCTCAGGATCATGAAGCTATGCTGAACACAACAGCATGCTTTTTGAGACCAAATATAAACAATCCAACAGCAAGGTAGTTTTCCTGTAACTGGCATTCCAAGTATCAACCCAAATATGTCTGATTGAAATGCTTATACAGCAATGGTTGATTTTACTGCCACAAGAAAGGACAGAAAAGTTGCCTGTAGATCAGGTATTTCAGCCACAGGTTCTGATGCACAGCATTCAGGGGTGAGAGGTAGAAGTAGTAAGAACACTGAAATGCTGAAGAGAAAGACTAACAGCTCTCTTCACAGATTAGAACATTCCTTGTTTCTAATGACCCTGTAGAGCCTTGAATACAGATTTTTCTCCTTTTGGGACACGGCAGGCATTTCTAACTATCTAATTCCAGATTTGAAGGGAGGGCAAGGAACCTTGAATCTTTGATAGAACCAGAACAATCTTCATCTGTGTTCCAAATACAGTTCACAAAACAGGCAATTCTCTTCTGCTGATGCCATACCTGCAAAGGGCTGTTCAAAATACATGGAAAAGAGATGTTCCCCACTAGGATTTCCTTTCTAGCAAACTGAGCTATAAAAATAATGCATATTTACAAAAACAGAATAAATTATATCACATACCACCATATTGCAGGTATATACAGAGCAGGTGTATTTTATTTGGGGACTGTTGTCCCAAAAAGCCTAGATTTTTCCTCAGCTGTGGAAAAAAAAAAAAGCCAAACAAATCACTCTTTCATGCATTATAACCCCCATTACTCTCACAGGCTCGATTCCAGTAAAAGAATTGGTAAACGTATATAAATGTTGCTTTCTAAACATTTTACCATAACGGCTATAACTAAAATGCAACTGTTTTTCAAAGTGTCCAATACCAGCGAATTCCAATTTTCAGAGCCACAAAGTATACACACATCTATGAATATTTTGGCTAAGTCACTGCCCACAATTGCCCATCCCATTACTACTTGTTCTGCAATGAAACCATAAACCCCATCATGATACAACTATGCAGAGGTCACACAGCACTCAGTGCACAAGATCCACAGAGCTTTGTACTGTGATCATCCCAGCCACACAATCTTTTGGCCATCAGCACCTTCTTGACAAGGGTTTGGCCTTATGAACTAACAGCACCAGAAAAAACTACAGATGAAACAAAGGTATGTAGAAGCAACCTAGGTAATTATCTTACGTAGCTACTCAAAATCCAGAATAACCAAACTACCCGGGGCGGGGGGGAAGAAAAAAAAAGAAAAAAAAAAGAGAAAATAGCCATGTACATTGAAAGTCAGCTGAAGTACTCCTACAAACCTGCCAGATAGCAAAGCTTTACTACTGCAGCTGCTCAAAATAACATATTTTACTTTGAATAGCTATAGGAAATGCAGGCCAATGAAGTGAGAATCATTTCACATACGCAGCACGTGTTTACATTTGTTTCTTGAAATTTTCTTAGTGACTGCCCTGCTGATGAAGGGCTTTTTCTTGCATTTTTGAAACACCGTCTAGTGGCAGACAAGCACGGAGTACCTTTAACAATGTCATTTTAAAAACAAAGAGGCAACTGATAGAAAAAAACCAATCTGGCTAAAGTCATAAAAAATGACTGATGGGTTGGTCAGGCCAGTATTGTGACTTAGGAAAAGAACTACTGCCTTCTCTTCATTTTGTTATGTTGCCAGGACATCTTCTGGCATTATTTTGAACAGGAACTCCTCCAGTAAAGAGCAAACTAAGAGCTATTCACTACCTACACCTACCCTGCATTAAAAAGAAACATAGGCTCAGGACTTCTACAGTTATTCCACACCTAGTGGTACCTAACCCTGAAATCACACCTAGTGGTACCTAACCCTGAAATCACCCTATGAATTCTGATCTTTTTCCACCAAAATGCACAACAGATTTCGTAATTTACAGTAAGAAATTGGAGAGAACTGAAAAGAATGATGATGCAATCTTGTAGAGTTACTCCTACAGCAATGCAGACGTGTGACTGACCACAACTCCACACACCAGATTTCACATCTAACAAAAAGCCAGTTTTCAACCTGCCCTACTCCTGTTCGCTGTCACCCCAAAGACTTCACTGGCACAAGAAACTTTGACAGATTTAGCCCAGCATACACCCAAGTGTGAAACAGAAGGAAAACTACATGCAGATTTTCTAAGAAAAAAATGCTGTTTTTTCTACTTTTTAAGGGAAAACCAGCAATAATTAGATTGCTAAGAAGGTTGGCTAAGGAAAAAAAACCAAACAACCAAAAAACCAAAGGAATTCTTTGCATCAGCAGGAACATTTGACAGGACATGGGAAATACTACCGTACACTTCTACTCAATCAACGGAGAACAAGACTCAACCCAAGGAGGAAATAAAAGAGGCTGGAGAAAGCAGAGCCACTGACTCAAATAAGATTCAATGCTATTAAAGTGATCAGCAAAGAGGTAACAGAATACTATTAATCTGTCTGAATAGCAAAGAGGTGGGGAGATGCACCTCATCTCCAACAAAAAAAGAAGAGAGTACACAGACACTTGAGAAAGGCAGTTTTGCTGTTAGTCCCCTAAGTTCCAGGAAGAATAAAATGCCATTAAGAAAACATCAGAGCAGGCTCTTCAGTGCCACAACAATACAATCTGATGGCAGCAGAGCAGTACAGACAACTGAATTATGTCTCACCTTTAGAGACTGAGAATGTCGTGGAATTTTAAACAGAAGACAGTAATCAGCCATTCAACAGCCAAAGGCTCTGTCATACAGCATTTGTAAAAGCCTCATCTCTAAACACACCCTTACAGAATGGTGCCTAATTATTTAATTTTTGCTTGTCTTGTGCTTAACCAGGGGGTTGGTATTGAGACGCTTCAAACCAACAGAAGCATCAGACTTGCTAGTTAATCTGTGTAAGTCCTTCAGGAGACCAGAACTGGTGTATCAAAGTAAAAAGTAAGCCCATTATATTCAACGTACAGGTGAGTTATGTAGACTTGGAAGACAGAACAGTACTTTTACCATCAGCACCCGAAAATAGAAGGTTGAATTCTTCGACAGCCTGTGGCTCCCATATAATTCTAATGTTAATTTCACAATTAGCACACATCTACCTTTAGGTATGGCTGATGTTTCAAGCTATATGCTGCACAAAGCAGAGTTGTGAGATTTCCACCTCATCTTTTTTTTGAGATATTTCAAGCAAATAACTGTTACAAATCTACCAATAAGTTAGATAAGCACTTGAAGCCGTGTGAAATCACGTCCTGAATCTGCAAGAGTCCCGGATTTATGATTAAATCTGCATACACATTTAATATGGGAAAAAGTTTACCTTTCTATGCTTTGCACCACGATAGTGTGACTGAAGACTTATAGCACACATACACGAAATTTTACAAACCTGAAAGAGAGAAATTAAAAGCACATCTTCAGAATTATAAATATGAAATACATCCGTTCCTACACTGTAATCGTGTAATTCTCAAGGTCTTCTTTGGCTCAAACAGTACAGTTTGCATGTCTTTTAGGAGAGCAGCATACCACTAAAAAGACCAGAAATAGTATGCAAACCTGTTCAAACGATACTTAAATACACACTTAAATAAATCAGGTGGTAAGAAGTTTTTAAGAGCCTCCCCCTTCTCCGCTAGCAGCACTTTCTGAATTCTTAGTTTTCTAAACTTCTCCAAGCTGGAAAGCCAGCAAAAAGGGATGATCGTGCAGTGACTAGAAAGGAACAGAGGCAAAATTATGCCTTAGAATAACTGCAACTCCGTTCATTATTCATTCACAGCTACAGTAAAGGGATCGGAAAAACAATGAAGGAAGACACGTGAATCTCTTTAAGATCCACGAACACGCATATACCATTACAATAATTAACAGAAGACAATCCAGATCTACAAATATTTCTCACTATCTTTAGCTTTTAAAAAACCAACGACTAATGCATGCTGATATTGTCTGTTCCCTTTACATACTGACGAAGAACTTGAATGCTCCAGGAAAACATTCAGTGCTACAACAGTACAGGACTGACAAATTTTACACGTTCTGACCCGGAGCTGCTGCAGCTTTTAGAGATAAATGAGCCTTTGTAGCCGCCTATCAGAAACACTCAATAGAGATCGGAAAGGCTGCAATTAAGAACCATTACACAGTACCCGTGACTGCTCAAGAACAACCCGAATTCATCGAATCCTGAGACCAGCAGCTCTTCCAGTGACCGGCCACGTTATTCTCCACATTACAGACCTCCTCGCTTCCAGGTCTGCCCACCACGCCTGGCTCAGCTCCCCACGGCTGGGAGCTCGGTCCCCAATCCCTGCACACCTTCCAGTGTCTGTCCTCGAGCACCCGGCCTGAAAACCCGCCAAAGAACCCACTCACTTTGCAGTAAAAGTGGTTTTTTTCAGGCTCCGCTTTGCCATCTTCTGCCTTAACTTCCTCAGCTACGGTGCTCATCCTGCACGGCCGGGAAAAAAAATTAAAACAAGAAAATAAAACCAACTCTTGTTCACACTGTGCTTTCCAGCGACCAGCTAGGGGCGGGGGGCACGCCTCGGGCGGACGAGCTGGGTTCTTATTTTGCTATTTAAGCGCTATTGTTTCATTTCGTGGATCAATCCACATCTCCCATCGCCGGCGCAGCCTCAGAGCAGCCGGGAGCTCACGCCCACCTCGCCCCCCTCCCACCACCACCGTTCGTCACTTCCGTCGCCGCCGGAGCCGCGCCCCCGGCCGGCGGCCATTGGCGGGCAGCCTCTCGTTTCGACCAATGGGAAGCCAGCGTCTCACGGCGCGCCAAGCAGTAGGCCACGCCCCCGGCGTCAGGCCGCGCCCCCGGCCTGGCTCCCCCTGGACCAAGGGAGGAAGCCGGGACCGGCCAGGCCGTGGTGGAGCCTGCGGCCCGGCCGGGGCGGGTGCTGGGACCACTTCAGGATGGATACTGGGGCCAGTTCAGGAGGGACCCCGGGTGGAATTCAAAGAGAGGATGCTGGGACCAATTCAATGGGGATACTGGGACCAACTGAGGCCAAGAGAGGATACTGCAACCAGTTCTGACCAGGGTGGGTGCCTGGACCTCTTTAGGATCGGTACTGGGACCAATCCAGAGCAGATACTGCGAGGAGCCCGGGGTGGACAGATGCCGGAACAAGTCCAGAGGGGATACTGGAAACAGTTGAGGCCAGGCAGTGCTGGGCCCACTGTGAGGGGCTGCTGGGCCCAGTGCAGGGAAGGGGCAAGAAGCACGCAACAGCAAAAGCTTTAATTTAAATACAAACATTTTATTTTAAAATGTCTCAGCTTTACGCTTCTGCTTGGTAATAAATGTAAAATATAATTTAAGAAGTACGCTTGAAAGTTCCTTCTAAAAGCAGGCTGAGGAGACAGTACAAAACACAACAGAAAAGTGCACTGGGTTTAAACAGCATGCCAGAACGTCAAATCCGCAGGTCACTGCCTGCTTTGAATCAGCCACAATATATTTTACAGGTATATTAGTGACATACCATGACACCTATGATACTCCTGTACAGGAAGCAGCCAGCGGTGCTGGTTGGGTTATACATGACCAAAGGTGATCCCACAGGATTCCCTGGGTTGGCTTCCCCAGGCCTGGAGCTGTGCCTGTCTGCTGCTTCACCTCCCCAGGTGGGCAGCATTCCTGCCCCAGTCACGTGCCCCAGTGCAGGCATTAACTGCAACATCTAGCAAATTCTCGAATAGTGCTGGGGGGGTGTTCTCTCCAGAAATACACCCTCCACCAAAAAATTTGGGGGAATCATGGAGTGCTACATAGGCCAAAACTGTTGGTAGAACTCTGTGCACCTGTTTATTAATCATAGAATCATCCAATGGTTTGGGTTGGAAAAGGTTTTAAAGATTATCCAGTTCCAGCCCCCCTGCCATGGGCAGGGACACCTTCTCCTAGACCACATTGCTGAGTTAGTCTTGTGCTCCACTGTGTTTCTGCAGAAGAAGTAGGAATGGCACTTTTAATGCAGTGTTGTTAGTGGAGTGTGATGGCAGATTGTATCCCTTTGGTGATGATATTATTGGTACTCGTATTTTTCATGGACATTTCTGTAACAGTCAGTCTTTTACATGGAGTCCCATTAAAATGCTTGATCAATGTTTCTGGTTCTAATCTCCCAATCTAAAATGGACTAATTAAAAACACTGCACTCTACACGTCATGTAATGCTTCCATACCCTTCTCAATTAAAAAAAAAAAAAATTTCAAATTAAAAGTGCAATTGCACAGTGAAAGACTAAACCCATGTAGAAAAAAATGAGAGACGCAAAAAAGGAGAAAATTTGTTCCTTGATTGTTTGAAAGAGAGACCGCGTCTAAAGAAAAAAGGATTTGGCATTATATATATACTTGCAGCACTAAACTCTTGGTGATAGCTGGTGGTTTCTTGGCACTACAGACTCCTGAAGAGAGGATATTTCACCATCAGAGTGACCTATTCTCTGGTTTAGGGGTACAGCTGTAATAAGTGAGTATCTCTGTCTTATTAAGGAGGGCAGGGAGAAAAGGGGGATTGCACTTCTGCCTAACACTGTTCTTTCAGCAAAACTTTTGAAGTATGCCTAAAGTGGGAAAAAAGCTACAGACACAGAAAACAGAAAGGGTGGAGACCAAAATGTACCATCCTATGCCATCAGAAAGGTGGAAAAGCTAGAGGAAGAAAAGGAAATTGCCTTTAAGGAAGAAAGTGTTCTTTGGTTTTGTTAAGAAGGAATTCAGGGGCGAGAGGGTGTGAGGAAGAGCCCTTTCAGAAGAGGGAAGTTTGTTGACCATGCAGAGTAAGAATCTTCTTAGCTATGGTAAGAGTAGAAACAAAACTGAATACTGTTATTGAGAGCTGAGATAATTTTTGCCTTTTTGAAGTTCTTTCTAGAAAGACAAAATTAGAAAAAAACCCCCCATACAACACGATGCTTGCCTCTCCTTATTTCTCATTTTAAATGTACACAGGGAGGATACACATGGTCCAAAGGTTAAGAAAACAAAAAAAGAAAAGGCAAGAGGTTCAGAAGGGAGAGCTCACACTCTCCTGTGGTGCAAAATGAGGAGCTCTAGACCAGAACTTCACCTGATTTTTTCTAACATAGCCTTTTTAACTGCTGAAATACAGTTAATAAGAGTAGCCAAGCAGCTGATGTTCTTTTTATTGCCTTCTGCCACATCTTTGCTTACCGTAATTCTACGAGTACAAATGTGAGGCTTGAGCTGTGCCTGGAGCCCTGTTGCATC
The DNA here is from genome assembly GCA_013398015.1 of Oreocharis arfaki. NCBI lineage: Eukaryota > Metazoa > Chordata > Aves > Passeriformes > Paramythiidae > Oreocharis > Oreocharis arfaki. The sequence goes on along the minus strand of VZRR01013698.1, from coordinate 429,014 downwards.
AAGGAAATCTTGAAAAACTTCGGACTGCATAGTTATAGCATCAGCTGCACAATTACCAGCAGCAAGAGAGGTAATGCACACACTGAATTTGCCAGAGCTTGGAAGCCTAGCCCCAGGAAAGGAACAGGAGCACTTCATGCCTCCTAGAATGATGTTTTCAGTCTGACTGAGAAATGCAGCTTAGCATTGAAATGCCTCAATCCTTGTTTTGAAGAATTATTTTTAACCTGAAAAGTTACAAAATCAGTTCTACAGAAAAAAGAAAAAGAGGATGTGATTTCAGACCACAGAATTTTTAACAGTGCATGAAGAATTAATACTGTACTCACAGAGTAATTACACCTTGATGACAATATATCTTTTCTCTCCCCAAAATTTGTCTTAACAATTTTTTTCTTTTTTTACTTTCTTCCAGACTTCTACTCAAAGAACGCCTTTCCCTAAGCACAAGCAAGTGCTTGGATCTCCAGAAGTTTGGGTTGGTTTTTTTTAAAAGTACTGGGTGAGTTTAGAATGTATTTCAGCCTGTCGCTGATGACTTTGTTCAGAGGCATTTCTGATAGCACTATAGGGAAATATATTCATGGTGACAAGAACATGCCACATGTCGCTGAAACGTGACAAAGATCTGTTTGTCAGAGTGGCAGTGCCTATGAACATAAGCTACCCGGTGCAGCCCTCTTGTATGAATCTCCTTCAGCTGGATAAAAGCCTTGTGGCTCCATCCTGGGCATGGCCACCTGCACAATCTCTTGCTCGCTACATGTTACAGCTGCCTGTTTCAGTTGAGACTCACAATTTCACACAGGACTTGGCAAGATTTAAAAGAAGGAACTCCAGGGAAAGAAACTTATTCTAGTGAGAAATTTTCTACAGTCTAGTTTAAGTTTAGGATTTTTGTCTCAGTATGATCAGAAAAGTATTTCCATGTTGGATGTTTACACTCTAAGAGAGAAGAGAGAAAGAGAGGAAACGAGCCGATAGACAAGAAAAATAGGACGGTTCTATACCCCCTGACATTCTGAGGTTGGTTTTCTTGGTTAAGTGACACTCAAATGAAAGCAAATAAGTATGGTAATTTTTTTACCACTACCTACGGCAATATATGTATTCATAGGTAGGGGAAATTATGCCTTTTAACTATTTTAATTAAAACGTAACACCTTGTTAAGAGAAAATAATGGGTTTCCTGAAATTACTACAGTGGGTGAAGCTGTCCTATTTAAGTTCCAGTATGGCTTCAACACGAAGAGTTAAGAAAAGCTTCTAGGCAGCAGAAGCTGGTGTTATCCCACAGAATATTCCTTGCCTCAGGCTTGTTGCCTCTTAAGTATTTTGAGCGCTAGGAATTTCCAGAAGAATTGCACATGCCTTGTCGATCTCAATACTGTATCAAAGGATCAGCACCTAAAGCCTTACTGAACTGACTAATGCTCAAATGTCAGACTTCCCTACGCCATCCAGAGCAGACTCAGATGTAAGAATTTTAAGAATACATGGCTGTGTTCCGATAAAGGGTGGGCAAATCACAGACTTAAACCTTGCATTACCATGTTACAATCAAAGAGTAGGAAGTTGGTCTTTCCTGCAGTGAATTTAGGTAGAGTCTCTTAATCTTTCATTTCCCTTGTTAAATCTCTGAACTGAGGACAACTGAAACAAGCTTACCACTCACACAGTGCTGCCCTCACTCAGAATTTTTGAAACAAAGCTTTACTTTGGTATCCAAATACTTATAAGTCAATGTAAATTATTTGTAGTGTTACCTACAGTGGAGGTCTGCCCCAGTTTCAGTCATTATGTAAGTGCAGGAAAATCCACTCTTTTTGCTGGTCAAGTTTACCCCTAGCTCAAATCATGTTGTTTCTCAATAAAAATAGTAGCTTTCAGCAGTGTTGGGCTCACATTTGTATGGTGCTCAGCAGCTGTCCACTGACAGCTGAAATCAGGTCATAGTCTCAGTAAAGTCAAGACCATGATCAGCAGCTTTAGCACTGGTAAGTCTCTGCTCTCTGTGGACCAAGTAACATCCCAGGGGAGACACCTTCTCTCAGCTCACCTTCTATACCAAAATATACCCTCCCCAAAGATCAGGGAATTCATGAGTCCATTCTGTCTCAACCTCTGGAGAGTTTATGGCTGAGGAAGTCTGAATGCTATTATCAGTCAGGCATTTCTTTCGGCCTGAATGCTCCAAGTTCCTATTAGGCAACCATTTGACTAGGCATTTCTTCCACAAGAATAATTTTTTTATTGTTGCTACAATAAATGCATTGAGAGGCTCTTAAAACAGACTTTAGGGCTGCACTGAAGGGATACAAATACCAGTTCATTAAGGATAAAAGCTAAACACCAGTGATTGAAAATATCTTAAACCTTACTTCTCAGTGCTAGCTTTTAGAATAATACGAAAGCTAATACGACCACTAAGAAAACGTAACCATTTTAAAGAACGGCTCTTTCATCCTATTTACTGGTCAGTGCCGGGGGGTCATTAATGTCTGCATACAAAAAGGTTTTATAGATTAAATCAGTGGTAATTTAATAGGGTACAATGCAATGTCAGGTTTCAGTCCTGACTCAATCCAGGGCACAAATCATGGGGAGAGAATGAAGGCATATCTGTGCCTTAAACACAAATGGCAAGAGATTATTTTTAAGCATTTATTTCCTCTGTTCTTTCTAAGTACTTAGAAGGAACTGGTCTTTGTTTACTACCAACAATGGTTGGCAATTGTCCAAAAAGGATAAACTGCTGAAGTTTAAACTTCATAAACCCAGTGCTTGGGAGATTGCTGTACTGAATGTGTGGTAATTTAGAAGAAATTCTACTCATACCACATTTTTTCATGTGCAACCTGAAATAAGAACTCAGCCACAAATTAAGTGGGCCAAAATTAACTGTGATGTATAGGATAAGTGTGTTTTTTCTTGGGTTCAGACTTTATGGAATAATAAAACAAATGTGACTGCATTTACACAGCAGGGAGTCAGAAGGTGACATCTCACTTTTGAGTCACACATTCATCCATCCTCCTAGAAGACCATTACATCTCATGTATCAGATTACATTTCCTTACAGGCAGAAGCTTCACCTACCTCTATATCAATCAAGATGTGTAAAATGTGTCTGAGTTTGTTGGAAACATGAGAAAAATAAATATAACTGATATGAGTCAGGAAAGCCTGAGAGTGAATAGAGTTATGTCAACAAAACGAATGAATTTTGTAACAGAGAGAACTTTAGAGGATTTCTGTTGTTAGTATAAATTACTTCTGCACTGAAGAGAGAAATCTGGCTGGTATAGTTCTCCCACTGTAGTCACAGCAGGTAATATTTCTAAGCCCAGACAAGGCTTTTGGTGGCACAGTCCTCTACAGAGCTGCACCTGGTGTAACCACTCCCATCGTGCAAAATGGCACCAGCATGTCCAGATGAGGATAACACTGTTTTACAGTCACACTTCATCAATGCAAATGCTGTGAGAAAGTACAAGGTAGTGTGAAACCAAGCCCAGGTACTCTCATTCGAAGGGGTGTGGCAGTGATTCTTAAAAAGCCACTGTCAGAAGTCATGCAGGTGTGTCCTCCACTTGCCCCCAGCCATCTCTTCCCGCACTGTTTCCCCATCATCTCATTGCTGCCAGGCAGCTGCGCAAGGCGCTGGGCTGAAGAATATTACAGGGTTCATAGCACAACCCTACAAGCAGCTATGAGGCACACAGCAGTGTCTGGCACCAGCACATAAGCAGTGCCACTGCCACATGCCAAGCAAAGGACTATGACAGCAACTCTGTGAGAGTCTAAAAAACTGCTGCTTGTAATTCTGTAGATAGTGAATCAATGAGGCAGAGGTTGTGCAGCAACACTGATTTATGGCAGTCTCGCTCTGCATGAGCAACAAGTTTGCTTGCCCACAAGTATTTTTGCAGTTTGGCTTGAATTTATGTGATGTGGACAGTGGTGTACTGGAGAGCAGGGTAAATTCCACCACTGCGGTCTCACTTCAGAACAGGGTCTGATGTTGCATTGCAACCACTGGCAGGAGTATTAAAGAAAGGATATCAAGACTGTCTCCAATAAGAGGCAGCACATAGCCAGCAGGGAGCTGATGTACCTCGGACACAGAAAAGGTAACATTCTCATGGCTTGGATACAGTCAACCGGACTATTGACAGATTTTACCTGAAATACAGGCAGATATAGTTGCCCCTCTTTACTGTCCAGTGTGCATTTCAGATCATACTACAGTTCATAAGCACTTAACTGGCATGCAGAGAATGTGTATCTTTACACCTGCCAGCTCTAATGTACAGGCAATAAATTCTATCAGAAAAGATGGTCAGTCTTCTTGGAGAAGAGCAGCCTCCCAGGTGCAGAACCATTGCACTACCTGAAAACTTCGCTTATCCCACGTATTTAAAGCATTTGGGAGAATTTTATGCCACTCTTCTGGCATGTAAAAAAAGCCATGCCCTTAGTGACTAATAGGTAGAGAAAGGAAGACATTATAATTATTTATAACATTTTGAAAAAGAAAACATTCATTGAAGGGCTTCTTTCAAAAAGCACATATACATACATCTAAGCATTTTTTTAAATGATGGGGTTTTTATATAGGTGAAGTTGATATAAAGTTAAAATAGTGCAAATTTTAAAACAAAAGTTAGTGCAGGAGTCAAACTACAACAAAACCCAAAATACAGCTTTATTTTTTTGTTTTGGAAATACATTACTGTCTGGGTTCAAAGAAAAGTGTACACTCTGTTTTCAAAAGCACTAAAGTGCACTGAAGTGCTTTTGAAATGTATGCATCCACCAGTTACCTCTCAGTGAGATTAAGGGTTTCTTTTGGGATTGAAACTAGGATGTTTTTGAAAATAATCTTAGTGTTGGATTTGGTTTTCATGTAAGGTGACAATATCTAATAGACTGCTATCAGTCAAAGAAATACTATCAAGTATAAAAGTGCATTTCTTTTGTTAATGTTACAAGTAAAAGTAAGGAAAATAATTGGAGAAATACTTTGTTCTCACATATACTTAACAGCATTTTGTAACTGATTTATAGAAGTGGATTACATCCCATTGCTCAGTCTTTCAGCAGCAACATGAAAGGCTGATGGCATTAAAATGGAAAAATATGGATTCTAAAACAATGATATTATCAAGAAATTTTGAAGTAACTTCAGTTTGAAGTTTGAAATAATTTCTAATGCATTCATGAAAGTCGTTGTTTTTACTAATGCAGTCCTTTTAAATTAAGAAGTTATATTGGGAAGCCCTTTCCCTATTGCCATTAATTTAATGCTGGGATGAAGGAATAGCTGATCCTTCTTTTAAGAGTAGGAAAATAATTATAAAGCAAAAACTCCTAAGGTAAACTGGCCACACTGAAGACCATGAACATTTTTGATTTGCACAGAGGCATCACATCACCTTGAGAGAAACAAACAGAACAAAGGAAACAGAAATTGCTAGACCTTGCTAGTGAAGTGTAGACAAGAGAGGAAAGGTGAAAAGGAAAAATTATCAGGTATACCTGTGCAGCAAGTAATAATGATTTTTCTGTGCCTGAGGTTTAATTTTTCTTTCCCCTTTACAAGGATCACTAAGAGAAGGGCAGTAGTGGGGGGTAGGATGTGTGTACCTGTGTCTGTTTCTTTTCACACACAGGTGCACACACACACACACTCTCTCAAAATCTTTCCACTGGCTTTTGATTTTAGTAACTCATTTAACCCAACTGGAAGAGAATCTACAACTTCTTGCTTTTAACATTATAAATATTTCAAATGTTATAAAATCTATTGCAAAAATGTACATTCAGTGGTTTTATGAGGCACAGGACCTGCTAAAGTATTTTCAGGAAAGCTCGCGTGTACTCTGTTCTGTCCACTGTTGGACAATGGTGGAGAATCCAGGGGCTCACGCTTGATTGCTTGAACCAAGCAGGGGTTTTTAAATTCACACGGCATTTTGAACACTTCATTCATCTGCTCTTTCTCCTCCCCTGGGCTGGGGCTGTAGAAGTGGCTGTAGCAAGCTGTGTGTGGCAGTTCAGGCATGCTTTCTGAACACACAGAGGAGTTCTGAGGGCAAAATGGGGCCACCTCCTTGTTACGTGAACCCTTGCAAGCTCTGTTCAAGTTCAGGTTGTTGGGATGATTTGCTATGATGCATTGCCAGTTATGTGGTGTGTAAAGGCAGTGCCTTGGCTTCTGGCAAGGCAAGGCTGGCTCGCAGAGGTCCGGTTCTGTTTTGAGGTGCATTCTGCCAGGATAGGTGGACACCTGCTTTCTCACTGAGCCGCTCTCATCCAGCCAGGCTCGGCTCTGTGACAGCAGGTAGTTATCGGCAATGTTTTCAGAATCAGAATCGTATTCCGTTTTGATAGGCATCTCCAAGGGAACAGCCGTGTCATAGAGGGACTCTGAGGATATTAGTGGTCTCTGCAGCTTCAGGTGGTCTGTCCCATAGCTCTCTGCACAGCGTTGTTGGAGCCCCGAGTAAGACTGGCCGTTTTCTGTGCTCCCCCAGTGGGAAGAATAAGTTGCCAAATTTAAGAAATTTTGGTCTCTATTGTAGAATGATCCAGCTCTCCTGTTTGGACACGTGTTCATTCGCTGGCTCATAGAACATGAACTCGAGCTTCTTAAAGTCCAGCTACTGTTTGTGGTGCAGTTGTTTTGAATGCCTAAAACTGATGTGTTAGAACTGAGAGGCTCCTCTTGCATAAAACACTCACCGTTAGTATGAGGCTCAAACTTCACTTTTACATTATCTTGTTCATTCTTCACTGCTGCCCAGTTAAGATGCTTCCACTGGCCCAGAGTTTCAATGGCACTGTTATAGGAAAGCCCCTCCAGGTTTCCTTTCAAACTGGCAAAACCACTTAGTATCTTCAGTTGTTCATCTTCTTCCCTTTCAATAACAGTAGAAAAAGAAGTCAGTCAATCAGAGGTTTCTAAATGGTTGTTTTCTGGGACACAACCAGAGAGTGGCTCAATGTGCGTTACAAGACATACATTGTCCTCCATACAGGACTCTCACACTCTTGTGCACATAACATTTGCATTTGCTTGAGAGAACAAAAGAGTGTCCCTGCACCTGAGTGTCAATGTGTGTGCATAGCTAACTGTCTGAGGCATTGTTTCATTTGAATTCAGTCATGAATTTGCCCTTCCATTTCAGGCACATTCCGGTTCAATAAAGGCCTAAATATTGTAGTACAGTACAGTAATTCCCTTACACTTTTATTCTTCCTTTAAAATATATCTAAATAATATTTGTGTGTAGAAAATTCTAGAGATAAAATATAAATAGTATCTTAAATGAGGTGTATTTTGTTAACAAGGAGTTACTTGGACATATAAGAGCTTTCTGATCAGAGTGAGGGAGAACCATGGGGGTCTTATATTTCAAGAATACAGCTGAGAGGAAATAAAATTCCCAAATTAAATAACCAAATAGTCACAGATGTTCATACTGAGTGTAGGTTTGTTTTATATGTCTAACTTAATTTATGTTGCCTTTTGTTTTCTGAGATGGCCAGTAAATTAATTTTCCATGACCTCCAGCTGAAGTATTCAACATTAAAGAAGAGCATTGGCAGAGAGTGTTGCCTGAGCACTTCCATGCCCGAAGCAGCTGTTTTCAGAACTGGGGTCCAAGTCCTGAGGTTCAAGTCTTGAATTCACTAGTGTGCTGATTCCCTACTGACCTACAGGGTCAGTGCTATGAAACCACCTCATCCCTCTCCAAACAAGAAGCAGACATCTCAATATGAAACTGCGTGTGAAAACCTGAAAACCTACTAAGGGGTTTAGAAGTCTTTTTCTTAGGTCACAATAGAACCTTTTTCTTGCCTGTCTAATCAATGTGCAAGTAAAGGATTTTCCAGTAGAGGGAGTCCATGTTGTTACAAAGAGAGAACGTCCCACTGTAATAATGTACACCACGAAAGAAGGATATTTTTCTCTTTTTTTCTTCCGTAATGTATTAAATATTTTCAGTCCTCTGCTAGATATTCTTATTTTTATTATTGACAGCATTTAGATGCAAATGGTCTGATACAAGTTTGCGGCGGAACATGCTTCTCAGAAAATGGTCGAATTGGGAAGCAAAGGACTGAACAAAATGCCATAGTCAAAAAAAGTTAAACTCCCAAATGAAGAATTTTACAGTGAAATAGTAAAATTTTACAGTGAAATCCAGTGAAAATTCTCCAAAAAAAATATGTTTCCCGGAAGACAGCATACATTTTAGCCACAACCAAAAAAACATAGTAGAAAATACAAAGTCTATTGCAGACTAAGACGGAACTGAATATAATCACCAAGGCCAGCTCTTGTAATACTTCAGTCTGCAGGAACTATCAAGCAGAAAGGAAGGATTTTGATCACTCGGAAAGTAAAAATGTAACTGAAGAAACATGCTTAATTACACAAAAGAACAATTTGGAAGTAGAGAAACTAATAAAAGAAACAACCCCTTTTAATCTGCTTCTTAATAGAAATTCATTCCCTCACACAGCAAGATGATGTTTGTGCCACCCCAGTAAAGGTAAAAAGTTCCAGCATCCTCAGGTGGGAGCTCCCCTGCAATCGTGTGGATACTGGGAGATACGCTGCCTGCAAGGAATATCTACTCTAGAAGTGCAAAGACTTTTTTCATTTATTTCTTCCACCTGCAAGGCATTCTAAAGGAAAAAATCTGGGATAACATCCACATTTTTAACACTGTGCCAGATAGTGGCTACATAAAACTTCTGGCCCGTGCTCATTGTGTCCACTCTCTTATCTCTTCCTTCAGACAAGCTTGAAGTGATACTTTAACAAGGCCCACAGGAATTGGAACAGACATTGGAACATCCTTCCCATGGGGGAAGGATGAAAAGCCCATTTGGGAGGAAAGGGTAAAACTCATCCAAGAAGTCCTCTCTGAGTGCAAAATTGAGATTACACTTCATGGCTGAGCCTACAAGCAACTAGATGTATCTATCTACAAGCATACAATGAATATGAGTACCCTTCTTTAGATTATGTTGCACATACACAACTCAAAACGTGAGCACAACTGTCATACATGAAGGAAAAAAAAAATGCTTAACATAGTCAAGTGCTGATAAGCAGAAAAACTAGGAGACTAGATTTTCAGCTGCAAAGAAAAGCAAAACCCAAAATACACTTTTTGTGCAAGAAAGTCAAATATTAATAATCAAGTATTTCCTTTCTGTCGTAGTGTATACGGACACTCAACTTCAGAAGAAGAAAACACTGAAGACAAAATAAAACTGTTTAGGACTATAATATATTATAACTATTTCATATGTTCCAAGACAGAAATAGATTTCCATATCACAAGCAAACTAAATTTTTCTCATTCAGCTCTTCTCTTAGGTCACTGCAGCCCTTTTAAAGATTTCATACAAAAAGAATACATTCATACTTTTCTTTCTCTTTGGTACCGGAAAATATACTTACTTTAGCATTTGCTGTTGGGCAAGGACATATTCTGAACAACCACTTCGATACAGAAGCTGAGTGTTAGCTTGAACCCAAACCCAGTGATCTTCATTTGTTTGTACTTTGACTAGAGAAATGCCATTTTCTCCATTATTCTTTGCTATATAATTTAAAAGAAAAAAGATTTTAATACAAGCATTATTAAGTATGTTTTGTTACCTAAACTGTGAATGTTCAAAAGTTTCTTTGTTGCCCTAGAAACATCAGCATAGGAAAGTACAAGCTAAAGTATGTTGCGAAATGAAACAAATTATATTTTAAAACTAAAATTTGAAAAGCCTAGTAAAGCACTCAAACTGCAACCAAAGATTTTTCAGTATTACTCATTCCTTATAATATTTTCCTCTCAGTAGTAGTAGTACTATACCAACATGAAAATGTTCATGAAAAACGGGGCTGTAAGATAGGAATGGTTTTAGACATTAAAGATTTCCAGCAGATATGATTGAAGGATGAGTACAAGTCCACTTAAGAAGTTGCCCAGTGGGGTAGATTTGCCATCAAAATTTTATCCATTGTGAAATCTGAAATGGAGCATAGACTCTCATAATTTTTCCACAACCAAGCACTGGAAAAGCATGAGTCAAAGCTGTGGGCACATCATGAGTTTTAAAGACAATGCATTCTGATTTTCCTCTGGTTTCTAACCTTTGGGGGAAACTAACATTTGTAACATATCGTCCAGTTTTCCTCAAAGAGGGATAGATATTGTTATTAATTATTAGGATTTCCACATGGTCTTATTAAATTCACTGCTGCAACTTTTAAGCAAGTGTACGTATTCTTTTACTACTATTTATTTGCTATTTACCATGATTGTTTATTTCTATGTAAATTTTCTGCCCACTCTGAAATCACAGACTGATTCAGTATTATCTTTTGAGGTGGACAATTTTTTTGCATTTTTTGGAAGAAGAGGTGTTAGGGAGAAGAAGAAAGAGAGCATTAGGACCAAAACCTGAAAAAGCTATCAGGAGAAAATAAAAGACAGGGTTCTTTTTCCATAAACTGTATATAATCTAGAAGCACTTAGCAGTACCTTTGATTTGGTTTTCAGCGATCTGTAATGCATTAGTGAAGGCAGCACCTTCATGGTGATTGTTTCGCCCGTATAATTCTGTTGCTTCACACGGTCCTGAACTGCCTTTTGAACTGGAGCTGTAGTGGGCAGAAAATGTGGAAAACTCCTTGTCAGTCAATGACAACACAGTAGAATCACAGACTGTAAAAGACATGATCTTCGAGCTGGTGACCATTAGCAAAGGCGTATGGTTTAAGTATGTAGCAACTAACACTAAACAATTGTCTTTTTCCTGCATCATTTGGTTGCTCAAACTAGTGTGTGGCTGGAGTTCTGTATTCAATTAAGAGGAATAGTTATGTTTAGGAATATTCTGGTCATGACTTAATATATCTGGAAAAAAAATTTCATCTGGAATTGAGACAAATGCTGTGTATATTCTGATCTTCCTATTCAAGTTACATTCGAGGTATGTACATCAAAGTACAAACCCAGCTACGCATTAAAGAGTTAGCATGACTTCAATTTTCAATAAGCACCAAATGATTTGAACGTATTTCTTCCAATCTTTAGTTGAAAATGCCTGAATCAGGGCTTGAAAAGAGTGCAATGTTTGTAACACTGCATTACAAATGCTTCCTTTCATTAAGACCATTGGAAAAAAATAAAGACTGTGTAAATCTGCCCACCATCCTTGGCTACCATGCTTCAGGCCTGAACCAAAGGAAACACTGAAGATAAATGGTTTCTTCATTCTTGTCAAATCCTTGGCCACTGTCCAGTCAGATGGTAAAGCACCTCTCTTCTAGGAGCTTAATTCCGATCATCAGTTAATTTCACCTTGGCTACTGGAAAAACTAGCAAGTAGAAATGATTTTCCAGCTCTATTCCAAAAGCCTGCATAGTCCATTATACTAGACTTCCAGCAATTTAGCTCTTGTCAAAGGGATGTATGTGCTAGAACCACATTATACGTCTGGATAGGGAACCCACACATACAGAAACATAATCTAATTAAAAGCCAAATTACGGTACTGTCAGTCATACTGACAAGCATTTTGCTTCACAGCAATAGAACTCATTACTGTAAGGTTATATTTAAGCAAATGAGGGAAAATATGATCCTCGCCCCAAATATCAACTCAAATTCTGCCATGGAAGGGTAACAAAAACAAGTGTTAGGAAGGAGATAAGTCTGAACACAATCTGTCCTGATCTTTTGTGATTGCTACCAAATGATCACCCCCAAGCCATTTAGTGCAATTGTAAACTTAGGTGTTCATAAAATTTCTGTTGAAAGATAAATGCATATACCAAGCACAACTCATTAGACTGTATGTGAACATCCCCTCTCACACACATTCACCTTTCTGAAGTTTTCGTTTTCCTTTGTTCGTTACCAAAATGCCCAAGTCGAAATAATTGTGTTAGCAGAAGATACTGAAATTTGAAAACTCGCAGTAAAAATACTTTTATCTTTTCCAGTTTTACGGCTAGTAGGCTGGCTTACTGCCTTGGTAACTTCTGAAAGTTAGAAAGATATCCTAATGTTCCATTTTTAATGTAAAATTTTGTGTATTGAAATATAATACTTAACATGTATTATAAATAAATTAGAATATATTGCATCATCTTGCATTCTATTATGGTATATTATAGTAATTGTATTATATTTATTTTGTATTCCATAGTTAAATCCAGATAAATTATTCAGTTTTCTAAGAAAGAGTTTTAAAATGGAGAGATATTTAGCATAATTTGTGTTTTTTACAGGCTTAATAGCCCATAATCTTCACTAAATGCCAAAAGAATAATTTGTAAATACTTGGTGTTTGCTGCTGCTGCGTCATCAGCTTTGTGTTTTGATTTCACAAGCAGGCTTTTCATCTTCATCTCTGTCACAGAAGGGAGCAGAAGTGGTACCACTATGCAGAATAATGACAGCTGAGGTGGCAATACTGTTCCTGATGAGGACTTCTTCCTTTGTCCAAAGAGAAACTTTAGTTTGCCTTGAAACTGCATCGTCTGGGGAAAAAAAAAAACCATGAACAACCAAATAACAACTTAATCATTTAGTGTATAAACATTTAAAATACAACCTATGGACTGTATTATTTAACACCAAACCCAGTTTTGAATCAGGGATTAAAACTAGGAAGTCAATTTTCTTCATATAATTTAAACCTTGCCATTTCAGAGACAGGGTGGGTGGAGGTACTATCAACAGTAAAATGAGACTTTTGAGGCTGATTGTGCTTTTTTCTCTCTCGTGTACGCAGAAGATCTGTGTTATGTTCTGTTTGACAAAACAGGCAGTGTACAGTGGTGCAAACAGTTGTTTCCTCTGTACCCCACTGAAGCTGGAACCATTAATTTTCCATGCTCTGTTCTCTCCAGTGAGAAGGTTTCTTAGTTTCTTTCCTCTTGCTCTGCACTTCCTCTGGGAAGTATATGGACTGGCACAACCCAAGGACTGTGCAGACACATGCCAAGGGAAAAAGAAGGGCCAGGATACCCAGGCACAGAGTGCATAACTTGGAAGGAACCATCCGTCCCTGCCTCAAATGCCTGTATAGTCAGAAGGCAGGGATCAAGGTAATAGCAAGCTGCTGCCTCTCAGTGAAAAAATTAACTACCAAAAAATGCCCAGAGAAAAATCAGCCCGTGTGAGTTAGGCATTTTCCAGAGATTAAAGCAGGGATGCAGAAGTGATGGCTGTTAAGACCATAGCCTTCGGGCAAATGGGCATCTGAGACAGAACTCGCATTTCCCAGTCTCGTGCTGATCCTCTTGTTTTCTTTGCATGTGCTGGAGTTTCCCCTAAGTAGAAACAGCATTGGTCTTTACTGATGAAATGGAGAAGAAGTGATTTCTAGAAATGAGCCTCTCCTAGTACAGAGCATGCAAGAGACTTTCTAATTCTGGGATTTATTATTAAAGGATTCTTTACAAAAGGGGAAAATGGATCATTATTTTTCCTTCTCCTTAAAGCAAATACTTTGCTTAAATGTTAATTGTTGAAATTCAGACTTGCCACCCTTGCACTATGCCCAATACAAATTGAGGACAGATATTGTCGACAAGAGCTTAAACCACAAACATTTCTAAATTCTTTCAATTTTAAATATTACAATCTTCTTTTCTCCTGTCACTCTTTACACATATTAATAATTATCTTCGGGTGTTTCTTGCTAGTGGACAGAAGAAGAAAAGTATATCCTGTCCATGGATCTCTGCAATATTTATGTTGAAGAATTTTTCATATGAAGTAATTAAAATCTCTTATGTCATGCCTACAGTCATCTAAGTGAAATTATACTTACAAGGAATCCAGAAGTACTGTCCAACAAGCAGCGAACTCGACAGATGAAACAGCGAGTTAAAAAGGAAGAGTAATCTGTTGTCATGCTGTCATTCTCTTGTGCTTTAAACAATTTACTGAGAATATATTCTTCTCCTAGGAACGACAGTGGAGGCAACATGTATCAGATCACACTAAGAAATAACGAAAATGTTCTGTAGCCAATTGAGGAAGCTGTTACGGAGATTGCTAAAAATTGCTTTATGGATGGGCAAATATTCAGTTGTGTCATATATGGATACATCTGCACACGCTCTACCAAAAGAAAAATAAAAGCTCTGCAATGGGATTTGGGTGGGTTTCTTCAGAAATTTGGACTTTATTTCCTGAGTTTTTGTGATTTTTAATGACGCAAAACGGGGTAACAGATGTTGCTGGTTTTGAGATCAGAGATCACAGAAAATGCATTAGACAAGAGAACAAAATAAGGAAAAATGCTAATGCAAGAAGAAAAACAGAACAAAAAAATGGACAGTTGATGATTAGCTAATGTTCAGCTGTTGTGCCTCCTTGATTTTTTTGGACAAGTGCACAGCTTTTGAAATATTTCCCAAAAGACACAAGTATTTATACGAAAGTATGAACTCAAGACCTGAAATTCTCCACAATATACGTTAGGGAAAAAAAAGCCAAATATTTGTAAATTTTATAGTTTGAAATATTAGTTTTTCTTCTTTCCTGCATACTTCCTACAAAATCTTGCGAAGTTTCCTCAGATACTTGTAAGGCTCTTGTAAAACACAGAAACTGTTTTACAGGAAATGCACCTGAAAGAAATTCCACCAAACTTTCATGACTGTGTTCCTGAGGACTTCATAAAGGTTGATGAAGGATTTCTTGCAAGTTTCTCCCCACTTATCTGGTGACTATCCTTCCCAATTTATTTCCTCAGTTACTACCTCACCTTCTGGTGAAATGCATACGTTTTGCTGGGATCTATAATTCTTTGTAAGGTTGACAGTTTCAACCTGATTATATGTTCTGTAGTTGTGATTTCAGCTTAACACCTCATGTAGGAGAAACCTTGAGCACAGGCATCCAACTCCCATCCTAGGGAAATATAGCCTCAGAGGAAAAAGTGCATTGCTAGACCTACTTGTTCTTCAGAAGGCTTCTGCCTACATCATTTTGCACGGGAAAACAAATGGCGGACAATGATTCTGCCACTGTGGTTCCGTACAGAAGCCTTTTGCATCAGGGAGAGAGCTATTGATGTCCTGATCTGTTGCCAACAAAAGTTTGGCAGTATGAAGAACTTACGCTGCTCGTTCTGCGTGTGTAACAATATGTGTGGGCACATCAGTCAGAGAAAAATAAAGGGAACAACTTTGCAGCACCAGTGTCACATTCTACCTTGTAAATGCCCAGGATCAGGAAGAAATGTCACCTCTGAGACAATTTGCCACTACGCATCTTTCCAGTGAAGAATCTGACTTGACGTGGTACTGACACGGGTGTAGGTGGAGTGGAATTCTACCTCAGTACAGTGGTGCCTATGTTTCCAATCAACATACACAATCCCACCTGTTTCTGACTGTAGTTGCTGCCCAGACAACATCTGGGGAGGATTCATGGCCCAGTGCAGTTGTCTACAGAAATCCTGGCGATCATCCACGTGGATGTAATCATATATGTTTTGGTGCATTACATCAGTCTGAAACAATTACAACAAGGAATGGTTAATTAGTAACTGTAGGGAGGCAGCCACTTATCTTTAGATTGATACTTTCCTTAAAATAATGGCAGGTGTAGAACACCTTCAGAGCAGATTGACAGAGGAAAGTTGTTTCAGAGGCCCCTACTTTTCGACATCTGCTTTTTCCCTTCACATCTTAAGATGATTCTTTCTATTCTTAACTCTTTTGTATATATGCAAATGTGAGTAATAAAACCATCCAAATGGCAGCTGATGACTAGTGGCATCCCCCAGGGCTTTATGCTGGGACAAACCCTGTTTAATTTCTTGACTAAGGACTCATGGGATAGAATGCACGCTCAGCAGGTTTGCAGAGAGTACCAGCTGGGGAGGGCAAGACAGCTCCTTGGTGGGCTGTAAAAATAGGCTGACAGGAACTTCAGGAAGTTCAGCAAAGGCAAATTTCTCTCTTAATTTTGGGTACCACATGAAAAGAAAGCATATCAAAATGAGCCCAGAAAAGTGCTACCAAGACACTTAAGAGAGCTGGAGCACATCCAGGAGGGAAGAGCAGGGTTTGTTCAGCCTTCGGAAGGGAAGACCACAGAAAGAACATACTGCTGTCTACATCAACCAAATGAGCAGGGGAAGGGAAGACAAAGCCTGACTCTTCTCAGAAGAACAAAGTGAGAGGGCAAGAAGCAACAGGCACAAGTGGCAACATGGGAAACTAGGACTTATTAATAAAGAAAAAAAAATTACAGTCGTGGTGGCTAAACACTGGAACACATCTTCCAGAGGGGTCATAGAAACTCAAAGCTTGACTAGATGAGTCCTGAGTCAACCTACTGCAGCTCGATGTGCTTTGAGCAGGAGGTTGGACTAGATAGCCTCCAGAGGTCATTTCCGACTATACGGTTCTGTTAGTCTGTGACTTTAGAATATATTTATTACACACAGACAATCAACCTAGAAAAGCAGCATCTTATACTGAAATTGAAAATGAACTTCTAGCTAAATCTTAGTTTTATAATGGATCGTGCTTCTGCTAACAAAAGCTTTATAAAAGGAAATTACAAGACATAAATCTTCACCTGTCAGATTCACCAAAAAAAAATTAGTCTGAAATGGCATAGTAAAAAAACCTTATTTCAGTAAGAGTATATGTCTAATCCGCAGTAGAAGGATATGGTGGATAAGGTGGATAAGGTAGCAACATACAGTGCTGCATTTTAAAAAAATTGCAATTTTTTCTTCAATAGAAGAAAAATAGCAATAGTCTTCTATTGACAAGAAAGTCAATACAATGTCAGTGACTGGGTATTCTAAGTATTTCTCAATATATTTACCTGATGGAACCCTAGATAGTCCACAATTGTTGATGACGCATAGAATATCATTCCATCCGCACTCACCACCAAGGCAAAACCATTCAGTGACTGAAAAAGGAAAATAAAATACTTTAAAAGATAATCAGAAGATAAAGAATAAAATGAGTATGAATGTAATAATTTTAAGAATATCCTAGATATGGAAAAATCACTCTGCAAAAAGTTGGACACCAAATTTTTGCAGAAAGGCCTTTTCTTTCCTACCATGAAAAATGAATAACAACCTGGAACATGCTTTCTTTCTTTTCTAAAAAAGTTAAGATAGTTAATTATAGCGTAATGACCATATTACATTACTATTTTATTGTCTGTTTAATTGTCTGCATAATTATATTTGCTTATTAATTCATAGAATTAAAAGTTTAATAGCAAGCGTCAGCTACTTTGTTTTTCATTTTAATTTAAAACTTCACATTCCATAATAATTGCTTTGAATATATATGCATTAATACATGTAATAATATCCAAAAAGAAAATTAAATACATGTGCTGTTGTAGCCATGACTTTAAAACTGGATTTGTATTTTTTATATGGCTATTTTCTTAAGCTGCTATAAAAATACAGACATAGCACAATTGCATAAATGCAATGAATATAAAAAGTAGGTAGTAAATACTTCACTGGTATAAAACAATGTTTAATCTAGAAAAGAGCTAAATTAATTCTTTTACACTTGGTGATGCAAGGAAAGCAACCAGAGAAATCCGAAAATAAAAGGGAGGATTAAATTAAATGCATCATGTAAACATTAAGATCATGCTGCATGCAGACTGACTAACTTTGCCTCTCTTCCCTTGATAAAGGTTCCTTAACACATCTTTACTCCAGCAGGCTTGCATTCCAAGGTAGTTTAGATCCTTTCTTGTGATGGTTTTGTGGTCTTTGAGATTACAGTTCGAATAGCTATTGCTGAAATACTGCTATATTATTATTATCCTTGCTTCACCTTACTCTCAATTTACTGATGTTCTTATTAATCCTGAGTTAATCCTGAAGCACAGCAAGGGCAGATTTTCAATTGCTAAATAACCAGATACACTGACATATTTTTGTGAGCTTGGTTCTCTTTTTGGTTCCTAAATAAGAACCAGATTTCCAAGACTGCTTGGAGGCTGTTCCCACTGCGACAATGGTAGGCAGAATTTCAAGAGTTCAGTGCACAATAGACTGACCTCCTCAGAAGGTTTGGTGCCCATCATAAATGTGGAGCACCTTTGGAAATGTGGCTCCGTGGGACCCAAGTGGCCAGCTGTGCCTTGAAGAACCAGTGAAAAAATGACTTGAAAAAAGTAGTGGAGACCCTTCAACGCCGATAGCAGCAAGTGATTCAATCAGGTCAACACTAACCATAAGACAATGCTAAGAACAGTCAATGGCAATTCTTGTTTTGCTCCAGGTCAGCTCCATAGGTACGGTTCCTGTGCAGAATAAGCGTGATCTCTGCCTAGCTGGGCTTGTGTTGAGTACTAGTTGTCCTTGTCAACTCTTCAAGCATAAAGAATTGCTCTGGTGCCATTTCCTGCTCTAAATAATGCCCAAATTTGTCCCAGCACCTCACCCACTAGAAGATGGTATGCCAAGATTTCTGCATGCTCACATCTGTGCCTTTCACTGCACTGAGAGGAACCTCCATAGATGGTATCTGTCATACACATTTCCGATGTCAAATGGAGACAAGAAAGCATTTTTTGGCATCTTGTCTCTTTGGACTCGCCTTCACAGCAATGAAACCATCAGTGATGTGATGTTAGGAATTTTATTACATTTTGAACATCTGGCAGGCCTTTTAATTTGGATAAACTAAAATTTTCCATAAAGATAACTGTAGGACACTTAAGGGAGCTCCTTTTTGTCTGTGGCTCTTACCATGCAAATTCTGAAAGACCTTGAGTCCTGCCCATGAAACTGGACCAGGTAGAAGTTAAGAACATTAAAAAAAAAAAAGTAACATGCTTAATTAAAATAAAGTTCTTAAGCTGCACAAACTAATAGACCAAGCCCTATCTGGAAAAGATTAAACAATGACCACAAGATCTGAATATTATCAAAGAATCTTACACATTATCATGCTGAACAACCTTAAAATGTACCCTCCATTGTCCTGCAGGCAAGCTGGAGTTTTTCAGCCCCTGTAGGAACATCTGCCTTTGCCAAGGATTGCTTGTATGAATCAAGAAATAAATTCCTCTACTCAAAAAATTAGTCTTCTTCAACCTATTGGTATGTATTCTTTAGGCCTAGACACATACATAAGAGATCAGTCTCTACCTTTAAAATGTAAGACTTGGTCCCCCACAGTGGAAAGCAGGAAAGTTTTTCTTTACACATGTTTTTTTTCACAGAGCTAGAGCCAGGCTGGACTAGGTGCAGCAGTTTCTAAAAATTGGAAAGGGAAATGCGACCATGTGTATTTCCAAGGGTTCACATCAGTGCACTGGCAACTACATCTGTGAAGCTGGAGGAGATATTAAAAAGAGGTGGGAAGAAGGAAGAGGAAAGAAGTGGAGGAAAAGTTCAAGGAGCCATATGTTTAGGTTAAGCCAGAAACAAGTATGAATCTGAGGCATGTATGTAAATGAAGAGATTTACAAACTTCCTCTGCTTCGTTTTTGGTTTGTTCTCAAAATGCTGGTGTCCTCTCCTGAGGTTATATCTCTTAAATAAGCACCCCCTGGTTTTCATGACCCCAGCTTCAGACATCAGATACTTTGCCCTGCAAGCAGGGAAAGCAAAATCCACTTTGGTGCGAAAACAATTTTTATGGAGCCACATGACTGAATTGAGGATTAACACAAAATCCGTGTCTCTAAACCTCAATTTAGCTGGGAAACCTGCTGCTTCAGCCACATTAAAAAAAGACAAGCTGGACATCAAATAAAACTTTATACCAGTGAGTCTCGTCCATGCCTACAAATTCTTCTGGTTTCTCAATATTAACCTAAACTGGGGTTCTGTGGGAAAACAGACATCTGTAGCACAGAAGACTCTGAATAGAGTCAGAGCTGGGCTGGGATTTATACTTTTCAGATCTGCTTACCACAGGTGGGGATAAGGAGGAGGGTGTTTGCTAGCACATTACACACTCTGAGTGAGTCATGGTGATTGCAAATTAGTAGGGAAATACCTTTTCCAACTTCTCAGATAAATCTCTCAGGTACCGAATACAACTCCGTCCTGAAATCCTTTACAGTAACACTGCATAAAGATTTTTCCATTTTTCTGGCCAGAAGCCTAGTGACTTGTTAGACTGAGTGGGAGAGAGAGACAGCTTCAGTCCACGAGAATGAGTGAAAACTCTTCCCAGATTTTTTTGTTCTAAGTTACTAGGCCTCACATTAAACAGGACAAAGAAGTATATGGCTCCATTTATGATTTTTAAATGTTCTCTTTTTAAACATTTTAAATGTTTAAAGTAATTGAAATAAAATTCTCAGCAATATTCTCGTTCCCAGTGAAGAGGAGAGAACTGGTGTGCTGTGTCAAAACCACAGCAGCCATGTGCCTGGATGATGGATAACCTGGGGAGATGAAACAGGAAAAAGGACGTGGAACAGCGTCATACCTGTGCAGTTGGCACTCCCTGATGTAAGCACATGTTTGCCCCAAACACTGAGGGGACAGCACACAGAAGTAAAGGCAGCTCTCTTACTTTCATTTTAATCCTCTCAGCAGAAATAGTGGAAAGCCTAAATGGGGCTCTTGTATTTAGCAGATGAAATAACCAAACACCACAACTGAATGTTGGTGGTATTTGCTTTGTGTACAACAAGTGTGTTTCAATGAGTAAAGTCCACTTGCATCCTAAAATTTTTTGCAGGATTGCATGTTCTTACACATGCCAGAGGGTCACATGCACACAAAGAATCAAACACGCACACAAAAGTATTAGTATGGACCTTAAAACTTTTACAACAAAAAACAACTAACTTCAAATCTGCAAAAAATACATGGTTTCAAACTGCCATTTGGTTAACCATATGGATTCAATGACAGATGGAATTTCTAATCCAGGATAATAGCTGAAACATGTGAGACAGACTTAAGTATGTATTGTGAACATTTGTTTGTTTGTATTTGGCTTTTTAAAAACACTTACATGAGTTTTCTACATTGTACTTAAAAAATGAAATCATGTGGGACTTTTTTCCCAAATGAAAAAAAAAAGAGCTTGGCACCAGATAGGGGCCTGTGTTCTTTTGAAAAAACATGTACATCCAATTATGCACTCACGAAAAGCTGCACCTGCTACTGAAACAAAAAAAACAATTAATCTGTCAGTTCAAAGAAAGTATGATATTATTCTGGTGCCTGCAGTAGCTGTGAGATGAAAGTTATCAGTTCCTTCCATTAAGAAGTTTTTGAAACTTTATTAGTCAGGAGATTCTCTTTGGGAATGAAGGCAAATATTTTGAGGAAGATAGGACTTCCTTTGGCAAGATCCTTTATATATCCTGATTTTTTTTTTCCTGGTCTCATAGCAGAAAATCAGCCAGAAAATACTTCAAAGATATTTTGGTCAAGGTCATGGCATAGTAAAAATAAGGAGGAGGAAAAAAAAAAAAGAGAGAGAGAACAAGTTCCAATGCACATTTCTCTTATTACTCTTCCTTGAAATAAAGGAAAATTCACTAGCATTAGGTCTCCAGAGACCATGTTACTATGGCTACTAAAGTACAACAGTCAAGGCCTGCAGCCATGCCTTGCTTTGAACAGATTTTCAAGTCACGCAACTTGGGTACTAAATTTCCAGGGTCAGTTGGCTCACAGTTTATCTGGAACAGCTTCATTTAATAGTGGATCACTGGGTTTTTGCATCCTATGTGGGATGGGGCCATTTTCTGGTGATCTAAATAAGTAGCTATTTAAAAACTCTGGAAATTATATACTTGTTCATGTCTTAGGAATATTAGGAGGAAAATGCAGACAGTTACTTGTGTCTTCTGTCTTAAACTGCATTGTTTAGTGAATCAGTATTTCTTTCCACTGGTGTTTTTAGGACTCATAATTGCCCTTCTCGAAAATCCCTCTGAATCCCTGAGGTTCTCTTTATAAATTAAAAAAAGAAATTAACTCTTACAGAACCCTGAAATGAAATACAACATAAAAGACTATTCAGAAATGCCATATCTGGTGACATCAGAATATGGCCTTTGCTCAAAAAGTGCAGTATCTCTTAGCCCTCCGGACTCTTATTTCTTTCTCTGGTATCTACAAAGCAACTTCAAAAGGAATATTTCTGTGAGTAAGCACTGTTTCGTGCAAAGGAGAGTGGCAGAATTGTTTTAGCATTCAGTTTTGATCAAGGGTTTGCGTGTACAGATTAAATTTCAGGCAAAAGAAACAAAACAGAAGACAAATTTCCATCATTTGAGCCAGGGAAGGAAGTACTAGCTGAAGTCTACAGACATGGAGTTCTGTGGGAAGCCTGTCAGAGAGAAAGTGCTCAATCTGATAAACTGGTTTTCATAGACAGCAGAAATGTTTATTTTCAAATACAAAGAAATATGTATATATGACCATTATGCCCCTTTCACTCCTTCTGTCACTGCAGATAAAACAATGTTCGTGTTCCTGCCTGTGCCCTTAACCCAGTATATCACTTCAGGCTTCTTTCAGTATGAAAATTCAGCATCTAGTGCTGCACTACCAAGATTTTCGAAGATCATTCACAATGCCAGACAGATTTGAGCCTGGCCCTCCCATTTACTGTCAGAGAGAACAGCTGGGCCATCTTAAAAGGCACAAATGGTTGTGAATCATTCAGCTGATGAAATTTCTCATTATTCCATTTTTCAATATCCTACCACTTCCATGAAGGAATTAGGGAAACCTTGGAGATACTTGTTTATATACGTGTCTTCAGTCTAACAAGGGAGCTGGAACACTGTGGCTCGTCAAGAGGCAGCAGTCAAAACTGGCCTCCTGGAAATCAGTTAGGAAAATGTAAGTCATTGGGCTCCGGTAATTGTGAGCTATAAACTTTCAAGAAAACATAGTAGTTCCCTGGAGGGTGAGATTGCAATGTGTGCACACATGTAAACACATTTTAAACCATGGTGATGTTTTTTATATGCTTGATATGTAATAAGTATTGGACACAACCAAGAACAACTTTGCCTTTGAAGTTGTTTTGAATGCATGATGCAAAATTGTAAATGCAGCTTTTCTTCCATTATACATTCCTTCCAAGCTAAGCTTTTGTAACAAAGCTTGCTTAGTCTGTGTCAAGCCCTTGGGATAGGGCCTCTCTTTGTTACCAAATACGTGAACTGCTGGCCCCCAATGAGCCTGGCGCCTCAAAATCAACTGCTCTGCCCAAGATGGGACTGAGAAACAAGGGCTGAAGCATCAGTTGACTTTGTTTGTGTAGAAGGTTGATGTGGTGCATACTAGAAAGAGATGCATCCTAATTAAATCCCATTTTTTCCACAAATACTAAGCACTGGAAAAGAGAATACAGACCATGCTTCTAGAGAGGAGCAGTACTGATAACTAATAGCTTAAAGAAAGGTTAGGGAAGGTTTTGTTGATGCAAAAATGAGTTCATGGATGACACTGAACACCTCAGTACAGATTTGTTATATGGCATGCTTGTTTAGAATAAAATATAATCACCAAAAATGTCTTCTGTTGATGGCAATGTTTGGTGGATTTTTTCAGGTCTAACTGTAAAAATCTCATGGTTCTTTTCTTTGCATTATCATTTAGGATTTCATATGGGAAGCAAGGATATGAAAGCTACGTGAGGTTAATGGACAGTATACAAGTACTGGACACTACTTAAAATAATATCAAGAAGAATATACAAATCATTAATTCTAAATTTGCTGGGGGAAAGCACTTTATTTATTAATACATAGGTATAGGTATGATTTTTGCTAGATAGTGAGTATGTGGATGAGTAACATGGCATTTACCTTAGCAATTATCATGAAAGGATACTAAATCACAACATAATCATTATATCTTTTCCTTTAGCCTCCTCATTAATCATGATGTTGAATTTAAAATTGTGCTCTCTAGTAATGGAACCCTCCTGTCAATGCTTTTTAACAAATACTATGCCCTGGACTACACTTGGAAATAGAAACCATCTTTAAATTGATTTATGCAGTTTCTCATTTCACTTCCTCAAAAGCAGATGTTGTATTCACAGATGGAAGTGAAGCTGGGGCAATATCATATCTTCAATGCAAGTTCAGCTCTTCATCCTTTCTGAATCCTGCAGCTGCTCTGAGCTTTTCAGTCTTCTCTTCAACAATTTCAATATAGAAAATGCGAGCCTGATTAATTCCATTTGAGAAGACTCAAAATGAAGCATTAATTGCTCACTACTCTGCACAAATTTAGTTAGGTAGACTTTGCAATAACAAATGTAGTAAGATTAGGCATTATCTTTCACAGAAATAAGTTACTGAAAAGAGTCTCAAATAATATTTATCCAACATGTTGGACAATTAGACATATGTAAGTACCAAATGTCTGGATTTTTTTTTCAGTGTTATTTACATGTAAGTGCATCAAGTCCTGAAGAGAGGAAGCCGTCATAATATTCCATCCACAGCTGACTTTTATTTGTGCTTGCAAACTGTTAATGAGGATGAATGGCAGACATCTCTTTCTGTAAGGAATCAAAACCTAAAAGAGACAATGTTGCAGCCTATATGCTGCAAGCAGAATGTGATGTCCTAATTTCAGAGCACTCTTTTTCTGTGTATTTAGCACTATATACTACATTTTCTAACATGAAACTATTTCAGGGGGTGGGGAGAAGACGAAAACAATCTGTATTTCACATTCTGTTCAATAATGTATGCTAAACCAGCCCTTATAAACACCATTTCAGTTCAGTAGAATTTTCAGGGAGTGTGGCGTTCCTGAAATTGACTCTGGGAACAGTTTAACTCTGCAGGTTATCCTCTTATGCACGTTTTGTATCCTGTGAGTATCCTGTCTCGAACACACCCTATCCCATTTTGACAGCAGGGGTGGATCCTGCTGTAAAGGCGTTATGCTGACCCAGAAAGGCAGGCAATACTTTCTCTAATCTAGATATCAAGGGGATGACAGTGGATCATCTGGAGAGGGGTAAGGATAGAAAGTTAGAGACAACTCCTCTAACCAGCAGCAATGACTGCAGATCTTAAGCTGCATTATAGACTGAACGAATCCTTCCCCAAGTCTCTTCTGCAAGCCCCGCCTTGGTTTGAGCATTTCAGTTTTATTAACTAAGGCAGACAAAAAGTGAAATTGGAATGTACTCCATATTTCTAGTAAAATATGTAGGTTTTTCTTTTGAAACCTCCAAAACAAAATCATTGCAAATTTGCAAAGATTCACAAGACTGGACACAGTCTAGCCTGAACCTTCTTTCTTGCTCGTCACTTCAACTTATTGAGAAGATAGCAAGGCTGCAGCTCATGAGCTTTTCTGAATTGAGAATGAGGAATATGCTGAAAGCAAGTGTCATCTGTGAATATAGTTTAGGATGCTCATTTATAATTTCACTTCAGCTGGTTGAAGACAAATTTAACAAGGTAAGATTGCAATTATTTAAATTATACTTCTATTTCTTCTATGTTTGGGGGGGTGGGGGTTGAAATACATGATTTTGCCATCTTCAAAAACACTTCCTCAAAAGCAAATGTAGAAATTGGTATGAAATGAACAATGCATTATGAATGCCTTTGTTACCTGAATGCAGGAAGTCAGTTCTAGTAGCAGACTAAGTCCTGGTGCATCTATACGATGCATGGCTCAGATACAGATACCAAACCTATTGACTGGTGGAAATAGCTGTCAAGGCTTAGCTCTGAAGTCAGTGAGAGGAAAAAAACCTAACAGAGATGAAACGGGAGAACATGTTTTGTTGAGGAGGAAGTTATGTGGCCACTGGACTGTCTCCAAGAGGCACTGAAATAGCCTGAGCAGAAACAGAGGAAGCGGCTGTGAAAAGTGAGCTCGGGTGGAGTTGGCTGTGATGAACAGTCTGGAGACAGCAACAGCGGCCTGAAATTTGGATCTGCATCTGTCTGGTCTGTGCCCAAAGCTCATTGATTCTTCACCTTAACACTGCAGATGGACAGCTGCTCTGTTCACTGGTACAACTAAAATTTCTCAGCTAACCCTCCTCGACAGCAGGTTTGCCTCTCTCCTGACAAATGGAAGCCACTTTTCCGGATGCCAGCACCAACCAGAGGATGATAACTGTCTCTCCTCACCACACACCTGCACCAGCTGCCCGGTCCCCCTACTCTGGGCGGGGGGGGACAACATAAGATGCTTGTCCTGATTTTCCAATCCACTCCTAGCTAGCTCCCCTCTGAATTACAATCTGTAATTTCGTGTTGGAGAATAAAAATACTAGCTGTGATCAGCCCCACGTGTCACCCATATACGAGATTCGAAAACAAGCATTTACTGGCATTTTCCCATTTGCTAAAAGGCTCCACACAAGCCTCTACAGAACTACCTATTTTTCGTCTTCAAATCCCTCCATAAAACGCTTGCAAAAGTCCTGGCAAAAGCCAAGCTTCTCAGACACTATGCGTGCTGGCAATTGTGGTTACCATTTTGTTCACTATTTCCACACAGTTTTGCCCATCAAAATCCATCTTCTATCACTTTTCTCGTAGTTAGGCTGAAGGGAGGGGATAACATGATTTTATTTTTCTCTGTCCCCCTGTCAAGTTGGATGGTGCCATCCCCTGTATTTCAGAAACCACATCAGTGTGGCAGCATCATGATTGTTGCAGTCGTAACAGTAGCACTAAGGACTGGAGGAGAGAGCAAATGGAATTTAGCTGTCACTGCTTTTCTATCCAGATTTGTCAGAGAAGAAGGAAAAAAAAAAAGAAGAAAGGAATAAGCGAGAACATTAGTTATTTGTTTAAAGGGCAACAGAAAGGATGTTTTTTGCACAGAGCTGTGGCCATGCCAAATTTCAAGTCTGGATTTTAGAAATATGCCAATTTGAAAAGAAAGAAAAAAGGGACCAGGGCCTCTGAAGTGTTCCTTTGTGTTTTGCCTACGCCTGGCAAGAAAAAATTGAGTGTACGCATGTGATAAAACGGCACTCCTAACCCCATTTATGGATATTTTTCACGGATAAATTCTCTGTAAGTCATTACAAGTGACTAATGTCAGCCTAAATCAAGTAATCTAAATTAATGGGAGAAGGTTCATGTTTGAAAACAAAGGAAAGCAAAAGGGTTGTTCGGGTAACTTAAAAAAGTTGTATTAAATGAAAAAAACCCGCTAAGACTGCGAGCTTTTTATGAGAATTTCCTATTTTGATGTAGTTTAAGAAAATTAAGTGCTGTATCATCGTCTATCGGGATTTAATTTAGAAGGACTGTGCTAGGAGAGTGTCAGCACCATTGGAAGCTGAAAAGGAATCCCAAACCAGAATAAACCAAAAATTTCTCTTTCTACCAGTTTTTGATTTCTGCCTTGGTCGTAGATCCATATAATCACCATGCATGTTGTTGGACTTGCAATTTGCCTTTTCAAGTTTAAAATAAAAAATAACAGGAAGAGGAAAATGTCTTGCTCTCAGACTGAAATTCAAACTGGAGTACCTTTTTCAAGAGCACAGTTTTATCAAGAACTGATTACATAAATCAGTTTGGAAGGAGGAAGTGGAATTACACTAACAAGTTTAAAAAAATGACAGGAAACCAAGTGGGAAAAGGGTTTCCTATGTTATTTCCTTATGCAGAGCAAAGAACAGCACCAATAGGATGTTTTCTAATGTATCATTTTCCAACTCCCTTGGAATGAAACTTGAACTCTAGTTCAAGCTGTGAGTAGAGGCCACTGGAAGATACCTTTCAGTGTGAAAATATGCACACTCACCTCTCTCTTCAAAGTAACTCCCAGAAAGACCATTATTTGCATCGATTTCTAAGGTAGCACCGTACTGTTAAACAATACATTTCACACATACATATTTATTTTTTAAGTTAAGAACCTTATGACTGTGATTTTAAGATATTTAAGATGCCAGGCACCTGACAGTCTTTGTCTAAAAATTTAAATAAGTAGTAAGTCTCTCAGATTCCTCTGCAGAACCTTCCTGCCCTTAAGCAGGCCTACAATCCCATCCAACTTTGTGACTTGTCAGACTAAGGGTGCCCTCGATCCCCTTATCCAGGCCATTGATAAAGGTATTAAATGGATGTACAGTATCACTGAATAAGAAGTATCAGGACAGTCTTATGACTGGTATCTTCAATGAAGACATAAAGAAAAACATTAGACAAAACCACAGAAATATGGTTCTTGTGCCCTGAAGCCTTAGAAGTGGAAGACTCGTGGAAATCTGACCCTGAACTGTACAAAAGTGTGGCTTGGAGCATCCTGAAAAGAAACATGGATATTCTCTGAAAGAGTCTGAACTGCCAGTGAGCACAGAAATGACAAAAAAAGCCAGGTCTGGCCTTTATTAATATTCATCAGTGAGTAGGGAGGGGATAAAACCAGGCAGTCTTACTCCACTAGCATCTGTTTGGGAGCTGCCTGCATTGTCCACATTTCTTTCCATTTTTTGTGACATTTTGGTCATAAAACACTATTTTTACACCTGAAAAGAATTATGTCCAGCACATCTGGAGACAGAGATGCCATAGAACCTATGCTTCAGCCTGCAAGCGCGTAACAGAAGACCAACAGATATAACAAAGAAGGAAAGAAAGCCCATCAACGCACCTCTTAAACAGCAAGGGTTGAGACAGAAATTTGGACATCAATTATTCTTCCGTAACGAGCAGAAAAGCTGCAGAAGCAACTGTGAAGTGGTCAATAAAGCCCAAGTGACAATTTTAGCAGGGTGCTGCGTGGCGTACAGGGCCGATTACTCAAGGAGCAGTGTTGGAGGCGATGATGGGGTGATGCCTGTTTGCGTGTCATTAAGAAAGCAAGTCCATGTAGGGCCTCCCTCTTAACAACAGACATTTAATTCTTCCAACGATCAGTGAATAGTGCAACACGTGACAGTTCCACAGCCATTTGGGATGGGCAATTACCAGCACCACGGTGTAGACTCCGAGTCTGGACTTGGGATTACGAGTACAGCATAGCTGGGGGGAAGAGCAGGAGGCGGCTAACAGCCATGAGATGAATCCTGCAATCAGGGCTATTGCCTAGATACCCACCAGTGATTCATTATTTTTCCAAGTCACCATTTTATTGTGTTTCTCCGCCCCATCACCCCATAAACTCTATCTGGATTTATTGACTGCCAGCACAACTTATTTTCCCCTTTTTCTGATTACGGGTTTGGCCCCGTGCCCCTTAAGTATTCACTAACGGGCTTCAGACACAGAATGTGGCCCTTTTCTGCTGGAAGGCATGGGGCACAAGGGTTGCAAAACCACCTGTCTTGGAAAATATTTTGAAAGCACCAAGTTAAAAATCATTACTGCAGTCAAACTGTTGGAATCTGAAGTCTCCAAGGACAGTAAAGATTGCGGGAATGGGGCATACTCAAAAAAAAAATGCCTTAAGAAATCAGACTTTAGTTTTCAGAGCTTTGTCTGTCTTCCTTTCAAAGGGAAACAAAGATGGCAAGAAAAGTCTCTCTTATGCAGAAGAAATTATCTTAAAGCACCAAAAGAAATTATTTATTTAGATACCTGCTGTGCTCCACTAAAAAGTCTTTGATAAACTGGTATCATTGTTTATTCTGTTATTGCTGATGAAAGCTATTTGATTGTAGCTGTAAAAAATCTCCATAAAATCTTAAATAAAAAACACATGTTGTGGCAAAAGCCTTTAGAAATAAAAACAATTTTAAACATATTTTGAAGACAGCCTAATTCCATTGTTTTCTGTCAAGCTGAAAGGGGAAATACTGCATTGTTCCAAGACTCAAGACTGCCAGATACACTATTTACCAGTAATTAGGTTCTTGTTATCCCTTATTCTGTCTATACATAAAGCAGAGTGACTATACCCACTAGGAAAAAAAAAATAAAAGCAATTATTGTTGGTTTTCCATTAACATTGCACTCAGGAGCAGTATTATTCACACATATTTTGGTGACTCAGATTTTTCTGGTTTGTATTATAGAAAGAATCTAGGAGAGGTTCCACAGTGCAAGGTGTTATCATGACATGGAAAGTGGCTTTCAGCAGCTGAATAATATCTTTTGAGGGCAAGTAAAGTGGTCAGATTCACAAGTCAATATACAAAGAACAGCAACCACAGTTTGCTTCTTCATGGAAGGAATCCGAAATGTGATATTTAGTTAAAATCCCACAGTTCCTAATAACCAACATGGTGAATTTGGTGGAACATAAAAACCCACTTTTCTTCATGTGCCATAACCACTGAATGTGGATCTGAGCCAAACTCAGCCCTCAGAGAACATTCCCGACAAGCCCTAAGGAAAATTCACCCTCTTGTTCTAGGTCAGACGTGCCCATAAATGAAGCCTGGCAAGTACATTCGTATTAACATGCACTTAATCATCCAGTTAATGACCCACTTTAAGTATGATCCAGGACAAAATATCTCCCCTGTATTCAGAGGGAATGTGACTCCTGCACACCCTGCAGTAAGCAGAGCATATTTAGTAATATCAGTCTCTTGTAACCTGCCCCAAATTGTGGGCCAGTGTTCTCTCCACATACTCACAGCAGTAGGGCTACTGTTTGAAGATGCTGAGTGATTATAACTTGTGGGCATGTAATGTGCACACAACAAAACATAGACTAAATATAGGAGACCCTCGTTAAAAAATTATATACTCACCATACTTATCATTCATTGTACACCCTTTATTCCCTATTCATTGAGAATGGAAATGACTGCAAAATAACACCTGACAGCCAAACATCTTGTTTTGGCAGCAGCACTAACTAATCAGATGCCTCTGTGTTACTCGTTTTGAAGACTAAAATTAAAATCTTCCAAAATATTAAGAGGAAGGAAAGCAGGGTGTCAGCTTCCATTCCATAGACATGAGTAACTTACGGTATTGGACCTCATGGCAAAATGTGTTTTAATTTAATACCATTCAGCAATTATTTGCTGGAGGCTACTATTTAATTTACATTTACGTGCATCTCAGGGTTGTCATTAAAACTCAATTTTTATACCATGAATATTATCCTATCCAAAACAACTGCACATACGTAATCTTAATCACATAGGAATTTCCAAGGACCTAAGTGTATAAAAGGCGTTATTACATCATGTGTTTGAAATGCAGATGTTTCTGGGATGGACTGCTGTGCTCTAGCTGGTTCAGTAGTTCACAGCAGTATTAATTCTTCCTTCAGATTAATGGATCCAATTCTCAGTAACAGCATGAGCCCTTTACGCTGCTCTGCCAACATAAAGTCAGCCTAAGGGGGATAAAAATACATAGAAGGGATAACTTTTGCTGACACGGTGTGTGTGCAGAGCACAGAGTTGAGGAAGCAGGATAAACTAAAATATCCTAGAATATTCTCAGCTCAGAAACAAGGAAAGCTCATGTTGACATCCTCAAAATATGGGCCAAGTAAAATAAACCGAAAAGTGAAAAAGAACTGTGAACTGGCATGCTGGAGTTCACTGTTAATTTCAAGGATGCCAGAAAGGGTGCAAGGTGCAGTTGCCCCAATGGACACCGACTGTGACTGTCGTGACCGCCAATCTTGCTCTTGCAAGAAGTGTTCACGAGTGTGGTTTTTGAAAGACTCACACCAAGCCTGACTGTTCAAAGCTGACAGAAATCATCAGCCCAAATATACCATCAAACTGAATAAATTACAGCCAGGAAAACCCCAGCATTTTTTCACTCACTTCTAGTAGAAGTCCACCTTCTTGTACAGCAGTCTTGTTAGATATATTGTCTTCTTTTATCGTTTGGCCAACTTGCTTCTTAAAGTGCTTTTCTTGAATGGCTGTTGGAAAGAGTTACCATCAATTTAGAAATCATAACAATTAGGGTCACGACTAAAATTTTTGTTTAGGCATTTAACATGCATTGAATGTAATTGGTAGTTACTGTCTTTGTGGTCTGGATCTCAGTTACCGACAACTTTCTTTTCTTTTTTTTATCTCCTTGTGCTGGAGATAGATACATATTTTGCAGTCCAGATGTTTTTTATATGAAATATCTATCACATTTTTTATTGAACATATTTTTTCCATTAGTCTACTCTACATAAAGCAGCAACCAAAACCCACAGGAAAGAAACGAAAGAAATTTAGCAAGTTGTTTTGTTTACAAAAATATGTATTATGACAATACAGAGAAATGTCTATATAGCTCAGAAGAAAAGAGAGCGAAATAAGTTTCTTCTTTTCAGCGCTGACCTCCTTGACATCAGATTATTTTTGGTCTCACTTTACCCTGTACATTTCTACAAGTTTCAGCCTGACTGTAAGATTCAAGGCAATGTGCTTAAACTGTTTCATTTTTACACAGAGTTTTAAAGTTTGTTTTTAGCAGGTCATTTGCTCCATGAAATTCATTAATAGCTCTCATTATAGATAAAAATTACATATATTTTTCCTAGTAATGGAGGAATCAGCTTTCCTGAATCAGCTTTCGTGGGAAACTCAGCTGGTGAGTGCTCTTCCTTCACACTTCTTGATCTCAAATATCATTGAATCTTCAAATTCTTCCTATCAATATATTCCACAGAAAAATCACTGAAATACAATCCCATTTGTGGGGATAGTGAAAGAATTTCTGAGAAGGATGGCACCACTTGATAACTGGGCTTCAGCATCATGTAGTGAGTACAACAGGAACCTGTCTTTATCACTTGGTCAGTAAAATTAAGTCAGCTTCATGCCTACTGCCCCATTCCAGAGAAGGGTTGTACAAATATCCTGGTAGCAAACAGAGATTCAGTTTTCTGGTTTTTCTCCTTTTCATGGAGAGAATGAGAGAGGAGAGGAGAACATCTCAGTGATATTTTCTGGGACATTTGATACACATTTTCCCTCCCAACCAAAGGGGAGCAGGAACTGCCACAGCCAGAAATGGTTAATAAAACAAAAGTACCCCTCTGAAAAAAAAAGCCTAACCCACACCAAAACAAAAAAAAAAAAACAACAAAACCAAAAAACCCCAACAACAAACCAACCAAGCCAAAAAAAAAACCAAAACAAACCACCACCTCCCTTCAAAAAAGGGTTGAGATGGGCAGAAAGAGTTTGTACCAAACCAGAATAAGAAGAGGAGACAGACAGCAAGCCTCTGAAACTCCTGAGCTTGTGCAAGAACTCCTTATTTGTCTAACAGCCTAGTAAGGGATTGTTGCAAGATATATCAGCATTTTACAACAAATGATGGCAACTCAGAACTACACAAATAGAATATTTGTGATGGTTTTTAGCTTACATTGTAAATATTTGCTGAAAGTGATAATGTCAGTCATTACCCCAAAGCAATTATCTCAAATGTATAATTAGATGTAATAAATCCCTCCCCTGGGCATGGGAAAATACATCAGGAAAATCCCAAGCTGCTTAAAGAGATCCCTACCCATATTTTCCAGTCAAAACACTTTTGGGATTTCAGACTTTTAAGCTAGGCTGCTGTGAATAGAATACACAGATTCTTAAATCCACATTTTCATTTTGGTGTACCTTTTAAGCTGATTGGAAATGATTGCTTTTTTTCCCCTGATCAGATAGGCCTGTCTATAAGAACAGGCTCATCTATAATCATAGGCTCATCCAGGTTGAAAAAGTCCCTTAAGACCATCAAGTCCAACCACTAACCCAGAGCTGCCAAGTCTGCCACTAAACCGTGTCCCTAAGTGCCACATCCACACGTCTTTTAAATACCTCGTGACAAGAATTTTTAAAAGCCCAACCCCAATTCCAGTGGCCTCTTCCAGAGTTTCCCTCAGAAAAGATTTTGTAATTACTGACACGGCGGTTTGAGGTCTTTGCGCAGGTTAAAGGACAGACAGGGAGGGGTGAGAGGAAACGAAGGTTTATTTCTTTGATGTGCTCTTTTGGTGTTGCGAAAATTCCATCTGTTCGAACTTCATCATTAGTGGAAACTATTATTTTACTCAGCTGAGCGGGCCAGAGCTCCCTGCCTGCTTGTTAGCCTTCAGGCTCATACAAACACAGCAGCAGAAGCACAAGAGATGTTTGTTCTGCAACTCGTCTGGCTACTATAAATTCCGTCTCCAAATGGAAAGTATTTTAATGTTATTCTGCCAGTTAGAGTTACCCATGTGTTAGGCCACACACATTCGTTTCATAGCATGCCCTACTCGCTGGCCTGGCTGCAAGGAGACCCACGGCACCATCAAAGAAAGACGAATAACACCATTGCTCCAAGAAACAAATGCTCCTCAGAGACGGGAACGTTTGCTCCTTGCACCTGAGGCAGCAGAGCTGTCACTCACTGCTCACTCTCCTTCTGCCTCCCTGCACTGGAAATACTTCACTAATCCACCCACAGCTGGGCTGATACTGCAGTGGCACCTCAGAAGAGAGGTGCTGGTGATAGCCTGTCACCTGGAGAAAGCAGAGCGAGACAGGCAGAAAACTACACAGACCTCTGAAAGAAATGAGGAGGAGGAGGAAAAGCAAGACATGACAGGCAGATGAGGGAAACTTGCAAGATGTTATCTGACCAGGCAGAAAAACAGGGAAAAGAAAACAGAACTGTCCAACAATACCCCTGTCACCACCAAGAATCGTGAGAGAGAACAGGACAGCAAGTATTGGTTATGATGGGTGGCTTGATAGAAAAGACCCTGATGCCAAGACAGCTGTGATCAAGCTTAGACATCTCATAAAATGGTGTCCCTCTGCAGCAACAGTGAAGCCTATGATGATGAAAACAAACGAGAGCTTGAAGAATGCAGGAGTACTGTCTCTGGTAGGCAGGGAGGAGCAAATTGCAGAAAGATGAAAAATAAAAAACAGCTAAGGATGACTCAGTGACCTGAGGGGCAAACAGGCTGCTGGAGCTCCCATATATCAAGAATGGGGCAAGAGAAAAGCTGATATTGCAGGCAGTCTCATGGATGCTGCTGGCTGTAAAAAAAAATAGAGTTGTAGCTTTATGGAGCTTTAGACTGCTTTCTATGGGAGAGGCAACCCTTTCAATGGTCAGTGTACAGTGCTCACCCACCGGGCTCAAAACTGGCAAATGGAAGAGATGGGAAGTGGTAGGAGCAGAGACCTTTTTCTGGGCACAACGTATTGAGCTTGCACTTCCAGAACATGAAATAAAACAGAAGATGGAGCTGTTCTGCCAAAGAAGATGAATGAGCATATTGATACCATAGAATGATAAATACCAGAGACACATGTACCAGGGCTGACAGTTTTGCAAGGTCATGCGATCTAGTGAGTGTAGTGCAATCCCATGCAACGCTAAAAGCCAACAAGTCTGGAAAAGCCAGGTCCTACAAAGGACAACACTGTGGAAATATACAGGGCGAGGGGAAAGGGGGCTAGGAAGAAGAAGACAAGTGAGAAAAAATGAAATAAAATGGCCAATGCAATTTCCTGGAGGAAAGGTGAAAGATCTGAGGACATCATTTCAATCTCTAATCTGAAAGGAGTGGAAACAAAAAAATAATGTAGAGTTAGAACTGACAGTTAATTAATGGAGAAAAAAGTCCACAGAGGAGACTATAAGATTGGCTGAATGACTGTGGGACTGTCACAGATAGTGCTGTTAAGCCTTTCACAGCTGCACTATCTCCGCCCAGAACAATATAAAAACCTGAGATCTCTTTTGAGCCTCCAGTTCTGATACAAGCATTGTTATCTGCATTTGCAAACCCGTTGGCTTGAAAACTAAACCTGGAATATTGTAAAGAAGAGAAAAGCTGCCTAACACAGTCTATAGAAGCATTATGAAACCAGCCATTCCCTTTCCCCCAGAAAAAACAGAACATTTATTCATTGCAGGATACTCTTTAGTTCAAAGAGATGGAGATTTCAGGACTCTCATAAAACCATAGTTTTTAAACCCGTGGGATTACATTCTCCAGAGTGTTTCTGTACCTCATCCTGCACAAGCACAACATCCATTCTTCAGAAAATAATTAGCAAAATTACCTGCCAAGTCAAGGTTTGTAACAAACTAACGTGGGGACAAACTGTGCCCCAGCTGCCTGCATCAAGCAACAGCAAAGGCAAGAAACGAGCAGTGAAGGGATGCTGCTTCTGAACTGAACACCTTGCCTGAGTTCATTTGGGGTGTAAGAAGGGGCCATACTGTCCTCTTCAGATTCAGGTTGGTGAATAAGTTTCAAGCCCTTCTGCAAGGACTACCAGTTCTCTCCAATGATGCCCAGGGGATAAATTGTTTCTTAAAACAGCCAGATGGAAACACCCGAACCTAGACTGCATGTTCAGAGACACTGATTTAACCATGAAAATCTTACGTTTGGTAACTGTTACTCAAAAGGAAGTGAGAACAGGGTCTCTCTTCCTGGATCTTCTAGCTGCAGGAAGAATCAGCTATGCGTGTTACTCTGAATAATAAGAAAACAAAACAAATTTACTCGGAAACACTTGGTATGAGCAATTCTGCTTAACAAACCTAGAGCCATGAACTGAAATGGTTTGTTTCCTCTGGCTGTGTTACAGAGAACACCGAGTGACAATTAGGATGGGGGTCATTAGATGCACACTGTAATTAAAAAATACACAGCATAAGGAACAGTTATTATACATTGTCAAACAACATGAAAGGGACATTTGCGCTCTGAAAGGCCACAACACACAGGTTGTACCACTGCTTTGGGAAAGAAATCAGCACCAAAATGCATAAAAGCTGTATAAAAGCTGTATGGTGCTTGGTCCTGTTGCGGAGACTACCAGAACACCAGATGAAATTACGCTAGCAGAAATGCAGAGATTTCCTTCCCAACTCAGCGGTTTTCTCAGCCTGCTTCTTCTTAAGAGATGCTTTGAAATCTGACTTCCCTTTGAAGTTTCTAGAGTACAGCATGACATTTATTTAAGGTACAAACCGAACTGTTTGCTTTCCAGATCCCATCCGCTCTTTCTTCCACCACCACTGCTCCCCTTTCCCAGCGAGCCTCATCCATTTTCCCCCGTGCGAGAGGGGCATCAAAGAGATGCCACCGCCGGGCTGCCCTCCTCTCCCCGCGGACGTGCGCGGGGCTGGCGGGGCCACCTCGCCCCCCTGAGCCCCCAGCCCGTGTCCCACCGCGTCCGGAGGAGCCCTTTTGAAGGGAGGCGAGGGGGAGGAGAAGTCCCCGCTGCGGAGGAGGCAGAGTGCTGACTAACCCCGGCCCCGCTGTCACGCAAGCCTCGCCGCCTGTCAATCTCCCGGCGGCTCTGACAGGGGCCTGGCTGCCGTTCAAACCCTTGCGTGCGAGCAGACGAGCCGCAGTACCCTATGAAGTATTTCATAATAACAACAGCTGTTAAATATTGATGACTCCTGGCAAGCGCTGAATGCTTTTCGAGAAGGTTAAGCCTTCGTGTAATGGAACCTAATTCCTCATTATATACTGTATCAGATATCTGGAAGTTGCCTTAAAAAAGCAAAGGAGCTTAGAGTAAAGGATCAGAAAAATAACTCTGCTGCAGCAGGGAGAAGGGAGAGAGCCCGCTGTGTGAAGGGTGAAGAGTGTTTCCCCGAAGTCAAATCCTTCTGCAAACAGTAAAATACTCTGCTGGAGCGATCATCAATACGGTCGGTTTCACTATATCCCACTGGAGGGTTCTGTGTTTTTAGAGATTACTGCAGATCAGACAAACTTTCTAAGACAGTGATCCAGCTGCCAGTGCTGTTCGTGTGTAAAAGTACATGTGGAAATTATTTCTACAGAAGGATAGAGAAAAGAGAAAGAAAGCTCGCATTCCTATAGTTTTTCTACAAACATCAGCTCTGAGAGATCCGTCTCATTAGAAAATTTAGCGGTGGTCTGACGGTATGTTAAGGATGAGATCTCAGAGAGGTTTTCCAGCAGGCAAAAAGGAGAGAAGGATGAGCCTCTTTCCTCGGGGAGGTCCTGGTGTGCTTTGCTCCAGCTCCCAGAAAAAATCCCCCATCTTCTTCACTCTGCCCTCTAAAACCTATCAGTCCTATCTTTTCCCTCTTGACCTAACTGTCGAGCAAGGTTGTGCCGGGAAGGGAATCAGTTTGGGGTAGGAATTCATGATCCTTGGAATGGACCTGCTATGACACCAGGGCAGGCAGTACCGAGTAGTCCAGCAAAAAGGCAGCATCAGAATCCGGGTGCAGGTGAAAGAAGAAACACAAACCGAGGACTTGTTACAGAGGTGACTGAGTCAGGGTATTTTTTTTTTCTTGCATGTGAAGAAGAGGTCTGTGTGCCTTTGGGAAACAGAGTTTACATGAGGCAAGCTGAGAAGACGAAAACGATTGCCTGCCAATGTTCAGTGGTGCTGCAGTGCAAGGAGTTCTGAAGAGCTTTAGGAAAGTGGCTTACCTGTGGGAAACCCAGGTCTGTTAATTGAGTCAGGATAGAGAATCACAAAAACTTAGGAAGTGGTAGGTTGGAAGGGATCTTTGGAGGTCATCTGGTCTACCTCACCCTGATCAGAACAGAGCTAACTTCACTTATGCAGGTTCCTCAGAGTCTTCGAGTAATCCCAGTAATGGACATTTCACATTCCCTCCAGGAAAACTTTCATTACTTAATTACAAATAGGATTAATTTTGTAAGATAAGGAGTTGCTTAATGTTTTAGGTGAATGAGCACTAGGGTAAATTCTGGATGGGCACTTCCTGTTTCCACAATTCTTGGTTTGTAAATGTGTAGAATAATTTAAGAAATGCTGAGAATGATGAAGTGGCTTTTATAAAATGTGTATGTATATGGAGAATATGCAAAAGAAGTTACTAGCTCTTCTTCTGTTTTTTGCTGATTTATTCTATCTCTATCTCACAAGAAATCACACTTTAAATGTAGTCTGGGACTGTAACATCTCCCTTATCCCATAATTTCTGGGGGATCATAGATCCAAAGAAAAGCTCTGTCTTCACATTAAACAAATTGTGTGCTAACTATACAAACAACAGCCTCAAAAGAGCTTGTCTAGAAAACACATTTCTTCTCTGTGGTTTACTGTTGCAACCTTTCTCTCTTCATATGACTCAACAGATGATCTCCCCAGCAGACAGCCCCACATTGTGCATTGGCAAAGGAGATATTTTAGAGATCTGTTTGCATCACTGTGAGTAAATATTTGAATTATCACTTGGTCTGGTAGACTACATTAGCTATAAGACCGCTGAAGACAAGCAGTCTTCTGAAATTATCCCAAGATATGAGACTTATTCGAAGTAACAATCTTCCTGTTTGTCTTCACAATTCTGTTTTATTTTCTACTACATTAAATATGATGATTTGATCACGGAAACTTATTGATTTATAGGTTCAGTCCTGGGGCCTTAATTTTATCTGTGTACTATTCCATTCTTTAATTAAGTGGTAATACGTTAGCTTGCCTGAGTATTTGCTTGCACACCCTTTTAAATAAACACATAAAAGGTAAATAAAAATGGTTATTCTGTCAAACTACAAAATGGATTGCAAGCCTAATTATACAATGGATTGCAAGCTTGAGGTTGCCTGAGTAACATCAAGTAAGAAATCTGCAAACCACTTATTCCTCTTTGAAATCAATACCCACATCCCTCACAAAAAATTAAGATGATTCCTTGCACCTTAAGTTGGCAAATTACATGTCCATTAGTCAGAATCAAGATATCCAGCATAAGTTTAGAGCAGAAAAAAATAATTAATTTAAGATAACTATTTTTTTTTTAGAAAGCCTGCTTAACATTGTTTAGTTCCAGAGTTAAGGACCTCTGAATGTACAATGAATGAAGCTTTATATTTTCATTCATGACTTCACCAAACTAATCCACAATTAGTCTTAAGTGTATTGCAGTGTGTTCTGACCTGTTACATCCTGATTGCTTGAGAGGGATCTCGGCAAACCCCACTGCTCATGATATATATACATGTTTAGAGGAAGAGCAAAGCAGGACACAGTGATTCTAGGGTCTATGGAGAACATGACCTGCCAAAAATACTTGAGAAGTTCCCCCATTCTTCAAAATATCCTTCATAATGGCTTCTTGTCTGAATAGCTGTTCATCTTTTCACTTGTCCAGATATATTTTCGAAAATGGGTTCTGTATGCCCTCTGAATTCCCAGTGTTTTTTTTCTCTATGGCCCAAGAATATTGTCCTCTTTTGATATGGCTCATACTTTTTCATTGTCATTAGGCCATTTTTTCAGGATTGGTTCTCCTGATGAAAATAATACATCGGTGGACCCTGATGTCCACAGCAGGGGCAGTTGTCCTTTGAGGAGAGAATAAAATGGCTATGACTTTTTACTGAGAAGGATGAAAGGGACATAAAACAGAGGTTTTCAGAATTATAAGGACGATGGAAAAACTGAATGCAGAACTGCTGTTTGCCCAACCCCATGATATGAGGACTGTGAAGTGCCCTGTAACACGAGCACAAGAATGCTTTAAAGTAGATATAAGACAGCAATTTTGAAGATGAGAATACCAGACTGGATGGACCACTGGTGGGACACAGTAGTGCATTTCTTATGTTGTTATATTCTCACTGTAGTGCCACGGCCTTGTCCACAAAATTTGTTGCAGACAGAAAATAAACAACAGATGCACAACAGCAGCATCTTTGACGTGAAACAAAGTATATCACAGAAGTGACAATAAGAAAAATCAGAACCTTATGAGAAAGCCTGTATGTGACTATATTTAAACATATGATGAAAGAGCAGCTTGTGACTAATCATTGCATCCAAAAACAACAAAAAAGATTCTTTAATGATAAACAGCCTATTGAAATAAACTTGAGTCTGAAATATTTTTCAGAAACATAAGTGATGAGACCAAAATCCATTTTTACTGAAAAGACAGCCAAGAAGAAAGCTATGTGTACTCATACGTAAGCAATTGAAGTCTCCTGGAATCTTTCCCACTTTTGGAAAGGTGATTGTAAGAATTGCATCTTACAGCAGAAATGCAATGAAGTCTTAATAACAGATCTACGTTGAGAATATCAGAACATTTTTAGTCCCTATTGGCTCCAGAAGATGTGCATCATTTTATCCTCTCCAATTTAGGCCTATGGTTTAAAACATTTAGTAATCAATCCCTGAAGGATGAACTCAAATCAAAGATCGAGCATGAAAATAAATGCAACTAGGAAAATGCATGAGAAAACATCTCTCGCCCTACTTGATTAGAGCAACCTGACAATGACTAACTTACGTGAGATTTACATGATTTTTGCTAGCCTTTTTGGATTTGATAACCTCTTTTCCAGGACTATGATTCAAACAGACTATCTCCTGAACTTCCACTCCTCAGTTTCTTGTGCCTTTATAATTTTCTTTGCACCATTCTGCATGAAAGACACAGGCTAAATTCATACCTGCTAGT
The DNA here is from genome assembly GCA_013398015.1 of Oreocharis arfaki. Lineage (NCBI taxonomy): Eukaryota > Metazoa > Chordata > Aves > Passeriformes > Paramythiidae > Oreocharis > Oreocharis arfaki. The sequence continues at coordinate 387,659 of VZRR01013698.1, read as the reverse complement.
TCCAAGAGGAATTTAAGTCAGTATCTCTTAGAAGAGAGTTGAAAGAGCTTGTGTCAGTAGGCCAGTATATCGTCCAAGAGACTGTTTAAAAATAGCCAATGCACACGATCTGGAGAGGATAAAGGAAACCTTTAAGATGAAATAAACACTGCATCTAAAATATTCACACTGAGACCTTAGTGCACAGGATGTGCATGTGTTACCCAGAAAACCAAATCTGGATCCAACAGTTTTAGAGTCAGGCATTTTATTGTTCATAAGAACAATTCTTTAATATCTGCTTTATGGAGCAGCCTTACTGTATCCAATATTAAAGGCAAAGACACGTTTGCTTTCCATTGTATGCAAACAATAAGCAAATTGTACACAAATAAGCAAACACACTTGACAGAGGAAATATGAGAATCTCCACCTTTAAGTCAGCTGAACATCACAGCACACTGCTGCACAGCCACAAAAACACACACCCCACAGAACACGGCGCTCTCTTTCTAAGGCAGAGCTGCTCTGCTTGGTCTTTTCTGCTGTCTTTGGAGGCTGAATGAAGCCTTGAGATATTAAATACACCTAATGTGTTGTGGGAAAAATATGCCTGAGAGGAGGTCCTTAAGCTTTGGATTTTCTACTTCAGGAAGTGAAAACACGTGCTGAGACAAGATAAGGGCAAATGAAACATCAGGGACATTATCTAAAAGTTTAAAATAATTATTTCACAATCAATTTCCAGGTAATTTTAAAACACTGAGCTGTATTCCAGAGCCTTTTAGAATGACGAAGAAAACCAGTAGCATGACAATCTTACCTAAAAGCTCAAAATTAAGAACTGTCTGACAACAGAAGTCAGAAACTGAACTGCCAGAAGCCTAAACTGAAAATGTTACAATCCCTGGATCTCTTAAATGTGTTTTTATCCACATTAATATTTTAATGTATGCATTTAAAGACTAGTCCTGCAAAGCTATCCAAACAGATGGACCTTGTTCCCAACTGGAATCCCTCGTAAAACAGAGGGCCTGCAGAGAAGACGCTATGGCTTGTCCAAAAATAAATTCCTTTGCAGAACAGGAACCTTCTGCAGAAGTAGAAAATGCATGCACACGATGTATTTAATTACTACAGTAACCTTTATTTTTCACTTCCTCACAAAGGTTTTGCTTTGCCTTTCTTGACAGCCGTGTTCTGTGCTTAGAAAAAGATCCCAAGCAGATGCCAAAGACCCTAAACAGACCAGGTCTGTGGTGGGCTTACATTTTCTCTGCCGTTCAGCACTTTTTAAAAGTGCTGTGGTCCCTAGATCAACAACCAGAATTAGTACCTTCAAATTTTCTAAGAGTAATAAAAAATTCTGTCTTTATAAAAGGCAGGAAAGGTAATATTTGAATGCTCCACGACTGTAAATTTCTCCCTGCTTGAATTTGCTTTTCAATTTTTAAAACCAGAGAATACTTAGATATAGTGATAAAATTACAAGGCAGGCACAGAGTTCTTATCAGACTTGTCCTGTTTGAAGATAAGGAAAACCAGTGTTCTGTATTTCAGAAACAAAGTCTCAGCTAATAAAATATAACCTTTTCTCCAGTTTCAACTCTTCTGTATGTGTGTGTCATTGACTTGAACAGGCAAGTCTGACTCCTGCAAAGGTGCCTGCTACCTTGACTCATAGCAAGCTACCAAAGAAATAATGAGTATTACTTATGGGATAAGGAAAAGGATCCTGTATCTCATTCATGAAACATATAGATTACGGCTTCAACTTTCTAGGCAATAATAGCCAATTGCAGCTTTCACTGAGTGATCAATGTCAGGTGAATAGTGTGTATAAAGAGAATCATGATAAATAAATTATTTCTAGTGCTTCTTATTCTGTCACAGGTCTCTGGATGAAAACCAGTGATTTCTTACCTATTGATTTATCAGATCTGTTCTATACTCATCATGTGAAATAAACACTAATTTATGTTGCGTTTTCACTGTTACAGTATGATCTCCATTGGATAGACACTGTGGTTTACTGCCAGAGCCAGTCCAATAACCACTGAAACAAGGCTTACTAGAGCTACACTAAGGAAAACAGGAGTAGGTTTAAGACAGAAAGTGAAAACTACAAATCGCAAAAAGCAAACATGATCTTTCACATTTTTTAAAAATGTGAAATTTAACTGGAGACAGTGTATACTCTAGAGCCCGCTTTGTTTTAAGCCCAAGAATTTTTCAGAGGAATCATCACACTGCATCCAAAAAAAGGAACGCTTTTTCTCCTGCCGGGGCAGATTTGAAGGGAGGAGGCTCATTTCTGCATTGCTGGTCTGGCAGGCAGCAGAGCTCTATTCCTCTGATCGAGAGATCACTTTCATAACCACTTTTCTGAGGTCACAAATGAGTCTGCTGCAGTCACGCAACCCCTCGCCTACCAGAGCTCACTACAACAATACAGGTTCACGGAAGCTTTTTAAAGAGGCAGCTCATCCTTTCAACCCACACAGGTATAAGGCACATGCATATTATTGTATGGGATTCCCCCAAATATGCCATGGGATTATTTTATTTCAGTTTGATCAGGGAAGAAACATATAGCTTCAAGTTCTGTCTCGGTGGAATGATGTTGCCTGAGTAGAATTAAATAAAAGCTGAAGTTAAATACTCCTACAATTCTTTTAAACGATACTGGCACCTTTTGCAAATATTTAGTTAGCTTGTTCCTTTTTATTATCTTAAAGGTCCGTGTTCGCCAAACAGGTGCTACTTTTCACATTTTTTATTAAGGTAATTAAGAGACTTAAAAGACTTAAAAGTCATGGTAAACAGTCAAACAAACATTAGATTCAATAAACAACAAATACGATTGCCCTGAATTAAACATTGCCCTGCTGCGCTGTTAGAAACACAACAGTACGGAAATAGTAAACCAGGAAACAGGCTTCTGAATTGATTCTGAAGGAATACTATGAAAGTACAGCAAGTTCTGGTTAGAGCTTGTTCCCAGGTCAGAAGAGTCTGCTTTATTTTAGCCTAGTATCCCACAAATGACCAACACAGTAATCTGTTGTATGGACATGCCTTGCAGGTGAGGCTGGAATGACTTTGGGTGATGAGGCAGTTGGGAATTCAAAGAAAAAAGTTAAAAACATTTTTCCTCTTATGGTAAGTCAACTCTACCTAATGAAGGGGGGGGGCTTGGCCTGTTTTCACAAGCAGTTAACGCTATGAAAGCAACTGTTGTTGTTTCATCATTAATTATTTGCACTAATTACCTGAAATAAAGTTTTCAAAAGCTGTTAAATTACTTTGAAGCCTACAATTAAAAAAATTATGGTGGCTATATTGCTCATTGATATTTTGTGAGGATTAGTGTACAGACACATTTCATTTAAGGGCAGCACAAACAGGCTTGCCCAAACCAGCTTTATAATCCAGCTTAAATAAGGAACAATAGGAATGAGGGCACAGCACTAAGCCTGTTGGGCTCACAGTGTGGGATGCAGTTTGCACACTGTCCTGCGAGTTCATTGCTATTATTAGGCACACTAAACAGGTGAAAGCTTGTTGAGGTGTGCCCACACATGCTACAGACAGTTTCAGGGATTCTGGGGATGCACCCACAGGCTGTTAAGTACCCTTGGCTTCATCCAAAATGAGGGCTTTTTACACTTTAGGCTTGACCTTGATGTGTATCTTCACCCAGCAGTAGGAGAGGTCCTGTCCCATCTGCACTGCAGTTTGCCATCGACACAGAAGATGACGTCCCAGGCCAGCTTTGATATGAAACTAATGACACCCCAAAACTGGCCTTATCTCTGCTCCAGGTCTTGCCTGCATTTATGAAAAGGAATTAAGTTAGAAGCTGGAGAGAGAATTGTGGCTTTACTGCTGGTGGACCTCACTGTCAAAGCTTGGCGCACTTAGATCGTAGAGGCAGGCTTAACCTCAGGCACCGAGCATCACTACAGCTTCTCAACTTGGTCAAAATGTTTGTGGAGGTGATGAGACAGAGACACCAGTCTATAAAGGGAGGGTGCTGACAGCCTCCAGAGTGACCTCGAGAGTAACAGCACCAGTGCAGACAAAGCCGCAGGCATTTTTGAAGATAAGTCACAATTTCAAAGATTTCTGAGGCTTCTGGGGATGTCACCTTTAGTCTCATGTTACTGATTTCTGCCCATTCACTAACTGCTACACCAACTTCCCATGGAAATGAAAAATATACAGGATCAACTTCTGCCTAAACAGACTTTGCCCCTGTTTATGAACTTTGGCTAAAGCACAAGAAGTTTATCTAGAGAAAAACAGCACTGGATATTAATGCATTTAATTAACATCGCAATTTTTCCTTTCTAGCTACGGAAAGAGATGCATGAGAATGCTGTTGGGCTACCTTACCTACACAAACAAATTACTCTGTTCTTCTGGAGGCAGTTGGCAAAGAAATCATTGCTAGCAGCAGGAATGAGCTTATATATGGGCATTTGGGGGCAAACAGCTGCTAGAATACTGCTGCTTAACTCTGTTCTGCATGACGGTCTGGGAACAGAGCTGGTACCTAAGAAGTCTTGCCTTTCTGAGAGTCCTTTTTATAACCCCTACTATATGAAAGTAAAATATCTCTAATCTTTTTTCAAGAATATGACCTCTCGTGCAAAGACAGTGTGGTCAATTGGCCTATTTTCTAAGAAAATGTAATCAGGCAGCTGATACACGTGTCTAAGTCCCACTGGATCTGCAATTCTAGAGAAAGAATTGGTCAGTAATTTAGTATAGTGAAATCAGGATAAACAATGACTTCTCATATGCCAATTTCCAAATAATTGCTACAAGCTTTCCTCACTCCCTCCACGGCTCTTAATATCTTTCACCTGGTATTCAAAAGATCTGTACATCGGCTATATATATAAAGGAACATGCATCCAGTGATTTGGATTAGCTACAAATCTTCCTACATATTATTTTTTTAAATCCTTTTGTGGAGTTTTTTAATCTGAAAATTATCCAGAGAAATGTAATAGAGTTCACTGATACCCCAACTAATAATCTAAAATCAAACTATTTCAGATTAGCGTACCATAAATCATTTTTTAATGAATAAATTGACTTTAAATAGCTACTAAGAGGTATTCTTTCATTAGAAATAAGTTTAAGTACTGTGACAAATTACAGTCATTAGACTCAAACCGAAGGATTTCTGAATAACTCGGTTATAAAAATTACAGCAAGCATACTCGCAAAATTGCTTCTACCCTCACCCTCTTCCTTCTGCCGCAACATATTGTACATACTTGAAAGTGGCCAGATTTTGTCCAGAAGTGGAGGAAAAGAGTGTTTTGCTACTGCAATGTAAGGTCTAGCTTGGTCAGAACGGCTGAGGGATGCCTGGAAATATGCTCGTACTAGGCAGACTGAAAAGAACAGCAAACAGAGCAGCTGTAGATACTAGTTTAAAACTAATTGTTTGGTTGTTCAGTCACCAGCCGTGACTGAGCCTTCCACATTTGGTAGTTCACACCACCTGTCCCAGCACAGCACAGCCTTTGCCTGATGTGGAGAACAAGAAAAGGAGCCGGAGTACCTAACGTTTGCTCTCCAGCCACGGCAACACAGCCGGGAGGTGATGGAGCCAAGGCGGGATGGGGCAGGCTGGGAACAGGGCAGCTGGAACATTCTTCTGCCTGATGTATTTTCCATTGGCCAGATGTTCCCCAGTTAACATGAGCTGTGAGAAGCTGCATGCGCCAGTCCCGGAGGGTGTTCTGACCCCTGGGAAGCACTAAAGAGGCCCAGGCCTGCCCAGCATTGAGGAGGCACAAAGGTATTTTGAAGCTCAGATCCTCTCTTCTCCCTCTCGGTCCCAGTGCCAAGTTCAGCTGCGGCGCGGGAACTCAGCTGTGGCGCAAGACTAGTTTTGTACATTAACCCGATGAGCTACAGCACCATCTGAGACCAACATGTAGTTAGCTGCTGTGAGAACAAAACTTTGAATTTCCTGACCTATTCAAAGTTTGAATTTCCCATTCACTCCATGCTCCCATACTAACAGATGGTATAAAGGGTGTCGCTTCGAAACTTCCTGCATCAGAGCATATGCAAAGAGAACAAGAGGAGATGAATTGCACAGCCCTGGAAACCTGCTCTTTATTTGCAGAATGGTGAAACTCTAAATAAATCGATTAACATGCCCAAGAAACCCCCATCTTCCATGCAGATAGTGGTGACTGAAACTCTTCCACCCAAGCTATCCCTGCCACGGGAAGCTGGAAAAGCACTGGTTAGCAGAGATGACTCATCAGCTGCCTAGCCCACAACCTCAGCCACAAAGGACCAAAAATGCTGGTGGTGGCATGAAGTGTGTGGGTGGGAGCAAGGAATAAGCAATCATCTGGCTGCCTAATGCAGAAGGAAGGGTTGACAACAAGCCATTATTTATTCCCCCCTCCTGCCCCAAGGCTCATCCCTCTGCTTCAGCGATTCTCGTCATCTTGACGCTGTGGTAGGGCTCTTTGTAGGGGAGGGAATGAAAGGTACATCCCATCCCTGTGGCCCACGCAATGAAAGCACCAGCAGGCTATCTGAGCTCACCACACCCAGATCACTTAGGGCAAAAGGCTCTCATGGAGGAGAATGGAAAAGAGGTTTGCCTGGTCCTGCTTTCACCCAACAGGAGATGAGAACAATGTCTTGTTGGGAAAAAAAAAATGGAGATCATTGCTTTCCCACCAAAGTCAGTCTGTTACTGGAGAGGAGAGATGGAGATCCAGATCTGGAATGGCAGACAGCACATGTAGCAAAGAGATTTTAGGAGTGGAGCAAGGAATACAGAGAAAAGGGAGAATGTTGTAGCAAAGATGGGAAAAGACAGGAAAAAACCTGTATGGAGAAAGTGAGAAAATCTACAGAAGAGGAAGATGGAAAGAAGAAAATGTTACAAAGAAGTAAGGTGGAATACCTCTGAAAAGGCTGCTAGAGAAAACAAGGTGGAAGGGAAGGAAAGTTACCAAATTACACAGCAAAAAAATAAAAAGAAAAAAAGAAAACTGGCAGATTTAATTAAAACTTGACACAAAAGTACACTGATAAAATCCCTCAGATTGTTCATATGTATCCCATCATCTCCATATAGACCTAAGTTAATTTTTGAGTGTTCATTCCCTCCAGCAGCCTTCTACCACTGCTAATCTGGCTATAATATGTGTAGTTGGTCCCCAATTTAAATAGCACAAAACATTCTCCAGCCAAATTATTGGTGACGGTGTGACCTCACACCTCCCCGGCTTCCACGTTTTCAAAAGCATTTTTGCAAGGACTCTGAAAAATACATTTAACTTCAGGCAATGTGTTTTTTGAAACACTGTGGCAGGTTTTGAAAGCCTGGCTTGTGTTACTCCACTAATGCCAAGGTTAAGCAAAACATAATAAGGAATTAAGGACATGACCAGTTGTCTTTATGTTTCCTCCCCAACCAAAGTTGTTGTTTTCTGAGAAGAGGCTTTTTTTGCCCAAATTTTGCCTACAGTAGGTCTTTCCTGGCAGATTGCCTCAGTGGAAAGGAGATTAAGTTTCTCAATGTCCTTTTTCTTGGAAACTTTCTGTTACACTTCCCAGTCTCCAATACAGGCAGTTCGGGGCACAGGAATATACAGCTTAAAAGTCTTCCTCAACATGTTTTTCACATGTTGTTGTGTTGGCATCTAGCAAGAGAGTGATAAAGAGTCACAACACTGTAGTTTGCAGCTTTTCTCTAGCTGGAGAAACCGTACTAGTCGAACATTATCTTCAAAGATTGAGAGGACAGAATATCTGCTGAGGCTACAATATCTAAAGTAAGCAAGCTGACCCCTGCCTGGAGATCGTGACTTCGCTTGACTTGACAAGATAAAGACAAGATAAATAAATTCCTCTTTTCCAAATGACCTCTTGGAACTCAGTCCCCCTGAACCAGGTGTTGCTGCAAGGGGCACATCTTCTGTCCAGAAACTGACCTCTACTCCCACCTTGTGCTGACAGAGGTGACAATCTCAGCCACCCTACTGGTTTTAAAGACATTATCAGCTGCTACCACGATACTTTTAAAGTATGATGGTGAAGTAACCTTCAAACTGACATTGTGTCTGCTTTCCTAACCTTAAGTTGGCAGCAACAAATGTAGGGTGCATCACTGTCCCGAAATGATGCGGCACTTACTGCCAGACTTATTAAATATTTCTCAAGTGCTTGCTAGCATCAATAAAAATGAAGAATGTATGTTGCAATGTGCAATACCTTCAAATTCTCTGACGTTACTGAGCATGTTTGGCACCGAAGAAAGAGCTCTTCGCTTAGGGGGGCATATAGAACTACATTGCTAGGGTTTAGTACAGTTCTGGCAGTTCAGCACTAGAAGTGCTGAAAACAATCAAAATCTTTTGAACACATCTTAATTCAAGAGCACTCTGCACCTGGCATGACTGCAGCACCTTTAAGAATTATTAAAGTAATTGCAAACATTGCTGATTTCTTCTTACAAATATTACTTGCTGCGAGATATACAGGCTTTTCCTATATGCAGCCCTATCAATGCAGTGTAGAAAAAGTATGGAAAGAAGAAAAACAATTTCATTTTTCTTCATGTACTGTCATGGTCCTTATAATAACACATTAGAACATTCTCCACATAAATCCCTACATTCATCAGCTCAAGATACATTACTAAGGCTGAATTATTTATTGTCACAAGAAATATTTTCATAAAGCATTATTTATTCTGCCGTTTTCCCGTGCGAGGTTTATGGGGGTCATTTGATGGCATAACATCAGTTTAATAAATTATTTGGAACAAAATATAGAGGCTTTGTGACAAGTCTTCACTGACAATATATACAGCATAATACTAACACATAGAAGATACCATTTTCTGGACATATATTGAAATATTCAGGGGAATATATAAGATTAATATAAGGTGACATATGTCTTGCACGTATTCAATTAGTAAAGTGGTTATGAAGTTGTCAATGGACTAGAAAAAAAAACCTTAAAATATGCTCTGTTCTGCTTTAGGTCTGATCTTTGCTTATTTTCAGTCCTCTCAACTTCTTTCAGCTGTTTCCAATGTGTAGGTAGCCAATTCATGTTGCAGGTTCAGAGGTAAAAGGGAATAGTGGACATTTACTTACGATAACAGATATTTGCTTCCTACATACCTTCAACTTGATATATTTCATGCAGATGTAAAAAGGGAATGCATTGAGGGGATTTCAATAGAATTTTAGGGACACAGTAAGTTCATAAGATGCATACTTTGGCAAGACTGTTGTATTTCATCAAACTTTCACAAAAGTAATTATGAGCCTCTTTACATGAAGTTTTAAAGTCTGCTTGTTACTTCTCTTACTGAGCATCTAAGTTAGTTTGCTGATATGCATTCTGCTTCCACTTCTACTCGATGGCATGGTTTTAGAAAATTAGTCAGTTATATTACCTACAGTATTGCACCAGAAATTATAATAAAATTAAAACTGGACTTACAAAGGGAAACCTGCTGTGCCTCATCTAAAAAACTTTCTTTTCATTTTATGGTGGGGAATGTTCAGAGCACTGACTAATATGCTACTGTTACATCAGATAGAGAAGAGAAGCATCTGTGTTAGTCACATGGAATTTTCTTTCTAATAAAATGAAAAAGACACTAAACCAAATACAATTAAATGAAGACAAGCCCTTCAGAGTAATTCATTGAACCAAAATGTAAGACTATTACACAGCAAAGTGAGGCATGCTTTGCAGGAACCAGCCCCCTAGTCATATTTTATAACTTCCAAGCATCTAGATATTTAGTCACAGCTTAGAAAGACAGGTGTCTTGCACAGATTCAGCCATGTAAACCATGAGACAAATCACAAACTTTTAGGCTTGACTAAATCATCCATGTATTCATCTAGTTTCATATTTCTGATAGATTTCCCAGTCTCCTATAGCTCTGTTTCTGAGAAGATTTTTGTGCAGGAGGAATTGGTGGGTGACCCAGACATGATTTCAGGAAGGTCATTTTGTCCATAAAGGATACTGTAAAGAAAATGAATGATGGCTGTAGGGGAAAGAGTCAAGGTTATGGAAAGAGGAGAGAGGGCTAGTAAAAATAAAGATTTTATAGCCAAGGATTATTACCATTAAATGTCCTTATGGGAAAAAGCGAGGCACAGAGATGCCCATAGATGTGGCAGAGCAAGCTCTCATTCAGAGAAATGGGCAAGAAAGAAAAATTATTAGCTGATTTTGGTGGGGCACAAATTTCAGTTGAAAATCATGATAGGGGAAAGTGCTGATAAGCCACCTGAACAAGAGCCTGTGTGTGCCCAGGTGGCCAGGAAAGCCAATAGCATCCTGTTTTGTGTCAGAAACAGTGTGATCAGCCGGACCAGGGAAGTGATTGTCCCTCTGTGCTCTGCACTGGTGAGGCCACACCTTGAACACCATGCTCAGTTTTGGGCCCCTCACTGCAAGAAAGAGGTGCTGGAGAATGTCCAGAGGAGGGCAACAGCGCTGGTGAAGGGTCCGGAGCACAAGCCCTATGAGAGTCAGCTGAAGGAGCTGGGAGTGTTTAGCCTGAGAAGAGGAGGCTCAGGGGAGACCTTATCACTCTCCAACCACCTGAAAGGAGGGTGTAGCTGGGTGTGGGTCAGCATCTTCTCCCAGGCAGCAAGTGACACGAGAGAATACAGCCTTAAGCTGTGCCTGGAGTGGTTCAGGTTGGACATTGAGAAGAAGTTCTTCACTGAAAGGGTAGTTAAGTATTGGGATGGGCTGCCCAGGGAGGTGATGGAGTCACTGTCCCTGGAGGTGTGCAAGAAACAACTGGACGTGGCACTTAGTGCCATGGTCTAATTGACAAGGTATCAGTCAAAGGCTGGACTTGATGATCTTGAAGGTCTTTTCCAAACTAAATGATTCTGCGATTTTGTGATCCACATCGTTTCAGAGTTCTTTGCAGAGCTTTACTATGTGCTGTAACCCTTAAGTCAGCACTAGCAAAGTGAGAAGGGAAGCTAAGAGGACAATCTCCCACACTATTCTCTAGCCTAAAACGATTTGTCTTCTTTGTCTTCAAAGTCCTATGCAATTACAATATGCCAAGCTAAATTCATTGTTCTGTTGGATAAAAGGTATTGTCTTTCCTTTAAAACGTAACTGTGTTTAAAATAAGAAACAAAGTAAATCATTTTCTTGACAGTAAAGATACACGCTTCCTCTCAGAGATGGTAATCACTCATGAAGCTGAGAACAAGTGTAAACCAAGCCGAAGTTCATGCCTGGGGGAATGCTTTCCTAGCTCCCATCCACTGCATCAGTGATAAGGACAAAACTATTGCTAGTATCTTCTACAGTCACTGAAATTGCTAGCAAGTTTGAAGTAAAAATGCCATTTTTCCTGTGATGAAAACCAGTCTCGTTTTCCAGTTCCAAGGAAAACATGGGTTAGAGTGGAACTAAACTCCAAGTTTTTTCTCAGTTTCCAAGATCTAAACACAGTTTAATTCAAGAGAATAGATCAATGAAAGCCCATTACTTGTAGCACAGGATAATGGAATTTGATCCATGGGGGACTGTGAGCATATTTCAACAGCTGGTACCAGGCTGGGCCAAGAAGGGCCCTAGCTGCGGAGCAGGGATTAAGCAAACACAGTGCACAAGCAAGGGACCCAGATTTTTTCTTGCCACTTGCTTTCACCATATTCATTTACACATCCTTGCCACATTCATTTACATCAAAGCTGCATGGGATACACAGTGTGAGCTAACCAAACGCACTGAGCACAAAAGCCCACCAAACCAAAATGGTTAAGAATGACTGAGCAAGCTGGAGAAAGATGAAGACCCACACTTAATGGCTCAAAATATTTTGGGGACTTCCCCTAGCAGTGGATCAATGTAGAAGCTGTGGTTTGTGCGAACACCTGTAAAACCAGGAATTGTGTGCGTGGCTGACCACGTGTCTGGTCCTGAGTGTACTTCTACTATCTGCAGAAACAGTGGAACTCTCCCAGTGCCAAATGCCCTCAGGAGAAATCTAACAAAGATTCACCTCATGTCACTTGTCGTTTCCAGCTCCCTGGTTTTCTAATCAGTCTTGATAATATCAGGAGAAACATTGAAACCTACAGGGATGTTCATTTGGATGGCACCCAGCAATAGAAAAGTTGTATGAGATACAGATCCAGAATTACAAGAGGAAATTCTGCAAGAAGAATACTAATGATGGTGTGCTTTCCAAAGACAGCATAAAACTTTGTAGTCCAGCCCTTGTCGTGCAGGTGACTGAGTCAGTCTAACAGCTTTGAGTTTGTAATGGCTCTGGTAATATAAACAACCCACAGCACATGCCACAACTACCTAAGGGGCGCCAGAAAATATCTGAAACTTATTTATAGCTAAGACCCTTCATTTGCCATTACTCAAAAAAAACCCCCAGTATTGAATTTAGAGCCAGTCTCAGAACATGATGCTGAACATACTGTTACACTGACAGGTTCCCTTGATCTTCAAAGGTTATGGGAATTCAAGTAATTTAAAAATTATCTTGTTCTTCCTGAATATAAGTTTATTCTGAAGTAAATCCTGCTTGTAAATCAACACTCCTCCTACAAAACCCATCTTGTTTGCAAGAAACTGAAGAGAAAGCTAGCCAGGAAAAGGACGTACACCCTCTTACAACAGGACATCAAGAGGAGACACAGTTCTCCAAGAGTCAGCAAAGGCCTTCCAAGGACAGAGAGATCTCCAGGTTATGAAAGAGGACACGTAGTACAAAACAGCCTCAGTTATTTGTTACATGGAATGAATGGTGTTCCCAGGAAACAACAGGAAGAGAAAATAGTGACCCATTAGTATAAGCAATATGTCCCAATAAAATGGTCTCCCTGGCAATTAAATATATTAAAAAATCTAGTCAAAATAATCCAAAATAATGTTTGAAAATTAATAATGTGGAGGAGAGTCAATATGCAGCTGCTTCTCCAGAAAGAGTTCTGCCAGATCTCAGGGATGAATGAATGCAGCTATCCTGCCTAAAGTCTTGACACTTCTACTAAAATTTCACTGATGTAGTATTTAGCACTAGATTAGACAATGATTTGCAGACAGTAGGTCTTCCTTCAACAATTTATTTATATACCACTTATGCAGCAGAACAGTTTTTCCTTTTTTCAGTTGCTGTGTTGGTTAGAAGACGGTAAAATTAGAGAGAAGACGGTAAAATTCTCTCTCTCCAGTAGAGAATGGAAAATGTTTCTTTCGTGAACAGTCCCTTTTTGGCCGAAACACTCCAAATGTTGTTGCAATTTGAATACGCCAGTTCAATACAGGCACAGGAATGACTTTACCTGTTACCCACTCTGACCATGAATGTTTCTTCTCAGTACAAGCCACTGAATATGCCATCTTAAGAAACATAAACAACCTGAATGCTTACAATCTAATAAGCTACGACCATGGACTGCAGCAGTACATATGTTAAAGATATTTTGTGCGTGTTCAAAAAAGAGAAGTCCTTATTTCTCTCCCGAGATACAAATCATTCAGACATTCAGTTTCAGAGGAGAGGACTGGGAATGCTCTGAGTAGAATATGTCTTTAAAAAACAAACTTCTAATTGTTAAAAACCTCAAATACATTGGGGACTTCTTGACTCAAGGTATCAGCTTCAACCCTAACTAATCAAGAGGAACACAACTTAAATCCTTGATTTGTGTCTCAAAGTACAGTTTTCATCAAAAAACCTCAGAAGTTTGAGGATAATCTGAAAGCCTCTCATTATTTACATAATGGAAACCAATATATAAATCATACCGAGAAAAGATTGGTGGGAATGAAGAGATGGAATCTAGGAGGTATAATTTCCTCCTTGTTAATTAAGGCATTTTATCCTGTTCTTATAAATCTCTCTTGTAGCATTTATTGGTATTTCAGGTTTTTTATTATTTTATTTTTCCTGTATCTGTTCTAAATATATCCATTATAAAAGACCTGAAGAGAGTCCAACAAAAGCACACAAAGATGATAAAGAGACTAGAGCACCTCTCATACGAGGAAAGGCTGAGAGAGTGAGAGAGCTGGAACTGCTCAGCCTGGAGAAGGGAAAGCTCGGGGTGGATCCCATCAGAGTGTATGAATACCTAAAGGAAGGGTGGAAAGGGCAGCAAGGTTCTTTTCAGAAGTGTCCAGTGACAGGATCAGAGTAAATGAATACATACTGAAACATGGGAGGTTCTCTCTGAACTCCAAGAAACGTATTTTCACTGTAAGGGTGACCAAGCATGAGCTGAGGTTGCCCAGGGACATCGTAGACTCTCCACCCTTGAAGATATTCAAAAGCCATCTGGACACGGCCCTGGGAAACTGGTTCTCAGTGACCCTGCTTGAGCAGGGAAGTTGGGTCAGGTGACCTCCAGAGGTTCCTTCCACCTTTCTGTGAATCTATGGTTCTCAAAGACTGTGGTTTTAAATTTTAGGGAAATCTTCAAGCTACTGAAACTGGCTAACAAATAAAAGGAGAATTTTTCCCATGGAAATGGATCCGGTATAGGCCATAAACGTAATAATAAACTCAACCATATGAACTTCATTTCAGTATCAGTTGAATCTTGTTGTGGGAAAATTCTCCATGCTTATGTAAAGTAAAATCTAAAAAAACGTATTTATACCAAAAAAGCAGAACTTGTCAATCCAGGAAAAAAATTACTGAGAGTTTGGAAAGAAAACCCTGGGAAAACAGAATTGTTAGGAAGAGACACTGGGGTAGAAAGGGATGGCTGAGAACCCCAGTGTATGCACCGCTGAGGAATCTTGGATCCTCAGAGCAGGAGCTTTGCTTCAGGTAAGCAGCACTCCTACAGCACTGTTGGGTAGCACTATATTGCAGATCACACACTGAAAGCAAGATCAGTCCATGCATCCTTACCAATCTCAGGTTTTAAGATCTCAATTTTCTGTGTCACTGGAGTGTTGTGCATGTCACACCAGAAACAGGTCTGCAGTGGGGGCTGCAGGACTAAATATTCAAATACTACAAAAAATAACAGCCTAAAGGGTCTAATGAATGAACCTAAGGAATCCAAATCATAGTAGTATGCTACTGACCTAGGAGAGTAACAGCCATGGACTCTGTAGGAGGAGAACAACGCTGGAACAGACTGCAAGCAATTGAGGATACTGAAAATCAGGCCAGCTGGGAGGAATCCTT
This sequence comes from Oreocharis arfaki, assembly GCA_013398015.1. Lineage (NCBI taxonomy): Eukaryota > Metazoa > Chordata > Aves > Passeriformes > Paramythiidae > Oreocharis > Oreocharis arfaki. Next base: position 372,457 of record VZRR01013698.1, on the reverse strand, counting down.
TGTTGCTTTCTTCTTAAAAGGGATAAATTCAATTACCATTGAAGATAAACATTGATGGGAATTGGATCACACCAAACACATAGATGAGAAAAAGGAAGTGGCCCACTAACAGAAATGCTTAATCAGAAGAAAGACAGAAACCACACAGTGTCTGCTACCCTGTCAAAAATACGAAAAAAAAAAAGTATGTAAAAGAGGTTTAATTGAAGGGGAGAAATGGGTTAGAAGGAGTTAGGGCAGCTTGGTGAATGTGACCAGGAAATCCTGGAATTAATGGTTCTTCCAGCAGCAGAAATCCAAGGCACAGCAACACGAAGACAGAGGACCCACAGGAGTGAGGCTTCAGTACACCTGGAAAAATCTCAGAGGACACATATCTATGGGGTATAGAAGCTGGATGTTCTTTCAACAAATCAGTATATAGAAGTGTAAACTGTCTCAGTGGCAGTGAAGAATGGGAAATGTAAGGAAAGACCACCTTAAAAAAATCTTGATTTCTTCAGTGACTGGAAGTTTACAGAAAATCTCTTTCAAAAATGAAAAAAATAAAGCACTAATGTATAATATCAGATGTAGCAAGAAATGGAAGGTTATAAAAAGCATGCTGGAAGCTCTTTAACCATACAAGGTTTGGAAAATAATTTTCTGCTACTCAGCAGAGAAGGAGCTACAGAAAACGAAAACAAGAAAGTTTAATATTTATGGCGTCTTTTTGCCTCCATCTGCTAGGATCACCTTCATGGCTGTAAAAGCTGAAGTGCCACAAGAAAAGGAAACAATTTTTTCTTCTACAGAAGAAAACAATTTTTTCTTCTACAAGTGAAGCAGTAGACTTCCAGCTTGGATGTTAGAGATCGCAAAGGAAGATGTTAAATCACTCATGCTGCAGATTTGCAAAAATGTTAGACAATGCCCTTCAGGTTAAAACATAGCTTATTCTTTACTCAAGAAAGTTCACTACAGGCTTGCTTCCTAAAATTTTTAATTCTACATGGAAACAGATGAACTAACACTTGCAGACAAATTTCTCAAACTCTGCTGTAATTCAGTCTAAAATCCATAAATGACTTAAGTCTAAGGCAGCTCAAACAACATGTCTCCATGCTTGACTGTCACTAATTTTACAAATGTCTGGATTGCACTTTAAGTATAAAACTTACAGAAACTTTTAAGATATTTATTAGCAGAGTTCATCTGTGACTCTCTATAGCCCATACCTAGTGATCCATAAATCTGTCAGATTTTTAGCTTTCAAAATCAAATGAAGTCTGGAAGTAGGTAAATACAGAGAAGGCACTGAAGTCTGAAATAAACACAGGGATTCAAAATAATACTGTGAGGGAGATTTTTGTTGGGAAGATGCTGCTTTTGTGCGTGCACGCACATCTCTGTTTTTACATATGTATATGTGTATGCAAAAAACGTCCAGACGGGGAAAATAACAAGCTATTGAATTGAATTATGCTTTATATAAATTATGTAGTAAAGGATGTAAAATTTAAAAATTGATTCATATTAAGGTCTCTACATTTCCCATCTAAGACTATAGTCAACATCAGCTATCATTTATCAGGGATGCTTATGGCTAAAAGGCCTAACATTAATGAATGAGATGTTCAAGGAAAGTCTGAGTGGCTTATGGATACAAGGTTAGTTACACTAAGAACTGAAAAATGAGGAGCTATATAGCCCTAGCTGTAACTGTGCTGATCTATCTTAATTGTCGTAACGGGTTTCCTTACAAGTAACGGGAGACTTCAATTAGCTCTCTCTCAGAAAGGACCTGAGCTGCTAAAAAGACAAGGTGCTATTCTTTTGACATTTATTTACTAAATCATTATCCATACTAGAAGGGAACAATTTAAACAACCAACAAAAGGGAGTTGGTTTTGAAGTGGAGCAAGACCACCAATTCCCCACCAGTGGAAAAACTGAGAAATAAGAGGTACTAAAGTATGTATTGTCAAGAGTGGTAAAGGAAGACAGACTACAATTAACTGAGATGGAATATTTCCAAGACAGAGGCCCAGTAAACTCAAGTGGTCACAGACACTAAGTACCACTCCATGTTCACAGGAGCCCCACCCAAGACAAATCTCTGTCAGGGCCAAATGACAGCCACAGTTTCCTGTAGCAGTTGATGTCCCTCAGTCATCAGCTAACCCTGGTTCAGACCCAGCTGATTCATACATGAGATCCGGTGAGATTGCAAGGTTATTGCTGCAAGCCATTTTGAAGTGCTTATCAGGAAAATGCAAAATGACTAAATGGCTATAGCTTGGGGGAAGTGGGGCTATTAACAGACCCTCTGCCAACTGATAATAGAGACATGAAGAATCTTAAACAAGTAGACAGAAGAATTGTTCTGAAGCAAAAGAAAAACATTTCTAAGAATGAGGAAGGGAATCCACCACAATGACTTAAACTGAATCCTAGGAATATCTGCCTCAACAACCTGGTCTGAATTTTGGAAAGGAACCAGGCCTTTGCTTAAACAACTCAAGTAAGATGAACTGGCTATATGCTTCAAGGTACTAACCTCTAATGGTCACTAAAAAGGGAATAAATGACTGATGGATGTTCTCCATGCCCTAATATCTAATTCTCTGCAAAACCGTTTTCACACTTGAAGTCAATGTGGTGAGGTTACTCCATGCCCTCCAGTTGGCTATTGGTCTTCATGAATACTTTTGTGCTGCACACTGACTACTGCAGTGTAGCTACTAAAAGGACACCTAGTGGTGAGTAAATGAGCGTGCCTACAAAACGCTGGCATTGTTCAAGGTGTTCCACCATGATTGTCATTGGAATTGCTGACCTGTTACGGGTTGAATATGCAAGGTCACCCATGAACTTATGTGTCAAGAAGAGCTACTCATGTCTTTTTAATAATGGCAAATGGTATTCTTAAAAGCATGTTTCAAAAACCTGGAATTAAGCTTAGCTTCCTCAAAACTCAGAGGGCAGTTTTTTAAATAAAAGATGTGCAGTACTGTCTCACATTACAAAATCAAATGTACTGAATCTCCACTGCATCCACTTTAGGAACATCAGATAGCTGAACAGAACTCTTTACAGATATATTTTGCTGGGTATTCAAGCCAAATTTCCTCTTGGGCATCATCACTCCTTGGTTCCTTCATTGTGCCACTCTAAAGTAACCTAAGCAATTCCTTCCCTTCTCATCTTTTACTGTGAAGACAAACAGCCAGAGAATACAAATTGTACACATTTGAGCTAACTTTGAGGGGGGGAAGGGAGGTTGTTTGTTTGTTTATTTGTTGATTTTTTTTTTTTGGTCCATGCAACTTTATAGTCACTTCTGGTCTGTGTTTATTCCCTTTAATATGTACTAATGCCCTTGTGACCAGGAGATGCACACAACAGAAAGCCCTATTCCAGATGGAGTCATGCTGGTCTCATGCAGAGCAGGATTATAACCTTCCTGTGTAGTGACATGCTGCCTCTGGGCAAACAGACCGAAACCCACACTCAGCTTTCTTGTTTATGTCAACATATCGTATTACAGGCATGGAACAACTTGCTGACCATTGTCCCTCTTCGATTATTGTTTTTATGTTCTCTTTTCCAGGTTTCTCTTTTCTATCGAACACCAGTTTCTTTGGATTAGTTTCCCCTGAGTGAATTAGTAGAGATTTACTAAGCCATTTTTCCAGATATATTTTTTTATCCAATTTTCTAACATCTCTGTATGCCACTGGTCTGTTCTCTGTCCTCAGAATGTTTATAACAGCTCCCGTTTTAATGCCATCCTTTGATTCAAAAAGCCACAAATGATCTATTTCTGTTCTTCTATCCTCTTTCATCACAACAAAGATTGAAACACTAGGATGGATGTTTGTTTTCTTTTTCAGGTGACTTGCTACCCAAGTTCTTGCTTAAAAAAACCCCAAACAAACAGATTCTGCCTTATTTCTCCATAACTACAAGGAAGTAGATCGTGATGTTCATGAGGGATGCAGTAGATTCTGCTCTTACCCAAGCATTTGCAACCATTCCTCAGGCAGCTCTGTTTCCACAGCTCACCTCTCCATTCCACACTTCTGAAGCTCCAGCCTGCTCCCTTGTCTTAAAATGGCATGTCGTTTCCTTCCTTTACTATAAACAATGCTTTCTGTAACCTTCGTTTCGTGATGTAAACGCTTAAAAATAAGAATGAATGGAACACGAACTATGTGTTCAATTAGGTAATTTGGGGATTAAATTAAAGGAAATCTCTCAAAACATGGAATACTCAACATTTCAGCATAATGCTGCCTGGCTTTACTTGTTTTCCTTTTATCTCGTCCCTTTAAGAAAAGAAGACATGGGTCTTAGAAACTGTGGCAGAAGAGTAGTAGAGGAAGCTGAAGAGATACTATTGCTTGTGAATCCAAAATAAATTAAAGTCGAGCTTAGAGGAAGGGGCCATAACACTCAGTTATGTGTTTATAGGGAAAGAGAGGCACTCTGTAAACTATAGGGTGCTGAAGGCTGGGCAACCAGCTGCCACAGTTGACATGGGAGGCTCCTGCTAAGGCTCACTCTTTGTAATCTGATGTCAGCTTGTAAAATGCCCTGCAGCCTGCCAAAGTCTCTTCAAGCTGGCATTTTTTTATACTAAAATGTATTTTAAAAGCAAGAATCCAACCAACAGATACTCTTCTCTGGTCAAAGACAAAAAAAAAAATATATATATATGTACACACTGTGCATAATAAGGAGTAGTAAGAGGAAGAAATAATAAGGAGTAGTAAAGGAAAAATAATGTCTGTAAAAAATACTTCTGTTAATCTCTACAGTCCTCCTGTAAGTTTAGGTCAACTATACTCCTTCAAATAGACTTTATTTCCTTTTTTTTTGAAAACAACCCTAGTGAGGCTTTTCATGATTAAATCTCCAATCTGGATTTTGCTCTGGTGAACTCCTCAGCAACAGAAGAAACTCAAAATACCTTCAAATTTGGAAAAATTCTTTTTACGTGCATCTGAAAAGTCACATTTGGCTTTCGTTGTGCAGGGTGCCACACAACTACAAAAACAAAGAGTAGCCTAGTACAGCTTCATTCAACACTTTGAACTTTGAATCTCTCTTCTCCTGAAAGACAGTGATCATTTTCGCTTTGCAAGCAAACCTGTTTACTCCTGGCGTACAGCAAACATAGGTAATACAGTAGTTGCCTGACTTTCACATCGCAGTTAAACAGGCATTTTGAACATGCATGATAAGAGATTCAAATAGAGTATTCAAAGTATCTACAGATATCACATCTGCCCCAAGCTTTTTTTTCCCAGTTTAGCAATTTTACAGTTGTGTTTTCCTATTTTCTAAAGCCTGCTGAGGGAAGATGGATGTTACGCCATTGGTGAAGCCACACAAATAGCACAAGAGGAAAGGCATGAAATTTCCAACGCAACATCCCATGCACAAAATAAGTTTAATAATAGATTTTTTTTCCCCCTGGCTTTATCAATATACACTCATTGTTACTTTTACTGAGGATTAGTACAAAGCAGCAATAAATTAGAGGGACACTTTTAATGGGATGCTGATATCTTAAGAAAACCTACCTTGAAAGAAACTTTTGACTCGAAGATAGCTGACACTAAGGCGCAAGACGGAAAGTTTGTCCAGCTTTGATACGATGTCAGGTGGAAAAGGAAGGAGGCTGGCCAGGTGGTCCAGTTCCGCATTCAGACGGTCTCTGTGCCTCTTTGAAGGATTCGATTTTTCATTCCCAACTGCTGGCCTTCTGTGGTGGAGAACACATTTTCGATTACCTGTTTTACTTCCAGAGACTGAGATGCTGTGTGCAACTAGTTGATAACAGGAATACTTTGCTTAGCTTCTACAAAAATCTTTAAAGTCTGTCCTCTGACAAAAAAAGATTCACCTTTCTGCATTTGCCATAGTGCAAAGACACAGGCTTTTTCTTCCCTTTCCACATCTGGAAAAAAGTGAAGAACTGGTAATTCTTACTCAGGACCTCTCACCTTAGGGAAGTGGGTACTATCTTCATGTTCTAGTCAATGCCAGGAAAAACAATTTCTCATCTTTGTTGTACAAACGAGGGGCAGAACGGCAGGGGAAAATGACTGTAACTAATGCACGAACCCATTCAATACCCACTGTATTCCTTCAAAGCATCTTAGTTCTCTCTCTTTAAAGACTCAAAGCTAACCTGTGGGTCAAGAGATAATTCAGAAAAGAGCCTGTCTTTAGACATGATTTTAAAAAGTATGGAAGGCCAGGTGAAGAGAGACTCTTTCCTCAAGCTCGAAACTCCTGCGTACATTCTCACATTTACCTCCCTACATCAATAATAACAAAGATAAGAATTTGGTTTCTTAAGAACATCGATATTCCTCACAAAACGTAAAGACTAACATTACTCAGCTTTCTAGGCCAAGCAAGTCCATCTCCATTTTGTGTTCCTCTTATGCAATGGACAGTACTAGATAACCTAAAATAGCTGTTGTGAATATGCATTAAGATGTAATACATCACAAGGGAGGAACCTCAATTTCAAAATGTCCACTGATATTCCCAGAGAACGTGTAAGATGTTCTCAAGAGGGAGAAAAGGAAAAGCAGGTGCTTCTGCACACAGAAATGGGGATCTAATTTCCAGCATGACGGGGGAGTTGCTCAGTGCCAAAGCACAGACTTCTCCGTTAAGCAAGGAGACCTCAGTGGGAGATTGAGAAGGTGGTTCCTTTCATTAGACACCTAGTGCTGGACCCAGCAGCAGTCAAGAGCGTTATCCAGGTATGAGCTATGGGACACTGGAGCCACAAACTACATGGATATTCAAGAATGGGAAACGGCAAGTGAGGAAAACATGGCTGCGCTAACAGTTTCTACTTTCACCTCACTGAAGCCAAGGATCATAATCTTAAGGAGCTAGCTGAGGTTCCAGTGGACAATGAGAGTAAAACTAATTATTTGCTGCATCTCACTACTGCATTTTCATGCTACCCACATTTACTGCATTTTTCAATCATGATTTTAATTTTGAGCACTAGCATTTCACAAGGTGGTTAAGGTGTTAAATTATAACAGTATTAATTTGTCATTGCAATTGTCATTCTAAAAAAATTGTGCTTAGGAATTGGTAAAAAAAGATCCTTTTTTTGAAGAGCAGTTTTGTACATGTGACTGCTGCCAACCGGAAACCTCTTAAAGCAAATCAGGTATGAAAAATTCATTGCTACTTTCGAGAGCCTCACTCCAAGAAGGCAGCACCAGTGGAAGAATGGACAGAAAAATTTTTGAGGTAGGTGCCAATGAAAATATATAATTTCTGCTTTTTCATTCAAAATTGCCAATACTAATACATGGTTCTTCAATAACACAATGAGTTGCTTCCAAAGACCTGGAGAAGATTTTGCTGATTGGGATAAATGAACGACTTTCCTATATTAGAGAGAGGAAATATGAGAACAAATAATGTAATCAACAAAGGAGGAGTAGTGTTTTTAACTTTTTCTGAGCTAACTATTTTTTGCAGTAAACCTTGAGGCTCAGCCATCCTATGACACCAAAAGGAGGTCTGATCTATGGAGGGCAGTAATTTTGTGGGAACATAGCCTATAGCTGAGCAGAAGCTAAAGAACATAAGCTTTTGCCAACTGGTCTTTACATCTGACAAACCAGCTGAAGCAAGGAAGCAATGAGGACAGAAAAAATTAGTTCCAATAAGGAAAATTAGGCTGATGTGTTCAAGAGGTAAAAATTGTCAAGAGTAACATGAAATAGAAATAGAAGTTGTTCAAGCCTATTTACCACATAAAATAGTGACTGCTCCATGCCAGAGAAGAATGGTTTGAGGCAATCAGGTGGTCTGCCTTTGTACTGAGTGCAAAGAATAGTTTTCTGGAGATGGCAGCGAATGGTGGAAAAAGACTACAGGAGAAAGTTCAGGATAGAGTCTTCCTGAAAACTCAAGGAAGTGATTCACTAAGGGAGTGAATTCAAACAAATGGGTTTGATGTAAATGGTAATAAGGTGCCAAGTGGATGTGATTTAAAACAATGTGAGTTCCACGGAAAAGCTAGTTTAGCTAGCTGTAAACAGAAAGGCACAGGCAGGGAAAATCTTCAGTGGGCTGCTTTGAGGCAAATGGAAATTTTAGCCTTTATTTTGATCTGAAAGTAGATGGTGCTTGTTGTGTTTGTGTTAAACTTGGGATTGTCAAACTGTAAACTGAGACATAGGAGTCACTCGACGTTCCCTCATTTACTCTGCTTTTCCTACAGCACTACTATAGTGACAGGGCGCACGTAACTAAAACAGTAAATCTGGCTCTTCTCTCTTCAAATTGTTAGGCTACCCAAATTCCACCCTGCAGTAACAAGTACTTGTACCTGCGCAGGACCCACCTGAGCAGTCCCTGTGTGGTGGGAGCTATGTGGGAGCTGGTGCGGAGAACGTTTTCTGTTCCGGTGGTACACGAGGCATTCAGCCATTTGCGCATTAGTGATTCAGTGTGCCCATGACACACAGACCGCCACTAGTGTAAACCAGTTCGGTGAGCTTGCAGAGGAATTTCCTGCAACTACAGATCTGTCTGCTGTTCCCTACCCTCTGCAGAGCCCTACCCTGTTAATGAAAACTTCACTCCGAATAAGTTTTGTAAGTATGTCGAAGTGTTAATGCAGCAGAAGATCTCAGCTGAGAAAGGTCTAATCATTTACTGTGACAGCAAACTTTCAGTAAGGAGGGAAAGGGAAGAGAGAGACCCTAAGGTGCAGCAGATAGGCTGAGAGCAAAGTAACAGCAGATGATTATCATAAGTGTACTGACCAGCACCCTCTGTCACTGAGCTGTGCTTGGATATCGTATAGGAACCCTGGCAGAGCTGAGCTCCAGGGGCAGCCATGTATGTGTGGATGTTCACCATCTCCTATGAACCAAAAGGACAGAATGAGAGAAAGCTGCTTATAGGAAAGGAGGCCCTTTGCAACCTTCTATGTCTCTTCAGCATCTTCACAGCCAGGAAACGTGAAAGCACAACTAATGGTCAAGAAGACATTACACCAGCAAAGCAGATGAGAGGTGGGATAGTGTGGTACCAAGTAAGAGGAAGGGCTATGCCGCAAATGGCTTTAAAATGAGAAATAGGAAACAGGAGAGCTGCACCTCCCAAGGTCTCTGTTTGCTCTGGCCCTGGCGGAAGTGGTCAGTCTGGAGCAGTTATAGGTACACTCAGAGCTAGAGCAGGTGTAGTTGCCTTTAAAGAGCTGTAAAGCACTCTAAGACATGTTTTGTAGAGGGAGAGCATTTTACAAGATGCCAGGGTTTGAGATGAAGTAGTGGCTGAAGTTCTCAAATTATGACTGTCCTGAAGCACTGCCTTAGCACTTTTACGTATTAATTTCAGCACAGTGAGTTTAGCTGGAGGCTAAAGACAAGATCTCTTTAGTTTCCAGATGCTTGAATTACCAGTAAAATGTTAGATTTCCACAGGAAGTAAACACTTGGTAGAAAATGTTTCCTTTAGTCAAATTGCCGGCTGTCTGGCTGAAAAGCATATCTGACGGAAAATTTTCAATCTGTCTGAGCTCCAGGTGTTTGAACTGTGTCCATAAATGCCAAATTCTTTGGCATTGTGTGGGTCACATTTAATGGGGCTTGTTTGGAAGTTTTTGGGGTAAAAAGTAAAACAGCTAGTTTTTAAAATTTACTTGCATGTATAAAAGTAGAACTCGAACCGTATATATTGTCTGAATAACGGCAACCTAATGAAGGTAGTCTCTGCTAGTTCTGTGTAGACAGCAAGACTGAACCATATTAGCCCCTCCCAGTAAAATTTTCCACAGATTCTTCCACAGTCTTGTGGGTCTGTGTATTCTCCCACGGAGTTTCTTCACACATTTTCATCACTGTTCCGTAAAACCACCTCAGAACAGAATTCCTGTGCCTGAAAAACATTCACGAACATAATGAACGATATCGTTCTGTGGTATCCTGGATTAAAAGCCAGCTGCAGGATCACCACCTGGTTGACAGCCTGATCATGAAAAGATGATGTAGAGTCAGAAAGTTGGCTTCTTGGGATGCACTGAGTACAGGGAGATATAAATATTCCAGTTGTCCTGCAGAGGGGAAAGCTGCACTTCCGTCCTTTGAATTCTGACCTTTGAAAGGACTAGTCCATGAATTCCTATTGAAATCCAAGTATCATGCTCACACTGAGGCACCTGAGGTCACTCACTCTTTTGTAAAGAGAAAGTTAAATTCGAGAGGGGAATCGCCGCTAGGACTGGCCAAAGAATACCCACCAACTTTAGTTCCTGTGAAAAATCAGGTTTTACAACTGCACAAATACTCCTCCCAGAACAGGTGCCAGTATCTACCTTGATTCATTGTCAGAATGATAGGGGGGAAAGTACAACAGGGCTGTAGAGGAGGAAGTGCTATGCTATCAAACAGGAGAAAAAAGCTGTAACAAAGATGGTACGACGTGGATCAAAATAATGGTTAAATATGCTGCTCAATTACTAGGCTTTGTCTACCCTTCTAAACTCAAGATAAATTATTCAAGACAGCATAACAGTAAGGACACCTCAGAGTCCTGAAATGTCAGTAAGACCAGTAGGACTGGAAGACACAGACCGTGAAAGGAGTTCTGTCAGCCAGTCAGTCTGGGACATTCAGAGTCTCTTTAGAGGAGAGTAAGCCCCTGAGTGAGGGAATAAGAACAGGAAAGGCTTACCAGAGACCAAACCCACAAACAGATAAGATTTGAGGAAGAGACCAGTGTTGCTAGGAACTGAGAAATCATCCTCAGCAAGTGACAAGTAACTAACCACAGAAAATAGAGTGCTGTCTCCAGGGTCGGAGTTCAGTATTCTAACAATTTGAATATTTCCCTTTGTTTTAACCCATATTTCTTATTCAAAATTGTTCACATCCTGGCTTGATAAGCTCATGCTCAGGTACCTGCACTGCAACATCATAGAAAAGCTATTTTCAAGGCAGCATTACCTGCAGTGGCTCCCAAGATGAAAACTTAGTTGTGTAAAGTAAGTGAGAATTTACTTCTGAGAATATTAAAGCCAGAACTTCAAAATAGGCTAATGAGGTCATTTCTGTGATTTGTTAGCACATAGTTTTCTTAGCCATTGCATTTATCTGGAAGTCATCTTTGAGAGGATTTCTTGCTAGCATGTAAACTCCAAACATAAGCTTAATGTTTCTCAAAGCAACTGCAACTCTCCTTCCTTTCTCACAAAAGTAATGATCCATAAACATTTCTGCACAGAGGTAATTTCACAAACTGGAAATGTTCCATACCTCTTGCAGTTGTTATAAAATCAAATATCTGCATCCGTACTGAAGCAGAAATCTTACATATATTTTGAATTCAACACTCAAGATTTTTGCAGGAAGAATCATTTGGTTATGTCATTATCTTTGTCTATTGAAATATGATACATTTTATACAAGGAGAAACAATTTTTTAAGTGGGAACAAGTGGTTCATGAGCAAATACTACCCCAAATCCAAACAATATCAACAGATGTCCTTAAAACATTCAGAGAAACTCCCCTTTGATTTCAGACCAATATATACAATTTTAAGCCAAGTGGGTTATTTTTAGAAGCTCTGAACAACCGAAAATAGGAAAATCTATTTTAGTTACCTTCTCATCATTAAATTGTGTGTGAAGGCCACCAGTGCCAGTTCATAATTTTAACACAGTAAAAATGTGTGTTTCATAATCATATAATCAAGTGTAACACAGAAAATGTGGGATGATTATATTAAAAAGCTTTATTTCACAGATCGGTTTATGGCATCTGGAACTCATTTACATTTGAGTGATAGCAACCTTTTTTCTCCCCTTCCCCTTTCAAGCATCTTGTAGTAACAAATTTCCATTGCGTTCCTTCTTTTTCTGCTTTGCCTTCACGCATACAATTCCTCTCTCCTATTTTTCTCCTAATGAAAGTGATCCCATAGTAAATAGAAGTCTGAAAATCATGTGTTCTGTGTGCAAAAAGTGAGTCATCAGTCTGCTCTTTCAGTTGGCTGAACTGACCCACTTTCTGGGCTCGCACATGTTGGGCTTAGCAGTGCCCCAAGCAAGGCTAAGCCCAGGAAAGGGGAAGGGGGGAGAGCAATGCCAGTGCTCTGGTGCCACTCAGCACACAGCTTCTCAAAGACCTCCTTGAGCAGGCGTCAGGGAGCACGAAGCACGAAAGTGGCAGCCACCCCTCCAGCCCATTGCCCAGCTGACATTTAGTCCACCAGTGTGTTCTGCCTACAAAAGGGCACTGTCCCCCTCCACTCTACATGTCAGCACCATGGTACCCACCGCAACAGCCACTGGCCTCCTCCTGGGACACCTAGTGATGGGTAAGGATGGTTTGACCCATGCTTGGCATCCTTTCTGGAGACATCTTACCCATGAAGACCCAGCCTCCCAGCCAAGGGCTTCTCGTTGCAGAGAAGATTGGGTGTCTCCTGCATCAGTGGACCATAGGAGGAAGGGAACCCTTCTATCTCATTTCTAGCCCGCATGTTTGGAGGGAGATGCCTCCTGATGAATATGATACTTAACTGTTTCTGAATGGGTTTCCTCCTTTTCCTCCCAGCATACAGGCATTCCCCCGGAGGAATCATGGCTCTGACACTGGAAAACAAAAAGAATAGGTTTCTTGGTTAGGAGGTTTCTGTGTTTCAGACTGCTGTACAAAATGACAGCACTGAGAAAGTTCCATCAAGGAAAATGTTTGTTCCTTGAGTGTGACATTCAGCAACACTAAAAATCATGGTGGCATTAGTTAAGATAGAAGCTTACGGCTTATTCCAATTTCCTACCCTAATATTATTAGAATATTGATGCTTATGTTCAATTTTCATTTTTTCCAATTAAGTATACTATGTATGATGTAAAATGGGTATAAAATACATCCTGTTTACTGGATATCCAAATTTTTTTTCCCTTCCAGGCTCATTTCTAAATTCAGCTAAACAAATAAGAGTGAATAATACGACCCATCATCCGCAGGGAGGATTTCACAGCTTTTAAAATATGCAGGAATATTCTCTCCATTACTGATATTGTGACTAGTAGGTTGCAATTATTCAAATCAGCATTTCTCCAGATCCTCACATCCTCATTTTTAAAGGCTGGAAGTATAGCTGTCGGCAGCTCAAGATGTGACACACACTTTTGTGGTTAACGCTAGGACCCAATGCAGTGCTGACTGAGGTGACAATTTTCACACGAAACTTGGTCTTACTGATTTGAGTATGTTAGCCTTAGAGACATTGCAATCTCGGAAAATATCTTTGCATTCAGTCTGTTTAAATCTTCTTGAGATTAGCTGAATATCAAAGTCTCTTGATTTTCTGTCTGAGAGAATATTTTAGTCATGCTGAGTGCTGTTCAACAGTGGGTGCATGCTTCCAGAGAGGTTAGTGTATCTCAAGAGTAATTGCTGCTTTGTGTAAGATATAAAATTAAAGGGAACTTCAGTGTCACTGAATCAACTCCCATGCTGCCGAACACGTGTGTCATGTAAAGCAAATCATAAACTTACTGAGCCTAATTTAAAAAGCATTTAGAAAGGCTTTCTTTTTCATTGAAAGACAGCTTTCTGATAACTAGAAACCTTTCGCCTTCCAGCTTAAATTTGTTCATGGTCATTTTATGCCCATTTGTTCTTCTGCCAACATTGTCTTTTAGTTTAAATAGCTCTTCCTCATCCATTGTGTTTACTCATTGGCATATTTTTAAATATCAGTCCTATCTTCAGTCAGCCTTCATTTTGCTATTCTGGGACAACCTAAACTCTTTTATTTCCCTCTCATGTTACGAACTGTTTTTTCTTCCTATCGTTTTAGGAGAACAGGATTGAGCACAGTTTATTAAGCAAAATCTGAAATTTATTTCATACTTGCAAGTACAGCATCCTTTGCTAAATTGAGATACCTTAGGTCTACTGTGTTTTCCTCATCTGGAAAATCAGTTATTGTGTCAACAGACAGCTATCAGGTTACTTTGTCAAAATCATTTAAATCTACATTCTATTTTTACTCCAGCTAACCAGAGCTGTTATTTGCTCTTTCCTTCTGAGAATTCAATCTGAAATGACGCATAACATAAGAGATCAAACTAGTTCAGATCAGAGCCTTCTCTCAAGTGCGGGTTGTGGTGGAATCAGCAGTCATTCTCCAGTTGGTGCAGTGTAAGGCATAAAGCTCTTCCAGAAACAGAACCATTTTTTTCACTATTACTGGAATGATTTCCTGTGATGTCAGATGGGTGAACCGCCTGTCCAAAGACGATGAGGGATATGATACAGTGCAAAAATACTGCTGCAGGTTAAGATTATGCCACAGTCTTTGCTTAGATAAAGCCTTCTTACCACGTTCAAAGACCGTGTTAAATTGGTTTAATCTTCAAGTTCTTTTTTTTTAACACTCTGCCTGTTTTTAAGATTACATCTATCCTCACAGGTTTCCTACTTTGTTTGGAAGCTAAAATGACGTGGAGATGCCAAAAGAACTGCCGTTTCTTCTGAGACCTTACATTAAAAGGTATTTTCTTTATATTTGTGGTACATTGACACTGTCTGGATGCCAGGTACCCACCAAAGCCACTCTATCACTCCCCTCCTCAGCAGGACAAGGGAGAGAAAGTATAAAAAAAGGTTCATTGGTTGAGGTAAGGAAAGGGAGAGGTCACTCACCACTTACCGTCACGGACAAAACAGACTAAATTATTTTAATTTATTACCAATCAAATTAGAGCAGGGTAATGAGAAATAAACCCAAATCTCAGAAATACTTTCCCCACACCCCTCCCTTCTTCTGAGGCTCAACTTCACTGCATTTTCTGTACCTCCTCCCCCCGCAGCAGCACAGGCAGATGGGGAATGAAGGCTGTGGTCAGTTCATCACACTCTGTCTCTGCCACTCCTTCCCCCTCAGCGGAAGGACTCCTCACACTCTCCCATGACCTTCTCCAACCTTCCCATGGGCTGCAGTTCTTCACAAACTGCCCCAGCAAGGGTCTCTTCCACAGGGCCCGGTCTTTCAGGAACAGGCTGCTCCAGCATAGGCATTTTTTGGAGTCACAAGCCCTGCTAGCAAACCTGCTCCAGTGTGGGGTCCTCTCTCCATGGGTCCACAGGTCCTGCTAGGACCCTGCTCCAGCACAGGCTTCTCACGGGATCACAGCCTCCTTCAGGCATCCACCTGTTTGTTCTGGAGTGGGGTCCTCCATGAGCTGCAGGGGCACAGCTACCTCACCATGGTCTTCAACACGGACTGCAGGGGAATCTCTGCTCTGGTGCCTGGAGGAGCTCCTCTCACTCCTTCTTCACTGATTCTCTCTGCAAGGCTGCTACTCTCACATATTCTCACTCCTCTCTCTGACTTGCAGCTGCAGTTGTGCAGGCTCTTTACCCCTTCATAAATACATTATCCCAAAGGCGCTGCCATCGTTGCCGATGGGCTTGGCCTTGGCCAGCAGCGGGTCTGTTATGGACCTACCGGACACAGGAGAAGCTTCCAGCAGCTTCTCACAGAAGCCACCCCTGTAGACCTTCACTACCAAATCCTTGCCATAAAAACCTAATACAATATTGTAATACTTTCATGTTCTGAGTCATTCCTGTCCATAATATGCATCTATGACTCACAGTTCATGTTTCAAAACAGTGTCACGTGCTAGACTTCCCTTCTCTTGCATTCATGAGCAAAGTCAAAAGGAGGAGAAAGGCTTGAACGGCATAATTCAACAGAAAACTGAAAGTTAAGGGTTCATTCAATTTCCCAAAAGGGCAACTTTGTTTTAAAACCCATTCTGGATCAGTTGATTCATATGTGACAGCAAATAGAAATAACTAAAAACACCTCAGTACTCAAACTGAAAACCAGGAAACAAATAGCAAACAATATGAGCTAAAATTTATGGAGTGCAAAATACTAGTTAGGAAGGATAAAGGCCCAAAGGAAAATTCACAAGTTGCAGCGCTGAAGACAAAAGATAGTCTGCTTTTTAGAAGAATATTACGAAGAAAATAATTCTGAAAAGTGCGTGCAGTTCTAATTAGATGGACATGCCTTTATGTTAGAACTGCATAAAAACATATGAAGGCTCAATAGATTTATTGCTAGAAAAGAAGGAGAATCATGCACTCCCGTCAAACATGAATTAGCCATGCACTCTTCAGGCTTTCTACAGGAACTTTCTACAGAATTAGGACAAAGGGTTACCGCAGCAACACGGTACGAAGCACTGCCCCAGCAAGTGAACACCCACGTCCTAGATACATGCCTGCAAGAGGTGCTCCTGCCACTACCACTGATGCCAATAGTGGTATGTGGTTAAAATGAGTCTGAGAATGCATGGACAGGAGTAAAGACAAAATCAGAAGGCTCATGGCTAATGGTCCTAAAAATATGTCTGAAAACAGCACTTGAATTTGTTGAGCTGCACAGATACATAAACCATGAAAATATTTATCTCAAAAACTGGAGAAGAGCATGTATTCACAGTCCTACCTGGACTGCGTTTTCTTCTGATCACCTGTGAGCTCTGCTCTCCACCACTAGAACAGAACAGCCCATCTCCACCACTGAAGGAGGCTGGGGGCTCCTTCCCAGGAGCCCACCAGTCTCATGTGGATAAGAAACAGGAGGAAGTTGGGTGGATGGCACTCAGCTGCTCAGAAAAATTGTACTCTCTGCTTTCTCCCTATAGCGCTTGAGATCCCTCACATTCTCTCCACGTGTTTGAGGAACCCAAAGAAGCAATCTTCCACCCCTCTAGCATCAGGAAAAAGGGCCTACAAGCTTGAGGAGCTTCAGGAGGAGGAGAGCTGAGACCAAAAGGAACAGAATTGCAAGAAAAGGGTAGATGTGGACCATAACCATTGACTTCAGTCAGATGCTTGTTATCACTACTGACATTAATTCACAATGAACCTCTGAACTCTGGGGAAAGCCGAAGGACTGAAAGACAGCTGCTACACAATAATATTCAGAGAAGGGAAACAATGATCCAGCTACACACTCGGTGGCAAGACTGACATCCATCACAAGCAAAATACCAGAAAAGCTGATAAGAAAGATGAATTACATCACTTAGGAGAATTCTAAGGAATATCATGCTCTTTGGAGTGAAACTAGCTCACTGAAGAGTTATCACCTCTAGCTGACTGAGGATTTCGCTTGTATTAGTAAGTAAGTAAGTAATAGCACAGCATTCTGCCTTTAAAAAGCCACAACAACATATTACAGTGCACAGTTTCCACAAGTAAATAATCTCTCAAGTGACAGAATAAAAAAAAAAAGTAATTTTAGAGAAATCACTGCTAAATAAAAAAGGCTTCATAAAGACCTTACATACATCAAGGTTCAATACAAACTCATTGGTGATAATATTTACAAAGTTATAAAAATTTAGAAGACTGATAAATAATGCTGAAACAGTGAAACAGAGCAATCTGGAGTGCCCAGTAGGCTGTTCTTCTTTATGCACAATGTGTTTTAATACAGCCAAATGCAAACACTTGCATCTCAGAATAGGGAATGCACATCATTGCTACTGAGTAGGGACCGCATCCTGAAATGTGAGTGATTCTTGAAAGGAATTAGGGATCAAAGTGAAAAACAAATACAATCCATAGTTTGAGCTGCCAAGGAGGAGCTGCTGCAAAGGCAGCTAACGCAGATGCTAACCCAAGTGAAGTGGTTTTACATCTGTTTGAAGATATGATAAGACTGATGCTGGAAAGGTGTGTACAGTTTGCATGTAAGTGTTTTTCGAGTAATGTTAGAAACTAGTAAGGGTGAGGAAAGAAGCTAAAATAAATACTTGCAGGCTGAAGAAATTTCTTCGCATAGAAAAAATATTTAGGTGACTTGAGTAAAGTGAAGTACTTTCAGGGGAAGATATGAGTACTGAATTATTTTAATCCAAAACACAGCAAGCACTTAGAAAGTGAAGCTGAAGCCAGATACATCCAAATAAGAAATAAGGTATTAATCTGTAACATCATGAGCATTTAAACACTGGAACAACATACAAAGGGTTTAATGGAGCCTGTTGTCTTGAAACCACTGTTAGATGCCTTTTTGTAATATGCACCTTACCCTAATAGAAGTTATACTTAAATTAAATAGAAACAGTTGGGTTGAATGCAGGCATACTCAGAAAAAAAAAAATCTTTGGTAGCTATAGGAGGTCAGATTACATTATCCAATGATCTCTCTTTTCACTAAATTTAATGAATCATTTCCTGCCTGAATGTAATCACATACAATGCATTCAATGCCTGAACTACAAGAAAGGGCTGTGCAGACCACAGCTTCAAAGTGGCAGAGTTTTTGAAGAGGCAGCCTGGGAATGAGGAAGCTGTGTGCTCATCCCTACCATGCCATGGCATCATGGTGAATTTCACCAGCAAAGCAGGAAGGAGATGGGGCTGGAGTGCAGCTTGGCTTTTCTCAGGATTATGTGTTTCCACCTTGGCAGGATCAACTCAGAAAAAGACTTCCAGTCACTATGGCTCGTCAACAGGAGAGAAATCTACCTGCCTGCTCTCACTAAATTGATTGTGAAAAACACATTTGTACCAAGTTTTCTGCTTCTAATGCATGGTCATGTCTTAGGAGGAAATATGATAACAGTTTTGGACATATCCTTGTAAATAACACATTTCTAGCTGAAGCAGACCCACTTAAAAAATAACTGGAGCAAAGAATGAATAAGGGTTGTGAAAACTAGCCCCACAGTCAGAGTGCAGGAGCTCAGATTGTTTGGGTTATCATGAAGAATAACAACAGAGAACTTCCGTACAATAAGTAACTACATTATGTAGGAAAATAACATTTCGTGACAAGAAACAAACATTTCTAGCAAGATCCAATTTACTGAACTTGAGGCTAATTAAATTCAAATTACAAATAAATTACTATCAAAATTATTTACTCAAGACTGTAGAGGATTCTCCATCACTGAGCACTTTTTCATCAAAAACTTTTTTCTTAACAAAACTAATGGACCTGTGTAGTAAGAATTCGTTTAAGGATGTCTGATGGTCTAGTTACGCATGAGATTGAAACAAGATCACAGTGGCTCTTTCTGGCTCTAAAATTTCCTTTTCTGCCTCAATTATTTCTCCAATGAAAAAGCAGAAGGCTAATTCTCAAACCTGAAGTGTTGTTAGAAGACTAAAAAAAAGTACATAATGCTGGATTTACAGAGGGTGTTCTACAATTATGAGAGATCATATGTTGCCTGACAAACACACATAAAATCTCTCTTTAATTTCCTTTGAAGAAAATGTGTACAAAGTTGGCTACGTTTGGAGCTTCTGGAAAAAAATCCAGCTTGCGTGTGCCCAGGAGACTTGTTTTATCTGACAGTTATCTACAGCTTCTGCCTGAGCTGCGCTCACATCGTCTCCTTCATTTCTCCTACAGGCATCTGCACCGTGCATGTGCATCCCCATGCACTTTACACGCCTCCCCTTGGAGCAGCAAAGGCAGTGCTAGACCTTCCCTCTTGCAGTTCCTCCCCATGCTGGTGCAACAAATGGCTCCAAATATGAGGCACGGGAACAAGGAGTCGGCCATAGGAAGGACTGAAGCAGACTGGGACAAGGCAGGGAGTGAACAGAAGCAGCAGGCTTGTAGTCCCGACTCTCAGCATCCCTAAGAACTGCAAAGAGATGCTGTGCCCTGAAACACTCCGGAAAAGAACCATACAGGAGCACTGCTTTTGAATTATCACTAGGAATTCAAAGTAACCACTGAAAACTTGGGGGTTTTGCCAGAAATTAGGTGGCCAGCATCTCCCTTTTGCAATCTCCCTTCAAGGTCTCTTGTGGGCTCCTCTGCCTTTGCTGCCTGCCTTATGAGAAGAAATCTGAGCACAGAGAGCCTGACTCCTGCCCTGCTTGGAGAGCTTGGGGGAAGAATCGGGGCTACACAGGGGCTGTAGGAGTTAGGGCTGCGTGATGCAAGGCACACGACCACAGCCTGGGACATCAGAGGCACCAGCCCTCGTTTGCTGGGAGCCTTGGTCAGTTCTAAAAGCGATGAGCACTCAGTACTGCAGCTGGAGGCAGCCAGCATTGAGCTCTGAATGAGCGTGCACCAAAGGCTGCATCTTGTGGAAAATCATCTCCTAAGTGTCTGGCACTGAGTAAATGAGAATAAGTATTTCAGATTTATAACTACTAATAAGACAATATGTCTCAGCAGTATAATACTGATTAATTCAGTGGTGGTTTTGATATACTTACATACTAAAGTCACGGTTATCACCTAACAGTCGGTGACAAAATTAACAGCACTGTGTTTGCACAGGATTTGAGCAGTGCATAGTTCAGAGCTGGGACTACGAGGTGAATGAGGATAATAAAAACAAAATATGCAACTTCTGTTTTAGTATGAGATTAAGTTTAGTGCCTGTCCACACAGGTGAGGAATTTAACAGCTGGACTTAATATTCTTAGAGGTCTTTTCCAATCTAAATGTTTTATGAATTTATGTTTATCTTTAACTCCTGGGTTTCCTAATTTGAAAGTGCTTGACTCTGAAAAACAGCAGCCCTTTGCTACAGGATGGGTATATAGATACACTCTTCTTCTCTAGCAGGACAATAATTTCAGTCACTATTCTTCCTTCATGAACAAGTTCATCAGGGGACTAAATTGTCTCATCAGCCTTTCTTTCATTGTATGTTTATATAAGAAAACCTGAAATTAAGTTCAAGGACGCTTCTTTTGAGCTTTGAGGATGTAAATAAATAACTTCTTAAAAAAGCTTAGGTGCACTTTTGTTGGGTTTTTTAAAGTGATGTTTGAAAAATACAGCTGTTTTTAGAACCCCTGATATGCACGCTGTCACTTGAGGAAGGATACACATGGTAGCACACATAAAAACACACCCAAAAAAAATAGCATTAGGCATACATTTGGTACAATACCTTGTAGTTAGCAGAGTGGTATCTCTTTCTATCAGGCTTGACTTTGATCCTCCATTGTCTATACCACAGACCTTCTGAGGAAAAATATGGGGCTGCCACAGCAGCTCGACTTTTCATAGGAAGACATGAACAGCGACGAAAAGTTTTTCTACAGCTGGGGCATTTAGGATATTGTCTGAACCATATGGATTATTTGATGATTAACAAGACAGTCAATCTTGCATTGCAATCTTGCCCTCAGTAGGGATATTAGTGTAGCGTGTTTCACTTTTAATCTCTCAGGAACATAATATCTTTGAGATCTCTGTCCCTCTGTTCTGTTTGCTGGAACCTGACTAACAAGTCACAAGAAAAGCAGACATTGTGAAAGTATAAGCATCATTTCCATAGCAAATCTGTCTAAAACCAGTAACATAGGGCAATGAAATATTTCTACCATGAATGAATAGTGTAGTAAGGCCTCAGCTCAGCTGTCTAGCCAAGTTCAGGTTTTGGGAGCAGCTTTATGCTGGCAACACAGAACTCAGTATGGCGATCAACTCAAGCATGCTTGTTAACTGTATATATAATTTCTCAGACAGATTCTGCCCAGATTTAGCTCTGTGCTGTCATGATAAGGCTTCTAGAGCTAATTAGTTATTCAAGTTTATGCACTTCATTAGCTTGCCTTCAATTTTAAGTGAAGGATAAATATCCTTAGATAAAAAAGGAGAACAGTATCCGTTTGAATTAATTGTGTGACGTTTTTCCCCAAAACACATGTGGCTGTGCACTGACTGCTTATTGGGTTGTTTTATCGTCATGCCCCACTCCCTTGTTCCGCCATAAGGTGGTATATGCTCCACCACTCACACACCGCTGAGATGGGGTACATTGGACAGGTTACTTTGAGTCACAGAATGAGCCACAGATTACAAATGTAATTAAGGACTGGTCCTTCAAACCCTCTTGTAAGTTCACTGGCATTCCTGATGTTATTCTCGTAACCACCTGTGTTTTAATACCCTGCTCGTCATTTCATCAGACTCCAGATGTCAGAGATTTGAGGTTCTTTTTGAAATACTAGAACAATGATCTTTGGTAAGTCTATTTATCATCCTGCGTCCATCCACAAGGCTAGACTAGGAGTGTGGTTATATAGAGTTTGTGAGGCCAGGTTTTGGTAGCAACCAACTCCAGGTTTGGAGTGGCTTCTGTGAGATGACAGAAGCTTCACCCATGTCCAACAGAGCCAATGTCAGGCAGTGCCAAGGCCAGGCCAATCAGAGATAGTGGTAGTATCTCTGTGATAACATATTTAGGAAGGAAAAAAAAGATATCAGAACAAAAAGGTGCAGAATAAATTGCACTCGGAGAAGAGAGGAGTGAGAGTATGTGAGAGGGACAACTCTGCAGACACCAAGGTCAGTGAAGAAGGGGGAGAAGATGTTTCAGATGCTGGAGACAAGAGTCCCCTGCAGCCCCTGGTGCAGACCATGGTGAGGCAGCTGTGTCCCTGCAGCCCATGGAGATCCACAGGGATGCAGAGATCCACCTGCAGCCTGTGGACGAGACCCACACCAGAGCAAGTGGATGCCTGAGAGGAGGTTGTGAGCCTGTGGGAAGGCTGTGTTGCAGCTGGCTCCTGGCAGGGATGGGCAGACCCATGGAGAGAGTGTGTCCAGTGAGTATCCCCCAAGGTCTGTGGGGGATCCATGCTGGAGCAACGTGTTCCTGAAGGACTGCACTCCGAGGAAAGGCACCCACACTGGAGCAGTTTGTGGAAAACTGTAGCCTGTGGAAAAGACTCAGGCTGGAGAAGTCCATGGTGTACTGTATCCTGTAGAAAGAACCCCACCTTGGAGCAGAGGGAGGACTACTCTCTCTGAGCAGTGGGAGAGACGTGTGATGAACTGACCATAACCCCAATCGCTGTCTCCCTGCACCGCTGGGAGGGAGGAGGTACAGCTGGAAAGAAGGGAGGGGTGAGGGGAAGGTGCTTTTACGCTTTGTTTTACTTCTCAATATCCTGCTCTGATTTTGATTTTTAATAAGATAATTTCCCCAGGCTGAGTCTGTTTTGCCCATGACGATAATAGATGGGTGATCTCTCGCTGCCCTTATCTCAACCCACGAGACTTTTGTTATACTCCCTCTCCCCTGTCCAGCCAAGGAGGGGAGTGATAAGAGGGGAGTGATATCCAGGGTCAACCCACCACAGCGGTGCAATTTTGGAGTAAATGCAAACAGCATGATGGGAAACCCCGAGTTAAGCAAAGGGAGGCTACGGATAGATCGGACGATTGAATAGATGAGATATGACAGAAACACTAGCAACCATTTCTAGTTTTCTACTATAAAGTCAAAATGGAACTTTAATGGAAGTTTCATCAGGAAAGAATTGCTTATCAAATTCAGGGAGACTCTCCACACTAGCCAGTTAGATGGTGATGCTCTTCTGTGAGTAGGCAAAGATCCAATTCCAAGTCTTTTGAAAAAGTCTCTCTTACACCATAACTGTACTCTCATTGCCCTGATTTCTCTCTTTTTTTCCACAAGAGGCTTCTTAAAAGATTTTAGTTGCACTTCAATGCAGAACAGGAGTAAAATATGTGACAGCTCATATATTTTGAATATCTATTTTTCCATATATATGTCTATCATATATAATTCATTGGTATGATATATTTGCATTTTTCCTGCATCAATAGAGACAGAGTGGAAAGAGACAAAAGTGGCTTCCTTTGGCTCAGAGACACAGCCTGTCCTCAGAGAAGCCTGTGTGACACCAAGATAACATAGCATAGCATTCTCCCTAAGAAAATAAGCAAAGGAAACCTGGATCTAAGGTCAACAAAATGGGGACTGCTATAAAAGTTATGAAATGTATATAGGACTAGGAAGGCAGGCAGGAAAACCAGTAATCACCTAGATATAAAATCAGTTTACTGGAGAGATGCAATCCTATTCTTCTCTTGGCTTTTCTCTTCTGTGTTGCTCCTACTCAGTTATTCACTAAGAGAAAAAGAGTAACTGAGGATGAACTTACAAGAGCCCCATGAACAGAGGTTCAGCGGAGCTTAGATATCTGAAAATCCAGAGGTTAAAAAAAAATCCAACAAAAAACAAAAGACTTTCAGGGAGAAAAAAAGGTGTTTTTCTCAAAGCTTGAGACGGAAAATGGGAATGCAGAGAAAAACTGAAATGAAGCATTAGATATTTTCTCCTGGAACTCTGAAAGTTATGTTAGCTTGATGCTTAAATTGACATTGTTATTATTATTACCATTGCAGTTCAGTGTTTTAAAATGTTTTTGCCACCATTGCAAAAAACGCTTAGCTGGAAAGAAGCAGGCCACGGTTTGGAAATATACACCAACAGCCAGGCTGCCCTGTGGGCTGTCAAGCTCTTGCTCAGTTCTTGCAAGTCTTTGGTTTAATGAAGTATGTGAAAATCAGAATGGAAACTCAAAAGTTCCTGTTCCTTCAGATACTGAATCTGAAAACAAAAGTAAAAATAAAACCTGGTGTAGCTAATTTTTAGTACAAATACAGTCAAACAAGATGTACTGGTTGAAAGACTGGCTAGTTTTGTCTGCTGTGCTGACAAGGCACTACTCCAGCACCTTGGTTTGGATAAGTACTAAAATGTAGTGCAGGTTCTTAACTACCAATGTATAAAGCCCGTGTGAACATCATAAAGCTCAACAAGGCTAAGTGCAAGGTCCTGCACGTGGGTCAGGCAGCCCCAAGCACAGGGGGAGCAGAGAATGGATTGAGAGCAGCCCTGGGGAGAAGCACTTGGCCCCGGGGAGACCTTACAACAGCCTTCCAGTACCTAAAGAGGGCCTACAGGAGAGCTGGAGAGGGACTTTTCGCAAGGGCATGCAGTGATAAGATAAGGGGTAACGTTTTTTAAGTGAAGGGCAGGTTTGGATGAAATGTTAAGAAGAAATTCTTTAAGGTGAGGGTGGTGGACACTTGCACAGCTCACCTGGAGAAGTTGTAGATGCCTGTCTTAGGTTACAATGTAAGATGTAATCAAAAGTATGTATTCTATTACCATCTGTTAAAACCAGGTGAGGCAGTGTTCTTTATCTCTTCCATGATACATCCCTGATAACTCCCTCAGAGGGATACCTTCTGTTACTGGGCTATCCAACCTCACTGCACGACTCATAAAATTACACCAGCCCACTGCGTNTTTTTTAAGTGAAGGGCAGGTTTGGATGAAATGTTAAGAAGAAATTCTTTAAGGTGAGGGTGGTGGACACTTGCACAGCTCACCTGGAGAAGTTGTAGATGCCTGTCTTAGGTTACAATGTAAGATGTAATCAAAAGTATGTATTCTATTACCATCTGTTAAAACCAGGTGAGGCAGTGTTCTTTATCTCTTCCATGATACATCCCTGATAACTCCCTCAGAGGGATACCCTCTGTTACTGGGTCATCCAACCTCACTGCACGACTCATAAAATTACACCAGCCCACTGCGTGATGCTCCACCCAGGGGGAGGAACCAAGCATTCCCACCTGGATATAATCTGGGGTTTGGAACAGCACAAGCAGTTCTACTTACTGGATTCCCAGAGGACAAGAGCTGAAGACCCACTGGACCTTCAGCTGAAGACCAGACCCTTCTACAGGACCACCGCCTCAACAGAACCACTTCATCTGGACTGCTACCACCACCCTGACTAACAGGGTGTCAGGCTGTATCCTGACTCTGTCAATGTTCTTGTACTACTGCATTTATTTTAATTTTCCTATTAAATTATAATTCTGACTTGCAATCTCCCATTGGTTTGTTTCTAAACTAGTACAATACCCCATCCCTGGAAGTGTTCAGGTCCAGGTTGAATGGGGCCCTGAGCAACCCAACCTAGTTGCAGGTGTCCCTGCCCATAGCAATGGGGTAAGAGATAGAATCCTTAAGGACCTTTCCAATCCAAACCACTCTGCGATCTATGATCCTGTGTTTTCCTGTCCAGAAACACAAATTTCTCCTTTGTAAGAAAAATATTCACATTATGGTTTTGAGATCCATGGGTATACCTACCCTTTTCATTTGTTATTTGACAAGTTAAGGAACTTTCTATTGTAAATACTTTTAATGTTTTAGAGACATGTGTCCAGACACAAAAAATATGTTTAAACACATTCTCAAGTTACCTACGGTACTACTTTCTTCTAATATTATTTATATCTGTTACTACCCTAAAATAGCCAATATGTAAATATTAATTCTCATTAATAATCCTAGTAGTGTTGTTTTTGACATGCTCATTAGTTTTGCTCATGCGTTTTTAGGTTTAAAAATATTAATTTTCACAAACAAGTCATGACTTGAAGTATTTCACTTTATATAATTAGGGCAATAGGTGGGGGAAAATTTGACATCTTGTCTTCAAAACTCCCAGAATTTTATTTGCCTCTAAGATAAAAGTAGCAAACATTTTATCACATCACACCTTATCACAATATCACTTGTCGTAAAGCATTTGCTGCTGTCCGAAACCACCTGACACTTATAGAGAAGCTAGTATAAGACTTACTGATCCTCATCTACTCCTGAAAAGCAATAAACAGGCATTTTTCATCGAGTGAAAATCGTAGGGAATCTCCCCAATTACAGGGTAGGAGAGAGCTCTTTCATCCGCTTTTATAGCCTGCCTTCCCTCCCCAGTCCCTTAACACCCATCTATCCCAAGACAGAAAGATTTTGTTAATCATTGCAAATGGGACTGAAAAGACCCTCAAGAGACTGTATGGAACATCATTCCCTGCTTCATACAGAAGCAGCTGTACCAAAACTATTCAGAGGTTGCATGTCTGAGAAATGGCTTGTGAGCATGAAAGACTCGTCTGTTTTTTCTAGCTAAATCAATTGATTCAATAAAAAAGTCCCACATCTTTCTAGTCTTTTACATGCTTAGGCCATCATAGCTGTGACAACACAGCTGTTAAACCACTCCCCAGTGATGCTTATACTGAAGAAGTACAGTTTCTATGAGTACCCCAGAGATTTTATTCCATCACTTAAATATCACAAAAATCACAATTTCTTTTCCTAAGCATCTTTAACTAAATTTTCCTTACTACAACGTATGATACGGTTCTGTCATTATTTCTTGCCCTAACTGATATGAACCCAAATAACAATTTAAATTCAACTAACTTTGCAAATAATCCTATATTTCTGATGATTTTTAACTTCTTTCCCTTTACTTTTCGTGTCTCTAGACTAAAAAAATATTCTAATTCTTTTCTTGTAGGTGATGTTTTTACACATCTGATCATCCCTTTTGCTCTCCTCTGGACTCTTAATTCTACTTGCAATTTTTTTCTGAAGTACCCTGCTCCCAAATGAGTAAAATACTCTAGCTGAGGACCTACCTGAGCTGAGCAGGACAAAAAGATTCATGTACCTCAGAAAAGACCATTTCTATTCTTACACACCATTTTTACAACTGTGCAATGCCACTGACTCATGTTTAGTTTGTGAACAACCACATTTCCACATCCTTTTCTCCTTAGCTGTTCCTCGTGCTATATTCGAGTACATGATTTATTACTGACTAAAGACAAACCTTTGCACTAAACCTTACAGACTCATATCCTGGTTGGTTTTCTGGAGGTCGTGACTGTCAAAAATCACTCTGAATTTTATCTTCCAGAGTGCCTGAAACCTGTTTAGTGACGTCTGCAGGCTGAATGCCCACGTGCTCTGACACCTCATTTGAAATATTCATGAAATAGGGAGCAGCTCTGACAGGTCCTGTGGAGTCCCAACCTGAATGATAGTCCTCTCAATATACCCCTCCAAAATCTCTAATGCCTATACTCTTTGCCCACAAAACAACCTCATCAAATTTTGCTTCTCTATAAACCTGAAACAAGAAGAAAGCACGATGTTTGTGGAATGATTCTTCATTTTAGGACAAGGAGAGGGAGACTCAGTCTGACAAGTGCACTAGGATTTCTCAGACATCAGAAAAACACATTTTGGAGAAGCAAATCCCTGTGAGAGACAACGAGGCCAAGAAGAGCTGCTTTCCGAACAACGCTGCCCGGATTGTAAGGTGAGAGCATAACGTTTGAAGTTTCAGTGAAGGAAAAAGCTCAAGAAGTTACTCACCATCATGACTCCCAGGGACCTGTACACTACCAAATGTAGCAAACAGCACCCAGGAAAGAGAGACAATGACCCCAAAATTGCCACGCGTTCAACTTCACTCTGTTTCAGCTGAAGTGTTACAGGAGAGGGAGAAATGCTTTAATGGCGGTTTTCTACAGTTCTAAGAAAGAGCAAAACTCGATTTTATGTGACCACAGGTTTTCAGCAAGCTAAACATGCTGAAATCACCACCATTCAGCATCAATACTAATACAGTTAAAGAGTAGGGAATAAATATCTAATGCATTTAGTGCATGCACAGATATTGCTGTCGAATACAGAGCGATAGCTCTGGTGCTCCAGGCAGCACTGTAGTCACAGAACAAACACACGATTGCAAGCACCATGTTTTGCAGCCCTAGCTTCACATGGATTGCATCATGCAAATTATTTGTGTTGCCTGCAGATGCAGCCTTAATTCAAAAGCATAGACAGTACGGTCCAGCCCTCATGCAACAAGTACCTGGGTACAGAATAAATGCTTTGTTCACAAATGCTCGTACTGAAGACCTTCCACTGACATAGACAGCTGAGCACTGCCACCTCGCTCAATTTTACACAGCCATCCTGCACTTGCCCTGTAGCTGCACACCAGAAGGAACCCCTCAGAGGGAAAGGATAAGATTAAGAATAAGGCTTCAAAAAGGTAAAAGAGATACACTGAGTCTCTTGTGATTTTAGCTGCACACCTGTGAACCTGAGTGAATACGCTTGAGTGAATAGATCCTACATGGTCTACACTGAAATGGTTGTATCACACACTGGCACAAGGGACCTTGGGGGTTCATAAGTATTTGGGGTACATTTAATTGGCATTATGTTGGCATCATTTTGTCCACGCCACCTGTGCAACCCTGTAAGTCCATCAATCAATTTGTGTTCTGCAGTTACCTATGGCATATTTGACGTGCTGACAGCAGTACCACACAGACAGGACTTGCTACAGAAATCTTAAAGTTCAGGACTCCGAAGGTAAGTTGAATTAAATCCAACATGACTGTGAACAGCTCTGTGGGAGCTCTGGACTGGCAGAGACATACTCCTAAAGCATTTCCATCTCAGGATGTTCATCTGGTTCCTGACTCTCAGTCAAATTCCTTGCAAAGCACCTTGACATTTTCATTCTCCATGCAGACCCAGAAGTCTACATTAGGGCCACCTTACTCTTAAAAAAAAAGTGCCTACTTGGTACACACTAGGCCGCATATTTGCCGTTGTGTCCACCTTCTTTGCTTTGACCTCAAAATGTTTGTAGAAATTCTGATCTGCCATTTCCTAGTGGCAACTTGCATAGAGGGCCAACAATGAAACTGCTTCTCTCAAAAGCAGCAGC
This sequence comes from Oreocharis arfaki, assembly GCA_013398015.1. Taxonomy (NCBI): domain Eukaryota; kingdom Metazoa; phylum Chordata; class Aves; order Passeriformes; family Paramythiidae; genus Oreocharis; species Oreocharis arfaki. The sequence continues at coordinate 343,011 of VZRR01013698.1, read as the reverse complement.
TCCTGCTTCTGCCAGCCAAGTATGGCTGGATTTATTTATATATATATATATATACACATATTAGCACGTACCTCTGACATGTAAGTGACCTTTTGCACCAGCTAGTAGCTGACAGGAAATTAATTTCTGCAGCAAAGACTTTTTTTGCTTCTCACGCCTTGTTGCAGCACTGCCCTGTTCTGAGCACCAGAAAGTGCTGGACTGCTGCAGAGTCCTCCTGTCCCGCTTTGCCATGGCCACGTGGTGACAGTGTCCACCACCAGTGACCTGTCACAAACATGGCAGTTAGGCAGTAATTGTGTGGGAACGTTCACACTGGCAAATATCCTGTTGCCTACCTCACGGCCAAACTGATGCTCTCTGGACTCTGTCTGTACCAGGGAAGCTGCCTGCTCTCCAGGTAGCCCACTTCAAGTGGGAGCAGGAAGGGTGGAGCAAAATCCCACTTGTGCCATTCAGGCAGATTGGGTTAGCAGCTGATGAGTTGTGGTTATCTGAGCTATAGCTTATTCCTCATGGGTAAGCCAACTCAAATTGAAAACATCAACGCTCTTCAGCAGCGAGTTTGTGTGTGTGGACACAACTCAAATTAGAAGAAATGTCTGAGTTAGGACTACAGTTATTCCATAGTGAAGACAAGTCCATGTTATCCAAAATCCCCTTCCTGGGCTTCAACTTTAATGGTTATTCAAGCATTACTGTGAAAAAAAAGCCCTGGCTGACACTTCCTACCCAAACTTGGCAATTTCTTGAATTTTCCTTCAAAATCTGCTTTGTCCTAGCTGTCTCTGGGCACAAAGAGACACTCCCACATCCTTTACATTCCAGTTGGGGCTAATTGAACTCACATGTCAGCATGAGTCAGCAGTAATTACCAGGAATATCAAGGAAAGATTTGGCACCAGATTTTGATAATTCAATAGCAGAGCCCCATGTTCAGTGGCGTCTTTGATTGGCTCAAAACCCTTAAAAACACGATAGCAAAAGCTGTGCGGAGTTCTCTAGTCTTGTTCAACTACGTATGGGCAGTTCCCGATACTGAAAGAATCTTTACTGTGTTTTTTGATATACCTACAGAAAGGAAAATCTAATGGAAAAATCATTTCTGAGTACTAAATCCTCCTCGCTGGAGTTTGAATCTGTTTATATGCTGAAACCGATGAATCAATATTAGACTGGCTGGCTGGTTTTTGTAATCACTCGCATTGCAAACAGGGCCTAGAAATGTATTTCCTCCTTACAATTCCTGAGCAGAAATCTGAATCGATGGGAAGCTGAGGTAATAACATACCTCCCCCCTCCCAGGGCTCAGACGAAATTAAAATCCTGAAACCACAACAACCCGACTTTTCCACATTACAAGCGTCCGTTCCCCACCACTCTTCCCAAAACAGTCCCCCTCCATACACCTTCACCCTGCGGACTGTGTAGCCTTGTGCTTCCAGAGCCAGGAGCTGGAGGTGTTTACACACTAGCCCAACGCTGCCCCTAAAATCCTAGTTTTCTCCTCAAGATTGAAGAACACCTGAATACACTTTTATGGTCACCTATGGCAAAAAAAACCCGGTTGTCACAAGCATATATGGGCGCAGAGACACGGTGGATGCAGCAGCGAAAAGTGAGGAGTCTCTCAGCCTGTACTCTGGCAGGGGATGCCGGCAGGACCAACAGCGTTAAAGTCACCGTCAAAACCTTAACTGGAAACTTTTTTGTGGATCTTAATATCCACAGTATAAAGTACATTGTCACGGAAATAAATTCTTGCTCTTGGTTGCAAATTAACCGAGTGTCTTGCCGGTGAATTCGATCTTGTCAGTCATTAAGTCTCTCACTTAAATGAAATTATTTAGTCTTAGCCCTGAGTCATAACACTCTGTATGGTTCATAAAGGAGAACTGTTTTATTTTATCTACTACAAACATATATGCATCAACATTCTTCTCAACAGACTGCTTCTGAACCCAACCAGATCATTCAGGTTTATTTAAATCTAGTCCTGGTTGTCTTTTTGAAACCTCCAATTACAAACCGCCAAGGATACTCTTGAGTTTTTTCTGGTGGGTTTTGTTTCTCTTTTTTTGTTTTTTTTTTTCTGGTTTAATAGTCCATCTCCTAGAAACTCACTAAATGACGCACAAACATTGTTTGTGTCTGTCTTCAGAAAAAAAAAAGTTTTTTACATGGTATAACTTGGATTTATGCTATTTAAATTCTTCTTTAAAGAAGGTGTAAAACTACAGCTTCGCCCAAAGATGTACAAAATTCTTGTTTACAAAACAAAGTAACACGAAGTCAGAAAAAGCACCGGAGCCTTTCCCCTCACTGCTTTTTCGCCCTTCGGTATGTCAAACTGAAACACAACAAGAATCAGTAGCTCTGAAGTTATAAAACGCTGAAAATTATTTTCAAGGCAAGTACTGGCTGACCCTAAGGCAAACCCACTCTGTCCAGCTCCGGGAGAGCGCACCTGGGGCACGAAAGAGGCAATGTGAAACTTTATTTCACTTGTTTTCCCCTCGAAAGGTCTCTCGAAGCGCCAGGGGAAAGGATGTGGCCAAGGTGCCGCGGCAGAGACCTCCGCCGCCCCGGTTTCAGCCCTCGGGACAGAGAGGCACCGCTGGGGCATCACCCATCCGAGCGTCGGCCGGCACGGGCACCCCCCGGGGCTCTCGCTTGGGAGCTGCGGACCGTCACAGGCGCCCGGCTGGAAGAAGCGCGGCGCGTCCTGCGCGGCGGCGGTCCCAGCGCCGCCGACACGGGCAGCGGAACCACAGACACCGCGGGGACAGCGAGGGGCGAGCCGGCCGGGGCCGACAGTCCCCCGGTTCCCCCGCACAGCCCAGGCTGAAGCCTCTCCTGCCCGCCGCGAGCTCTCGGGATGCAGCGACTTACCCCACGGTCTCCGCCACGACCCGGGGGTGCAAAGTTTCTCCGGGCGAGGAGCAGCCCCCGGCCGCGGCGCAGGGCGGAGGTGCGGGAGCGAGCTGCGGGAGCGGGCCGGAGGGCGCCGGGGGTGGGGAGGATGCTCGGGCGCCGCGTCCNAGCAGCCGGACGGGACCGCGGCTCTCGGCGCCCGTCCCCGCCGCGGCCGCCGCCGCTCCGCCGCGGGATCCAGGGGGGAGCCGGGACCCCGCTGCCCGCGGTCCCGTGCACCTGCCTGCGCCGCCGCGCAGCCCGGCTATCCCGAAAAGTTGAAATGGAAGAGTGCCGTGTGGGTCTTTTCCCGCCTCGCAGATGTCTGGAACAGCCTCAATCCCCTCGGCATCGGTGCTTCCCGGAGGGGCTTCCCTCTGCCCCTCGGCTGCCGCTCCGCCCGCCCCGGGGTCGCTGCGCTTGTCGTCTTGCGCGGTTCCCGCGGCATCAGCACAGCTCCCTCGGCATCACCGGTGCCTTCGGTACAGCACCGCATTTACCGGCTTCTCCTGGAAGCCGAGTAGCAGCTGTGATAATTTCTTTAACTAGCGGTGTTTCTTTTATTTCCCCAGAGCGTTTTGCCGACGCATTTCAGGTTTGTACTGGAAGCGGCAGGGGATCCCGGTCAAGCGGCAAGGCCTTTTGCGAGTGGTGTTAGGTGCTGGAGTTGGGTAAGTACCGAAAGTAGCGCTTGTATGGGAGGTTTAAGGTGGGGACAGACGAAACCAGAGCAGGCTGATGCAGAAAATCCAAGGTAATAAAGTGAAAAACAGTCCTCTCCTTGGTGAGGTGCCAGTCCTTAGCAAGGAGATCCAGACTTTGAACCCCCAGCAGATTTCTGGGACTGGTTGCTGTGGGAACAAACTGTCTGCTGCTCCTCAGACCTGGACTGCTGAGGTGTCCCCTCAGATGGAGATGCAGTGGCAGGTACCACCCATCCGACAGCAGTGCCCTGCACCCGTTATCTTCACCCTAGACACAGTGCCTCAGCTGGCTGAGATCTGTATCCACAGGCAGTCCTCTGGGAAAGGTCAATTATCAAGGTACAGGTGGCAGGAATATAGGGAAAAAAAATATTTTTTCTTTCCTATATGTATAATGTAGGAAAGCAAAGGATTCCACTTTTGCTAATCATAGAATAGTTTGGGTCAGAAGGGGCCTTGAAAGATCATCCAGTCCAACCCACCTGCAAGGGGCAGGAGCATCTTCAGCTAGATCAGGTCACTCTCCCAAACTGACCTTGAACATTTCCATGGATGGGGCATCTACCATCTCTCTGAGCAACCTGTTCCAGGGTTTCACAACCCTCATTGTAAAACCTTTCATCTAGTCTGAATGACCTAATAGATGTTTCATCCATATGAAGCTGTGCTCTCAGGTTGCTTGTGGTACAGACTTGATAAAAATGCAGTGCCTGAGCACTAATTTACTGGGGGAAAAGTAGAGAGGAACAGGAGTGCTAGAGAGTACTTGAACCTTCCCCTCTCTCACCCTGGACAGTGGGTGAGGAGCGTGGCCCCAGATTGATGGTCAGTCTCCATGGTTGCACTCCTGAGGCTTCCAAGATTTCCCAGCTCTTCAGAGCTGTCTCTCTGGAGTGCCCTACCACCTGACCTCATGATCACTATTAAGTCTTTGGCTTGACTGCTCTTGCCTTGGTTTTAGCAGGGAAACTGCATTTTGACAAATGGACCCACATAATAAACTTCTATCTCTCTGTTTCTCATATTGTTCAAGACGAGGGGAAGCCAGACCCCAGCCCTCCTGTCCTGTGCATAAAGATGGAAGAGCCCAGCTCACAGGAACACTATTGTCCCAGCAAAATAGAACCAGTCAGTGTTGTTGATTGCTCTGTTATATCTTCCCAGACAGAGCCTTGGCTATAAAAATAGATGCAATAATCCACATGGACAGTTGCAATCGTAAATGGCATTCAAAAAGCAAAAACGGAATTCGTAGTTTGACACAGACATATCCCCAATCCATCAGGATGTGACACACTGGCAGCGTGTCTGTGCCAAACTGTGAATGTCGTTATTTACTTTTCCTCCAAATGCTATTTACGACTGCAACCTTCACTGTAAACTAGTGTATATGTTTCATATTGGACATTTTCTAAATGGCTTTGGTATTGTCTGCACTTATTATTTTCACAGGATTGAATACAAATTAGACCACTTGGGCCACAATAAATCTTTGGGGACTACAGGCTGTGCTTATGTTAGAAGGGTTTGCCAGCATAACCATACCAGCAAAATCCTGTCTGGCAGAGGCAAGGTCTATGTTTGGAAAGAGAAATCAAAGGCCATCAACACTGAATAGCTCTCCACTAGATGGAACAATGGTGCTTCTGCTGCCAGGCCATTGACAGGCAGTGATTTACCCAGAAGACAATTGGGGGATGGGGGGTGGAGCCCAGAAAGCGCTGGATAATGGTGAGACAGTCATGGGACTGCTATTGTTCATGTCTCCTCCTGGTGAACTCCATGCCACAGAGGAGACCAGGGAGCTAGGAGGTGTCTTGGTATGTGAAGACGCATCAGAGATCATCGACCAGACATGAACCGGCTTTGAATTGGAAATGGTGTCACCACACAGTATTCAGGTCGCTCTAACAAATCTCTTCCTGAGCTTATCTGACTGGGACTGGGGCCCCAAGCTAGCATATGTCCAGCTTAGAATTTGGACTCTTTTGCACCTGTGTGCATCGATACATCCAAGGACGATGGTTCAGATGCTTTATGGGAGCTTATTCCATGTTCAGCTGAACGACCAAGCCTACAGAGAGAATACTTGTGCTGTGCTCTCTTCACTCCCTGGATTTTACATTTTGTTGAGAGTAATTACACTTGCCAGGCAAGAATTGTTTTTCACAGTCTCATGATGCTGACTGTTTATACTTATACTAGCTATGTGCAGATCATTTTTATACAAGTTAGGCTTACTGAACAACCGCCAGATAGTTCTGCTTTCCTTCTTGAATTTTAATTGCTTACTTGCCCAGCATCTATTTTTAAAATGGAACTGTAAATGGAGCAGTAAGCTCCATCACTCACCATAGATGCAGTGGGTCAGTGCTCTCCTTTCTCCTCCTTTGCTCCTTCCTGCAGGGAATGTGGAGGAATTATTAAGGAAACTCCCCAGTCTGACCATTCATGAGACTAGCTGGTAGTCTATAACACCAGAGACTTTAACTGCTTCACCCACTTACTAAAATTTTCCTAAATGAGGTTTGAAAGCATTGAAGCTTTGAAATATCAGTCTTCTTTCTCCCAAACTCCTACTTGAAAATGTGTGTTCATTCAAAAGGCTGATTTGAACACTGAACTTAGACTCATCTATACCTTCATTTTCAAGACTGCATGCCATGAATTTCTCATATAGCCCCATTTAATTTCTGGAAAATAATTATAGACTTTAGTCTTCACCTCTCTTCTTATGGTCAGCATTATTTCAAGCAGCTACATACTCAGAACATCCATTTTATCTCTAGCGTTGCAGCCTTTCGAATGTAACCAGTTGCTCATCTCTGTCCTTTTGCTCAATTTTAATATTTCCCATTATTTTTAGACTATTGGGAAGGAAGGTGATCATGAGCAGGAAACTACCAGAGAGCTGGAAGCCAATGTAATTTTTTTTTTTTTTTGATCCTTTAACGAACACACGCTTTTGAAAAAAGAGACAGACATTCTTAATATTCCCATAAACACAAGCATTTCCGCATGAAGCAACACTGGTTGCTTCTTATTCCTTCCATGGTGCTTTTTTAAACTCTGAAAGTACAAAGTGATTGAAATAGACTCAGTCTCCAGATTGCCAGAGCTAGCAATTTCAAACAATTTCAAATTAATTTCTTTTCTTTGAATAGTGTTTCAGAACTATGTTATTTCAAGGCAGGAAAAAGGGCATATGAGATGTTTGGATAACATTCTTGCTAAACTGCAAGCTGTCCTCACTCTGGATTTAGCCCCCAGTTTAATCAATTGATCATAATAAATGCAAAAGAAGTGAAATCACAGCTCAAAAAGCATCTTCATGACCAGGGATTTTGTTTTGGTTTGGATTTTTGGGTTTTTTGTTGGCTCACTTGTTGGGTTTTTTTTTTAATTTTCCATGTTGCGCTTAGCTGGTATTGGGTACCTCTCTAAACTTACATACTTCCAAGGGTTGTGTTTATTAACCTCAGCTAAGAGCGTTACATAGCAACAAAAATTTCGTTGTCTGAGCTACTTTTGCTTGTATTTCCTACTCCTTAGAGGGCTGCAGGTTGGTGAGGCTGGTGTTTGCTTGAAGGCTTCCGAATGCTGCAGAGAGAAAAAGAACACTTCGGCTGCTGTGCTGCTGCTGCCTGCATGCAGGCTCCGCTGCTTGCTTGCTTGCTTGCTAGGAGAGAAGCCTGTCTGGCAGCCTTGGGGGAAAGAAGGTTGAAACTGCTGCTCGCTGGTGCCTGGAGCAGCAGTAGAGCTGAGGTCTCTGATAGCATCACTCAGGAAGTGACAGTGACCTTGGAACTGAAATTCAGTCACTTTTGTCTTCACTTCCCCGCCGAGGGGAAAGTTGACTTCAGTGGAGGTAAGACCTGGTATCTTGCACAGAAAGCGTAGGTGGGTGCCTGGAGCACGGAAGCACCTTTACAAGCCACCAGAGAAAGGGAGATGGAAAAGAAAAACAAATTGTCTTAAATGCAGAGAGCTCAAAAAAAAAGAATGAGTGCTTATAGTAAGATACTTCTTGCATCTTCCTCTGGCTTCTCTGACCTGTCTTACATAGAAGTCCATATGAACCTGTGAATTGCAGCAAAATGCAAGAAGAAACATTTAATTCTGTCATGTAGAAACTGGAGAAAATAAAAAAAAAAGTTTAGAAATCTAAACTCTATTTTCCCAATGGAAGTAATCAGAAAGAAAATTGTAAGAAAGTATTTATAACAACACATTATGAGATACCAAGTATGTTTTGTCATATTATTAATTTATTAAAAGAAATCATAGTCAGCTAAACAAACTTGATTTCCTTAAGTATTTAAAGCGGGTGCTAAAACAACAGGCAGAGCAGAGCCCTTACAAGTCATTATTGCTTATAAAAAATCAATAAATAACTGCATCATGTCAGTGAATTTTTAAGTCAGTTCATTCCACATGGTCCATCTTTCCTCAGACAAGTCAGTTGCTAAAAACAAGCAATAAATCATCCCTGTTCTTTTACTTTAATACTGAAAAGAATATTTGTTTTTATAACCAAATTGATTTAAGACTTAGCATGGCCACAAAACATTCTAAACAGATGTCTGACTTGAAAGACACTAATATGCTTTCTTTCCTCATAGCTACAGACATTTGGGGTGCATGCAACCTGAAACCTAGACTTTTAAGCCCAAAGGAAAACACATTTAGAAAATATATATATTATTTTAAATAAGTATTTTTAGTAACGTAGTCCAGTGAATAGAAAACATGCTTGCTGCACAGCTCTGTAACTGAATTAAAAGCCATGCCCTCAGGAAAGTTGTTATGAAACATTGCCTTTAGGTACAGAGGAAGTATCACTGTATTAGTACAGTGGATTTTTTTTATAGCTGTAGAGGGCTCAGAGTTGAGAAAATTTTTATTGACACATATGCGAAGAATGTGATGTGTTGCACAGCCCATGAGCTTTCATGATCGTGTGTAGCAGTTCTGCTGGTAAGTATCCAAAATGTTTCATCCTGAGAGATGCAATAGCAGAGGAGCACCAAATGCTTCTTCCTTTGACCTTGGGTTCGGAGTTATGACAGGATGGTAACCATATTCTCTTCAGAAAATTGCCTGCTGCCTTCCTCTGTCTGGCGCATTGACTGATAGAGTGGGAATTGCACATTCATCAGACTATTCTGGAGCTTTTCCAGGAGAGGATTAGGACTGCTAAAGAGGCTAAGCTCGAATCAAAGGAGACAAAACCAACCACATTGGAAAGGGCAATCATACTGATCTTTTTCTGAGTCCTGTATAAGATTGAGGGTATTTCTTCTATGAGGTAAAATCCCACAGATCTGATACGAAGCTACACCAGTGCATCTCACCCCTGCGCACAGCTCACTTGGACAGTGCAGGCATCAGGAGCAAGTGTGGCTGGCAAGAACTGATCCCACAGTGCTCCACTACTGATTCTCTGCCCCTGCCTAACCTGCTCATTCTCTACAGCCCTCAACAAGAGACCTGAGAAGGGCAAATGAAGCTGTTTCCTAAAGGAGCCTCCGTCGTATGAAGCAGAGTGATATGGGAACAAGTGCCAGGCTGTGATGCAGGTGAGCAAAAAGGTGTTGCTGGTCACGGATGTCCTTAGCTCATTTCTCAGTTCTTTTGTGGAGAGCTTCCTGAGATACTTGGAGCAGCCTTAGACTGCCCCCTCCCAGAGAGCAGCTGCCCATAAACTGAGGATGGGGCAGAGTTGACTAAAGCTGTGGAAGACAGAGATGTAGAGCAATGGTTTACCCATCTTCTGGACGTCCTTATGAATTTCAAACTGTCAGAACAGCACTTGCAAATTGTGTGTGCTTGTGTATATGCATATGGTGAGGAAGGGGAAGGTAGTCGTGGGCACATTTTTTGTATTTTCATTAAATTTAAAATGCTGACTACTCTAAACTGTAATTTGATGTCCACTTCGAACACCTGGACCTACCGGGTTCCTCGTGGAGGATTTTAAGGAACAGAGGGATTGTACAACTGAATGAGAGCTCTGCACAATCAACAGCTTCTTGCCTATCCTACCATAAAGTGTACATCTTGGTAGGGGGTACCATACATTCTCTCATTTTTCCCCAGAAAATAGTTGGCTGTAGGTATTTCATGGACATGACTTTGTTCCTAAAGTATAAGTGTTACCAAGACTGCAGATATTATGCCCTGAGATAACAGTAAAAGTTCAAATTAAGGAGAAGGGTGAATTCGAGATAATATCACAAACAAAATGCTACTGGAGTAGACTGCATTCCGCAGGGCTGTTGTAAGAAGACAGCAAACCGATTTTTAGATCTGTAAGCACTTTGCTCCCTCAAGAAGGGGAGAATTGAGACAGGTGTTTGTCAGTTCTTGTCTTTCTTGGGGTTTGTTTTTCTATCTCTTTCTCTCTCTCATAACTCTTATTATTACTATAATCATCATTAGTATTATTATTTTGTCTGGGTTTTTGTTTCAATTATCAAACTGTTCTTATCTCAACTCAACAAATTTTATGCTTTTTTCTGTTTCTCTTCTCCATCCTCTCAGGGACAGGGAGTGAGTGAGAAGCTGTGTGGTACTTAGCTGCCAGCTGGGGCTAAACCACAACAACAGGGTAGTGGTTTAAACATTTACATGCTGATAGAATTAGGGCTTGGGAATACTGTAGCTTAGAAGACAGGAAGCAGATAGGAAGGCCAACAGGTATTTAGGGCCAAACATAGGGTAACCAGGCATCGTGAACCTACCTCCTCTTGGATTTTCTATCTGAACACTGCTGGAACCCAGGAGTGGGTAGCTATATGTGTGCTTTTCTTTCTCTTTCTCTCTTTCTCTCTTTCTCTCTTTCTTTCTCTCTTTCTTTCTCTCTTTCTTTCTCTCTTTCTTTCTCTCTCTCTTTCTTTCTCTCTCTCTTTCTTTCTCTCTCTCTTTCTTTCTCTTTCCTCTTCTTGGAATTTTTGAGTAACTTAAAATCAAATAGGCTTAAAGTTCATCAATCTGAATGGGCCAAGTTAATTCTTTGAGAGATGTTGTATGTTAATTGAATGTTGCACTAAACCTTTTGCCAAAGTTTCTCTGATTTTCTAAAGTTGCCAGTAAACTCCTTTTCATTGTTTTGATCTCTTGAGACTATCTTGTTGGTATTTCTCCTGAACAACCATAAGCCCTGTCAAAAACCTTGTCAAGCGAGTTGTTTGGGGCCTTACACCTGTCCTCATGGGGTTTGGCTGTTCGCCTTTGCTGTATGCCATGTTATCTCTACATCAGCTGGCATTTTTAACAGCCATATCCCATTCAACCATCTCGAGTCCCTCTTCTGCCAGGTCATCTGGCAAGTTTAATACTTCCACCTTCCTTCGCTGTCATCCTTGGCCTTTCACTCTCTGTCTCCTCCTTTACCTTTTGCTTACTTCCAAGACACCTTTGAAAAATCCTGCAATTTGTCCCAGAGGCCTCCCTTTCCTCATTCAAACCAGAAGTTTGGTCTTTCTTTATCTCATCAGGTCAGTACATTTCAGAAACAGGCACAAAACTTGTGTTTGGCAGTACAAAGCTCCATAGAAAAGATAAAGCCTAAGTGCTGTTTCACTGTGCCTTTGCCATCTTCTTCACTGTGATTTATAGGAGACTTGAGACAGTGATTGATAACTTTACTATCAAAAAATGCTCTGAAAAGACATATACTGGAAACTCACAAAATTTTTCTGAAGTGATTTTCTTTGTGATCCAAAATGTATGTAGTGGTAAACAAATCCTCAGCTATGCAGTGCTCTGCTCTTGAGTGTTTCTGTGATGGGGTTCATGGTGTGCTGGGATGGCCCATGAAAGCCAGGTACATAGCCCTGCAGGAGAAGCAATGGCCAGGTTAGAAAGCTGATGCAGTGCCACAGGGACTGATTTGATTGACTCCAGGGAGTGAAGAGGGAATAAGGTGTTTTTTTCCTTCAATACTTCTAGATTTTATGGTTAATTATAAAACACACTTAATACAATTAATTATGGAATTGCCTTAATTCCTTGGTGGATAGTTTGGATACTGGGGACAAATTTTGGTGTCTTCTGTAAAAACAGGATACGTGGTACTAGCAGGTGTCACGCTGAGTATCCTGAAATTATCTCAAAGCCAATGAAGTGTTAGAGTTTTGATGTGACAGGTCAGCTGAACTGGATGGCACTAGACTTTTACACTTGTTTCTCCACTCTGGTTTTGTCCCTTGCTTTCCCGGATACTCAGCACTGGAGCTGGGGTCAGGGGTTGCTATCTTTTTTCTAAGCTTGCAAGAGGCAGAACTTCTACTCTCCAAAAATAAAGGAGACAAACCAGAATAAAAACCAGACTGAGATGACATACATAGAAGAATGTGCAAGTGTTCACATTCAGTCATTTTCACTAGGGTGTTAATTCTGATATTCCAGTAATAAAACAGAGTGGAGTAAGGAACATATAATCTTTTCCTTAGGGAATCCTAGGGAAATTCTTCTGGCACATTGGAGCTTTGAAATCAGCATACCAACCCAAGGCAGAGAGCAGTTTTTACTATCTTCTCCGAAATGTTGCCGACAGGACAAGTGTTCTCAGGGGAAGGAAGCTGACTGATTTTGGAGCAGGAGGATAGTGTGCCATCTCCCATTTCTGCAAAATCTTGTCAGGCGTCAGCTATCTGGTGCACTCTTTCAGGAGAAAGCATCAATCTTGTTTCTTGGCACTTGTCATCTGTCATCAACATCTCTTCTGTTGGCCATGCCTAAAAGTGCGGATCTGAATGAGTGCACCACGCCAACAATCCTGTCCAATTTCAGAACTGGGAGACATGACAGGAGCCTTGCCAAGAGTGCTGTTTGCCTCAAGTGGTGTTGTTGGCCACTTTCAAATCCTGGATCTTCATTCTATGCTGTAGTGTCACATCTGCAGCCTTAAACAAGCATTACAGTGTCAACACCACCAAGGGTACCAGTTTATGCATCCGTACAGGACCGTCTGCATCATCACTCTACCCCAGGGGCAGGCATCTGCTGTGTGTGATGACCAGAACCAGGTGATAAACTCCAGAAGCGTTTGTCAGTGTGTGCCTGTTCAGTCCTAGATCGTGCAACTTGGCTGTACCACAATCTTACAGTGGAACAGCACCACTGGTTCACTTTGACCCCAGGAGCAGTAAAACGCTTCTCATTTGTCCCTCCACCCCTCCTATCCTTCCCATGAAGTAACAGGTACCGCCGTGCCTTGAAGCAAGAGGCATCTGCAGAACAGCAGGACTTGGCAAATGGCTAGCCAGTCCTTGACTACACTCCCGTGATTGCCCCTATGGATGGAGCAGGTTTGCATATCCCTCTGAGGCAAGAGATCACCTTGGGCAGCAGCTGGACTCAGGGTTGGGTTTTTAGACAGGGGCATAATCAGACAAGAGGTTGTATCTGGCTCCCTCTGTCTTTCATAGGAGTTGGAGGCCTACATCAGGACTACAGCCAGAGTCACTGAGGTGTGGGAAGCTCATCTACCATTCTACAAAATTCTAATAGTTCAAATTTTCTTGCACAGCTTTTCCTCAATAATTCTCTTTTAATCTCCTCTATGTGCCACTTTTTGCAAATGGAAAGTCCTTGCTTGCTTTTGAGTGTCCAGATGTGCAGATTAATTTTTCTGGTTTGGGAGAAAGAGGTTCAAGATATCTTAAGCATTTTAGTATGTATGCCTGGAAATTGAATCCACTTCCTTTTACAGTTAACCATTGCTTGGCAAAAAGGCTTATATGGCTTATATATAGAAATGGGTTGCAGAACATTATACTATGGTCACAGGTTTATACTCATGGTGAGAAGCACATAGTAATGTTATTTTTGCAAACTTCTTGTTAGTTTTGAACTTTCAGAACTTTAGCTTATGTTCTTCTTCACCTCTGCTCTTAGGACGTTCATACTATATGCTTAAGGACAGAAAGTCACATGCAAACTCTGGTTTTGTTTTAGGTTCTCAGTGAAAGAAGCTAATATTAGAAAAAAACACGGTAAGTAGTTAAAATACCGTCACAGCAATTTGTGCTTTTCATGTGTTCTAAGCAATTGAACCAAGAGAAATAGATTTCTGACTAATGGATAAAATGACAGGGTGCATCCCATTTCCCTCTTCCTCTCCTGCTCCAGCATGATCTGCTAATGTTATTCACAGTCCTGCAACTTTTAAGGACAGATATAGTAAGTGAGGGATAGCGAACAATGTTTACTTAAATCTTTGTTCTAGCTGTAATTCTATTCTGTGGAACCCTTGAGGGAAATATACTCCTAGAAATTTCTGTACTGTAATTTGTGCAATTCTATTTGAGATTTCAAAATTTTGACCAATAATTATTTACAATTAATTTACATTGTGTCATGTCTCCAGTTATTTGAACAGGAAGTATGCCATCTGATGGTTTGTAGTGATTCTCAGATACAGCTGAGTTGAACTGAAAAGTGGAATACTACATATGCTGTTGTGTCTGAATTGCATTTTCTTGCTTTCTTTCCTATTTTTGGTTGATCATTCAAATCTAGGAGTGCTTAAACCTTTTTCTGCCTAGTCTTTTATAGAAGGGGTGTTGTGAAACAAGCAAGCCAACTTAGCAGCCAGGAGGTTTCAGAAGGGATAGTCTTCCTCAACTGTGCATTCCTGAATCTTACCTTTGTCCGTATGTATAGCATAGATTTCATAACTTGCCTTGAAAGGTTTAAATTTGGAAAGAAACTCGTGAGGGAAAGGTAATAGAATTTCAGTGTTTTTCCCCCTCCCCCCTCCACACCTGAGAGTACAACTTCCCTTTGAGATTCAGGGAAATAATTTCAGGTAGGAGTTTATCCAATAGTTAAGTTTGTTCAGTCATTAGATGACTGAAGTTTTCAACTGACTGTAATTAAAGCACACAGTTTTTGTACGGTCGTGTGTAGCTCTTTATGCTATGCAAGAGCTTCAGTTGTGATGACTGCTGTGGAATGTATATCTTCTTTTGGTGCTAATGCAAGTGACCAGAAATGTGCAGTAAAATGTGTTCTCTAACATACCGTTGCAGCTGTAGACTTGTAGCCAGCTGCTGTCTACTAACAAGCTCTAACCTGAGGTTTTTAGTGTGCTGTGCTCAGTAAAATTCTTTAGTATTTGTGAAAAGAGCTGAAATGAAATCTAGCAGGAAATTCGTAGGGCAGATTGGTATTCCAGTCTTGAAGGTGGTATCACATAGGATGCTGGTGGTGCTAAGCATGGTTTAAAATGGTAACCTCCCTTTTAGCTTGCTTTGGTTTGTGGGGAGAAGACCCCAAATGGATGTTGAATACTTCTGAGTTTGGTTAAGAAAAATAAAGAAGGCACAAGTGGTTTAGGTAAGGGTCCGCTTGAGGTTGTACTGCAGACAAATTGCTGGTACCATGGGTTGCAGTGCTGTACCACAGCACCGTACTTGATGTCAGATATGTTCATGTGGCAGACTAAGCTAGGCATGCTAAAACGTCTCCTATTCCCAGAGTATATGCCCTATTTTGAGATGAGCAGCTACTGTGTGAATATGAAGTGAATACTGGTGAATATGAAGAAGGAAAAATAGTCAGTTACCCTAGCTCTTGTGATGGTTTTTTGTTTTGTTTTGGGGTTTGGGTGTTTTGGTTTTGTTTGGTTTTTTTGGTTTTTTTTTGGTTTTTTTAGCATTCTGCAATCCTATGAAAACAGGATGAGAGGAAAAATTCTGAATTTTTTACTGGGTTTGCTGCAAGCTACATGAGGTGTTTTGACTTTTTTCTCTCAACTTGTTCTTAAAGCTTTCCTTTGAAAAACAGGATGTGTAGATTTTGCAAGATAAACTGGATACACTGTGTGACCTCAGTGCTGACAGAGTAGAGGGGAGAAATTGAAGAGCTCTCTAGACAGAAAAGTTTGGGTGTGTCTTTTATGGAGTGACTCTAGCTTTTGTTATCTAGTGTTAGCCTGACTCTTCTGGTAATGGCTTCTGAACACTGGGTACTGTAGAGGAGAGGAAGGTTGAGGTTGTGTGTGTGATAGGGTAGCAGACGGCTTAGCAGGTACAGGAAGATCATGTGTTTGGCCGAAGTTATTGGGCTGGCTCTTGCCTGCAGGGAACTAACTGACTGGGAAGTTCTTGGAAGTAGGAACACCACATTTCCTGAGTAAACCATGGTAGCATGGCTTCAAGGCTTATAGGATGCTGTAAGTGTCATTGTGGATCCTTTTTGCTTCCTGATGTTGTTTTTCAAAAGGTTGGTTTCCTCCTTCTCCTTAGCTGGTGCTTTGTAAGTGAATCTCCCTATTCGTCGTGATGTTGTTCAGCTCAGCATGCAAAACAAAACTTAGCAACTTCAGCTTAGTTTCCCTGGTCTAATTCAAATGTCCTATTTGGTGTGGACTTAACTTGGTTTGAAGGAATATCACATTATGTTCTGTTAAGAAGAGTTGTCATGGTGATCAAAGTTCCATGGACATTGTGTAGAGTCAGAAGGGGAAAATGAGTAGAGAAGATGACAAGGAGGCCCCTATTCATCGCAGACAACCAGTCTGAGTCATTTAAAATCGATTGGATGACAAGGGTGGTTATGCTGTGTACTGAACTTCCACTTTTTGATTTGGGGAAATAATTTCAGGTAGGAGTTTATTTAATAGTTGGGTTTGCAACGGAATGTAATGGAATCCCCCTGGAAGAACTCCAGTCTCCTAAGCAACTTTTTACCCACTATTGAAAGCAGAATCTGGTCCCTCTTCTACACATCTACCAATTGCTCCTCTACAAGTACTCCAGCTAGGAAAGGGAGGCACTCCTTAACTCCTTTCCTTCCAGTATTAATTGACCATGGAAAGGGAAATAGCCATGTCCTCTTTCCTTTGCATTCCTTTTTCTGGGAAATCATAACCTGTGGTAGAGAAACAGATGCAGTTGGCTCATAACTACCAAAGCCTCAAAGACAGAAGCAGGAATACTCTGCAGATCTGAAAAGAGCAATCTATGATTGTGTTGCTTCATGTGTCATGCTTTTTTTTTCTCAGCTGTGAATATCGGCGAGGAGACGGCTTCATTTCACACTCGAACCTCCTCTGCCGCAGATGGAAGCGTGCAGCCGCCTCCTAAAGTCCTGCTCCATAGCATGCATTACTTCTGCCTGCAGAGAGTACCTGCTGTTCTTACAATTCATCATCCATCTTCTTCTCTGGGTGGGCAGGGAAGAGAAGCATTAAAGCAGTGAAAGCTTGGAGAAGAGTAAGGGAGAATGAGCTGGGAAGAAAGTGATCAAAAGCTGTTTGGAGGACAAGAGAGTAGAGCTGTTTCCTTTAAGGCCATCTTTAATCGCTACATCTGCTGTGGAAGGGCCCATCCACTCTATACAGGTGAGGTGCAGGGTTCAATGAGATCATCCTCTCCAGGTCAAACCCCTGCACTGAGACACTGCCAGCTGTATGCAGACCATGGGCAGATGACAGACTGACAGTGAGGTTCCAGAAATTCCCTTTTCATCCTGTTTTAGTGCTTCAATAACTTACTAAAATCTTTGCCATTATGGTTCTCTGCAAAGCAAGTCCATTTATTCTGGTCCTTTTCTCAGTAAAGACTAGTAATTAGTAATCACCATTCCATTCTAACATGTAGGATTGAAGTTTCTTCTAGAAAAGAGAGAAAACCAGAAAAAAGCCAGTCTGTTTCTGTCTTTTTCCAGACATCATTATTTCTAAATATCTCATCATTCTTGCTGCCCTATTCAGGTTCACTTTGGGGGGGTCTTGTGTTTAAAACTAGGCCTTGCTTCGGTTCACTAGTAGCCTCTTACCTGAAACCAGCACTCCCATATGGCCTGACCAAGATAGGCTGATGCTTGTCCAGCATGGCTCAGTTCTTCTGTGGAAAGGTAGGTAAGACTTGAGCAACAAAGCAGTTTTTTAATGTTTTCCTGGAGAAAATGTGGGCTGGGGAACACGAAGATTCCAAAAACCTAATCAATACAGAAATTAAGTGCTCATATCTATCTTTAATAAAGCCTTATCAAGTTATCCAACAGATGCTTTGCCGACTTCTAAAACATCTGGTTTTGCTACATTCAAATCTTTGGAGAGAAGGCAAAGTACATGTTTGTCCCAGACTGGAACTTTTTTATGTTATTTCTCTTTCTTCAAAGGTTATAGAGAGCTTTTCAGAATAACCTGTGATTTTTTTTCTTTAAAAAGACTCTTCAAGGTAAAATACGACACCTTCTTTAGAACTAGACAGTCCCAAGCTGCTCATTGCTTTGTGTTAATTCCTGCTTATTCCTTATGTTAGGG
Organism: Oreocharis arfaki; assembly: GCA_013398015.1. Taxonomy (NCBI): domain Eukaryota; kingdom Metazoa; phylum Chordata; class Aves; order Passeriformes; family Paramythiidae; genus Oreocharis; species Oreocharis arfaki. The sequence goes on along the minus strand of VZRR01013698.1, from coordinate 325,113 downwards.
GCTAATACACCAAAGAGTGGCAAGATTAATTAAAACCGCCTGGCAAAGCTGTTTAGGGTAGGGGACTTGCACTAGAAACCCCTTAGCCATGTTTGAATGAAGAGCTTTGCAGATTGTGTCAGTGGTGGCTGTCATGGTCGGGAAATTTTCTTGCCTTAGCAGTGCCAGGCTTGTGCAATAGCATTCCCCATAGCTTTAAGGATGACATGTCTCAGCAGGAAGAAAAAATGAAGCAGTGGTGATTTCTGGTGGTGTTCTGCAGCAATTCGGACGCTTTCCACCTTCTAGGCTTCATTTCCCAGTATGGAGAAAGACTGTGGCTGGACCTGGTACTTCTCAATGCTGCCACTGCTAATCTTACCTTCACTAATGATGTTGGGAGGAGGAAACAGGAGAGGCAGATATTCACTGTGCATTGCAAAAGATAGACCTGTGAGACTTCTACTACCCTCTTATCCCCTGTTTTCAAAATGTAGCTACAGCATGAGATCTGTCTCTGAGCAGATTGCAGAGACACACATGAACCAGCTACTGAAACATGCAGACTGCTACCAGCATCTCTAAGTGTGTCTTGCTCCTCAAATGACTTCTGTGTTCTGGTGTTTCTTCTCTATGGCATGTGCCAACTTTCCTAAACTCTTCACAAAAGCTTGTGCCATGAAGGAACTGAAGCCTTTTGTGGAAAAGAGCTCCTTCGCCTTCCAGTAGCTGACTTGTTTCTTGTGATCATCTGTGGAGTACGGACAGATGGCTCAGATCTTTGCCTAGGAAAAGGACTGGACTGTTCCTCTGCTAGTCCCAAGGAGGTCTCCTCCCACTGCAGTGAGACAAAGAAAAGAGGAAGCATCCCAAGCAGTCCCTCTTGCATGCCAACTGGAATGCTGTCGTTTCTGAGTCACTCACCGCTAGGGCTTTGAGTACTCTCTTCACATCCCTCTTATCTTCTAGTCCAACCCTGACAGACAGTGTGGAAAGAATGTAAGTGGTGTCATTCCAGAAGTCATCCCCCGCTGTCCTCATAGCCAGCGGAGAGGGTTTGAGGCACGGACTGTGCTGATTTTCATCTCTACTGAGCCTCCTTCATCCCAGGCTTTGGGCTTGTCTCACGGGGAGCAGAGTTTTCCTGCTATGCAGGAAGAACAAGGCATCTGCTACGAGTCACTTGCCAGCAGAACTTCCATGCACTGGAGAATCATTTTCTGAATCCGCTCTTTACTCTTTTCTAGTCTAGCATTTGGGTTAAAACCAAGTATTTTTAAAGCACAAATGGGTCATCATCACACCATTTTGATCGTATCTAGTGCCCATTCATACATGCTCTGGGGACTTAGTGCTGAAGATAGCTTTGCCAGCTTTTCAATTTCATTTGTTTGGTTATATTTAGATAACAAAGAGTATCTTACACAGCAAAGGAATGAAGACATATATGAAAAAGGGAGAATCTTATCAATGTATATAATTACCTGAGGGGGGCTGCAAAGAATAACCAGGCTCTCTTCATTGGTATCCAGTGGCAGAACCAGAGGCAATGCGCACAACCTGGAACACAAGAGATTCCCTCTGAACATCAAGAAACAGATTTTTATTGTAAAGGTGACTGAACACTGTCACATGTTGCTCAGGGAATTTGTAGCATGTACCTCCTTAGAAATATTCAGGAGCCATCTGAAAACAGTCCTAGATAGTTGTGTCTGAGTCAACCTGCTTGAGCAGGGAGCTTGGCCCAGATGACCTCCAGAGGTCATTTTCCCTCCTCAGCCTTTCTGTGATCTGTTGTGATTTACAACTCTGTGAAAAGGACACAATAAAAATTAATTAAAAATTAGGATACTCACTCAAAGTCAAATGTTTCTCTCACTACAATAAATTATTGGCAGATCATAGGTTAAAAGTATATTTTTATTTAAGTATAGCTAATATCTTCTCTAAAGAATATTTTGCTAAGGAAGAATTAGATAGTAACTAACTTCGTGTCAAAATACAAAATTTCTACGTATTTTCTGTCCATTTTTTTTCTGGACCTCCTTTGGTCACAAAGAACTATACCGCACAAGAAAGGACAAACCAATTCTTTGATGAGTCACTCTGCTTATTTTTCTGTCCAAGTTCAAAGTCAGTGAATCCTGGCTTTCTTACTACTCAGAAGGAATGGGTATTCCTATGACGAGTGCGTCAGTCTTTCCCTTAGTACATTTCTCCTGTGGTTTTTGTGGTATCCAATATGATACACACCATTCTCACTTTTGAGTGCATTCAGTTCATCTGATGCCTGATCTCTGTCTCTTGTTTATTACTTGTACTGTTGACACACTCTGTAAACCTAAAAGCAAGGAATTTATCATGAAAACATAGGTATTATCAACAGCACAACAGTAATTCTGTGTACAGTGGTCAAAGAGTCAGATATCCTGGGTGGTTTTGTTGGCAACAGCTTTGCTGATGTATCCGTGTGGAAAAGAGAGTGGAGCCTGGTGATATTCTGGATGTGAGTCCTTTACAATCCTTCCCCCAGGAATCACCCCAAGTCCCCAGGACAAAGAAGGAACCCTTTATCTGTGTCTGTAGATTTGACACCTCTGTGTATCTGACAGACCTCTCAGGCACATAAATTGCTTTCAGGCTTGCAGGATAGACAAAAATGGAGTCCATAAAGAAAGTGTGGAGTCGGTCATCTCAGAACTGTACATTGGAGATGCCAACAGATCACTGAAGCTACAGTGATATCTGTAGGGGGATACAGTGATATCTGTAGGGGGATATCTGGTGGAAAGGAGGAGAACTGGGACAATCCTGTGAGGTATAATGTTTTATGCAGGTTTTTAACATCCTTACCCCAGTTTTCTTGGTGGCTTGGGAAGTGTCCTTATGCTTCCTGCCTAGACAAGTGGTACAGTCTTTGTGTGAGATTACTGATACATGCCGAGAGAAGGAAGGCAGAGCATAGACGGTCTGGGCCTGCTTGAAGTGGTCATGGCTGTAAACCCTCTAGGAAAGAGCTCATCTATCATTAGCATTCACACTTTATTAAAGCATGGAGCTCAGACCCATAGATCCTGCAGCATCTGACCGTGTGTATGGAATGTGTTTCCCACAGCTGTGGGTCTCAGCAAGGCTTATCAGCTTGGGCACAATGTCAGAATGAAAACACCTCTGGGCACTTATAAGGGCCTGCACATCAACAAGTAAGCTCTGTGGACTGTGAGGGAAGTGAGAGCAGGAGGAAGAACCCAAGGAGTTCTTGTGTCAGCACGAGTCCAGTGGACTGGCACTGATCCAGAGCTAATGGGCCCTGGATGAACTGACCCAGCTCTGCCACCAGGCATCTGCATCCCATATACTCACTACTGTGTTTCAGCAGTAGAAGGTTTTCCTGAAGCTACTAGATGTTGTTAGACAGAAGCTTACCCAGGTTCTGCCCCCATGTCTTACCTTCCTTATCTCCTTACTGATTGCTGTGTTGCCCATAGTTCACTTATCCTGCTGTGATGGTAACCCCAAAGGTTCACATCCAGCAGATGCTGCAAGCTGCTGCCTGGTTGAGAAGTGAGCTAATAAGTCCTCCTGGATTTCAGAGCACTAGGTAGTGACATAAGATGCTCAGAAAATATTGGGGCTTTGCCAAAGGTAACAAACTCACATGGACTCAAGTTACTAGATGTTCATCTGACCATGCAGACCAGCTATTCTGCTGACAAGGATAGTACAAAATTGGTGGACAGCAGTAAACTGGCTAGCAGGAACACTCCAGACTTACCCAGACAGACAGTGGTCTTTAGTTACTTGTTTACATTCTGTTTCTTCAGTAATACAATAAATATCAAGTTCCCACTCTTCTGGAACTTGAGATAGAGATCTGTCGCATTTTTCAGTCTTGGCACAAATACTCTTCATTAAAAACAAAAACTGGGGGAGGAGGGGGAGTTGAAACCAGAAAACTTGTCATGGATATTTCCTCTGCTAGAGTGAAGGAAACTAATAATATCTGTAGACTTGACTTCATGTAGTTTGTGTAAGTGCCTGGACAGCAGGAGTCCCCAGGTTCCTCTTTACTGCCCATTCCAGTCCTCCATTTTTTCCCTGAAGTGACTGGAAGCAGAGAACAGTTTGTTATTCATTCAGTTTACTCTGCTTACATAGCTTACTATTTACTCCTTGAAATCTCACTCATATATAGAAAACTCCTTGATATTTATGTATATTATAAATATATTGGAATGAAAAAAATATTTCTGTCTTTACGTCCTCTGCAGGTTTGACTGTGCCATTTCTAATGAGATCCCAGTGGACAGACAACACAGAAAGGGCTTGCTCGTGAGGGGTACGAGCCCCTCTCAGGCTTCTTCCCTCCAGCAGAAAAGCTGTGCCAGCTGCTGATTGGAGTGAGGTACATCTCAGTTGATGCCTGTTTGCAGCTTTTGGACTACAGCTATTCCATTAAAATAAAGGTCTGTGGGGCTATATTTGTGTTCGGTGATACAGGGCCAAGAGAAGTGTGAGAAGAAGCCTGTGAGGCTTTGATGCCTGAGATGAAGGAGCCCTGGGCAATCAAGACAGGAGAGAGAGGGGGGAAAAATGAAATAAAATAGTATGTCTTTCTCTTGCTTATAGGCACTGGATGTAGATCCAGTTTGCCATTCATTCACTACCTAAGAAAATAAACTTGTGGCACCCTTGGGTCCGTAATGTCCCCAGACAGCTGAAGAGGCTGGGGAGGCAAAAAGGAGAGTGGGCTGCCGAGACTGCAGTGGCTGGGGTGGGCAGCAGAGCCGTGACTTACAGGCAGCAGTGGCAGTGGCAGTGGCTGCTCTGGTGGCCACTGCTGAGGCCACTGCCTGAAGAAGGAATGCTGATGGTGCCTAAATACTAACCCCCAGCTCACCAGGACACATCCAGGCCAAAATGATAAGCTGGGAGCAGAGTGCAGCTACTAGCTGGGGCAGCTGCTACTGGCTGTCTTATCAACCCTTCACTGCCAAAAGTTAGATTGGGTCAGGATGATTGCCTGGATGTCTTTTTTTCCTATTAGTCAAGCAGGTTTTCCAAGTTTATATGTTGTTGCAATTTTTATTCTTCCGGGGCCTCTTTCCTTGGGTCAAAAAATGTGTAGTCTAGGGCCCTTTTGTTTAGCTCTCAGCTTGAGAGTGGGAAAAAGTTACTCATGGCTGAGTTCTCTGCATATAATTTAGGCTCCTGGGTCTATGAACAGTGATTGAAACTGGTTCTATTTAGGACATTTGTAACAAGAGCACCTAGAAGCTGAGTTGGCGGGTACAGGTAGGCTTTCTCCGAAAACCCAACCCAAATAGGAATGCTACCAAGAAATGGGGACTTTGGTTATTTTGTGTGTGCTTTAGTGTTATCTGTGCTGATCAGCTTCCTCAGTATTTGGTTGTCTTTGTTTTCATTTTCACATGAACACAATGATGGTGCTTTTAAACTGAGGTATTTCAGGCGCTGTCTTACGCAATTTGCTCTCAAACAGCTGAGACATGGGTGCCTATCTGTCTATGACAAGGATTAGTTTATTGCTTATTTAAAAGAGGTCTTGAAAACTTGTTTATAACTGTTTACATACAATTTTTTCAACAGTTCAGATTGCCTAAGGCTATGGCATGTTCCCTGTGCTTATGTGCAGCATGTAACCCCCATGTGGCCTCAGGCAAATGGAGTGGTTAAAAGATTTATGCACTATGTGGATAAACAAAATCTGGGAGAATTTCCCTGAGGCTTTGTCTGGATTGGCAAAACGGTGTGATTTTAAAACATGATAGTTAGTACCTGATATTTCTCTTATATGCTGGCTTGATGAGGAAAAAGCTGTATGAAATAACCAGGGTCTTTTAAGAAGCCCTACTTAGGCATAGCAGATGCTCACAGCTTGCCTTAACTAACATTTTATAAAACAGCAACTACCATCACTGAAATACAAGCTTTTTTCTTAGAGCAGACGTAACCTGGCACAAAACAAATACCTTGAAGACTTTCAAGAATTTCCCTGACCCGGCCATGCAATGAACACACCAGAGACATGGAGATTTAGGGAATTTCTCTTTCTGAATAGGAAGCAAAGAGTAGGCTGCCAAAATCTCCTGCGGGTTAGGATCCTGACCCGACCCTTGTGGAGGATTTCCTGGAGCCCAGCATCAGTGGGAACATTTCCACATGCTGAAAAATTGGAGGATTTCACCTGCAATGTGTTTCCCTTGTTCTGGTTTTGTGTTAAACCCACAAAAGCCTAGAACTGAGTGGAGTGGGAGTAGCCAAAGGATGTGGAAAGCCTTGCTCACTCTCACTCGGCTTGCAAGCAAAGTACAGCGGGCTATATATAGGCAGTGTGTAATACTGATTTCTCTAGGGAAATGATTGATCTTCCCTCAGTGTAAACCAGTCCCTTACTGGCTCAGGCCGAAACGAAATAAAGATGCTGGCTTGGCTTCCAACACCGACGGGGAAATAAATTTTAAAACAGCCCTGTCCGTGGCAGCGGCACCGCCGACCCCTGCGCAGCGCCCCTGCCCCGCTTTGTAGCCCCTCCCGGGGGGCAGCTCGGTGGGGGCCGGGGGTGGCCGGGGCACCCCGCGCTGCCGGCGGCACGCCTGGGAGCCGCTCGCACGGAGCAGGTTTCCCGCTCAGAGCTTCCAGACGCTCGGCTCGTCCCGGCAGAGCGGCGGTCCGGGGGCGCTGCCGCTCCACGGGGAGGAGCCGCCTTCCCGCTGGGATCGCGGCCCCGGCCCGCGGCTGCCGCCCGCTGGAGGGAGAGGGCAGGGCCGGGGGCCCCGAGCTCTGCACGGCCCCGGGCTCCGGCGTTTCGTTCTCTTCCACCCGCTGCCTCTGGATCGAGTCCGTAACCGAGCTACCGCACCCCCCGGAGAAACACCTGGTCTCAGCGGGACGGCGTCGGGACGAGGAGCAGCCCCAGCTACCTGCGAGGTGTTTCTCACGGCGTGTTGGCTGCCCATCACTTCTCACTCTCAGGATTACTCTGCTAGACCTCCTTTTTTTCCTAACTAAAAAGCCGTGCAGCAATCTTTTTTATTCCTGGGTGGATCTATTACGCATTCAGCTCATGCTAGTTCACCAAATTCCAGTTTACAACCTCGAGCGACTTCTCCTATTAAGATGGCTGGTGTAAGACATCCTCGCTTACCCATCGGTTTGAGAGCTCCCATCAGCACCCTCACCCGTTCAGTTCCAACATCGGTGCGCAGTGTATGTGTGAGGTCCAACAATATTTTGCTGTTGCACTCCCCAGGGCTATGTGGGGAGATAGCACTTCCACGTCTTACCACCATCCTGTCTTTATGTTTCCTTTTAATCCTCTTTGCTGGTGCAAGCCCTCAGGACCCCCTGTCAGATGCCTTCCCCAGGGATCCAGAAACACTACTGAGTCAGAATGTAGGCTTTTTCCCTGTAGCCTCTGCACACCAGTTCCAAATTCGGAGTTTTGTCTCTGCTGTGAGATGCCTTTGTGAACTGGCCCATCGCACAGAACAAGCCAGGCTGTATCATATGTATGCCTTGCCCGGTCACCTCTCTCTTGGCAAAGTTGGTGCCAGCTGCAAATGACAGTGATGACTTGCACATTTCCTTCGAGATTATTCCTGCTGCTAATGCCTGAGGAACATCTTTAGGGAAAGCTTTGAGCAACAGCTTCTTTTCAAGTGTTTTTGTGCCTGTCAGGTAAGTAAATTTAAGACCATTTAATTTGGACTGTTTCTTTTTCATAAATCATGCTAGGCAGAAGCAAGGAGTTTATCAATGCTCATGCGATTTTTATCAGTGCAGTTACCTTTTCTTATAATAATCCTGATTTTGCCTAAGAACAAAACCAGATTTATTTGATAAAGTTGTGGGGTTTTTCTGTACAAGGGACACTAATTACACACAGCTTTCCCTCATGACCCTTTTCTTAACTAGCAAACAGCAGCGGGCCTCCAGGTTTCAGAATTTTCCCAGTCTTCCAAGATGAGTATCAGCTGAGCAGTTATGGTCAGCCATTATTCCTCCGACTTTTGGTACAAGTGTCCTACACATTTTAATGAAAAACCCCAACCCTCCAAATTTGGACTTTCCCTCTAGAAGAAATCTAATGTTCTCTTTTTGTAGAAAGGGCTGTGGGGTTCTTAGCCATCCTCATATGACAAGTCATCCATCACCCATAAAAAGACATCTCACTGCTTTCTAAATACATAAGGTACTAATACTTTTAATATTTTCCTTTTTTGTATCAATAACAATTTACCACTGGCATGTACTAATAGGAACATATAGTTTAAAATTTTAAATAGTTTTGTTTTCTCTCTTGTACACCTCAGAAACTCTCTTCTTGTATTTAGGTCTGCTGGCCAAGACTTCTTTTCCCACTGTTTATTTATTACTGTTGAACCTCATTAGCTTCTTCTTGTCTATATTTATTACTATCAATTTCCATTACATTCTATTTGATAATCAATGCCCTTTGCCAACAGGTACATTTATTTCCACTTTGAAGTGGACTCTGCTTGTTGTTCTCTTCACTTTGTCACCAAGAACATGAAGTGTGAAACTTCCCAAGCCAGCCGGTTTAGAAATTAAAGAGGTATGGTAGCAGTGTGGTAGTGAGCCACTTCAGGGAACCAGCAAGGTTTATAATCATTTGTCATATGAGATCCTTCAGTTCATGGTTTTACCTTGATCATGGAACATTCAAATTATCTGGGGAAAAAAATCCTGATTATGGCATACTGTACTGACTCTTGTAGATTTGATTACGAAGAAAAACTGTTGAATTTGATGGTGTCATCAGCCACAAACCTGGTTACTTCTGTTCAGTAATCCAAGGTGCTAAGATAGAGGCTGTAGACAGAAACTTTTGAAACTGTCTTTTGCTGTCCTGTGGTCACATTCTGGAAATCTTCGGTAAGATGAAATGATTTGAGGAGCACTCCTTCTGGCCAAAAGCAGTCATCTAGCACGAAGGCTTTTTTAACTAGTGGAGCTATCCCTTCTTACTGAAAATGATCTAACAAAGAAAAAGAGCAAACTTAATTTTAAGTGAAGGGTGTCTGCTTGAAAACTATCAAAGTGAAGTTCTGTCCTTACTTCTATATATAATTGTGCTACTCTTGCTCTTTTCTTTCATATCTCACGAAAGTATTTGTTGTTTTCTGATCTGTTGTTTTCTGTTGCCCTTATCTTAGTTGAACCAGATTTAAGATCTATGAGTTCCTAACTCAAGATTATATACGGAGAGAGATGGCGGCGAGATAATTAGCAGCAATCAGCTTTAGAGCTAATCAAGAAAGGTATTTCTTCACTCTGTTTATATTTGGAACACATTGATACTTACAGTTTACATCGGCTCAGAAATATCTTGCACAGATTTCTACAAGAAAAATCCATTAAAGGCCATTATATATAAAGATTCCACTATGGTCTCACAGACTCTCTGCCTCATGGAGCAGTGCATGCTATGAAATATTGTACACTCACATTTATTGTAACTTTTTATGGGGCAGATGCTACAAGCCTCTTTTGTAGGCAGGACGCTGGATTAGATTGGGCTGTGGCCAGCCCTGGAACAGCTTGGGCATGGTCTTATGTACATGAATCCAGCTGTCTCTACAGTTGTATCCCAGTTCCTCTGGGATGGACATTGGAATACTCACTATCAGGTTCTACATGTGGCATAAACAAGATACCACTGGGAAACTGTCCCACGCCAGCATGTCTTTCAGCACATACAGTCTGCACAGAAAAACCTAGAGAGGCAGAGATAAAGGTCAAGTTATCCTTATCCACTTACTGCTCTCGTTCTCCTCCCCTAACTTCTAAACACAGCCTCGTAGGTTTTCAAACCCCACTCTTCATCTTGGTGCTTGTGAATGGGACAGACTTTGGCTTTCTTGGATGTGTCACAGCATGGTTTAGTTTCCTGGATTTCTCCATAGTCTTTGAACTATATCTTTGAGACTATAGTCTTTGAGATGATGAAGGTGCTCTTATTAGGAACCAACTATTTTTATTGCCCAGCAGCACCCAATACAGGCTGCCCAGAAGCAAACTGCTCGTGCTTAACTCAAATTCAAACCTGATCTGCCAATAGATCTACAGGAAAACATTTGAGAGGAACCTATGACTGTATCAGCACTAAATCAACCCAAATATAAAGTTCTGTGGTGAATGTGTACAACAGGCCTCACAGACAGCACTTTGTTCCACAAAATTTGACAGTGCAACTAAGAAAGTTTCTCTGTTCCATGAAGCTGAGTGGAGTTTAGTTTAAGAGACAGAAATAGCACAGTTGTGTGTAAATTAAATGACATTATTTGAAAACAACCCTGAAAGAATGGAGACTTAAAATCTCATCTAATTAATGTGTAACAATAGATGATGATTTATTGACTCTTCTGTGAATATACAGTTTCTATTAACAGTATTTGGATATGTTTTCTCAGAAATTCACAATTATTTATGTTTAGTAATTTATGATTAAACATTTTACAAGAAACAAGGCACTAAAATGTACAGTTAGTCATCCTTGTTACATACACTGTGAGTTTCAGACATTCTTATCACATTCGCTGAAAGTTTCCCTGCAGATTCCCATGGCACAAACAATTATTAAATTTCTTCCCCCAGTGGTACTTCTTGTTGTGTTTCATACATCTCCAGCCATAAAAATGTATGTATTTTAGGGCCCTACTTTTTCCTCTTTAACTCACTATTCCCATAGGAAAAACAAAGAATTTGCTATAAAAATTAGTTACACAATAAAGATAATGAAAACTCCATTCATCACGTTTCTAAGGACTCAGACAGACTATAATCTGGGTATTTTTTGTTAATCAAAAACAACAGTACAAAAAAGTTTTGTTTAAAGGTGCAATTCCAGAAGCTACTTCTCTGCAGGCCAGAACCACCTTTGGGGGTGTCTGAGGGACTAAAATACTAAATCAACATTTTACAACAGGTGAGGTGACAGGGCTGACACCCTGCTAGGACAATCAGATCAGCCTAGGGGCTACCACTCGGCTAAAAAGGAGATCTTAATAACGTATAGTTTTTAGCACAATTTTAAAAGCAAACCACAGAAAAGTATTGCTAATAAAAGGCAAAGACCAAAAGAGATACCATCTAATACTGCATTAAAATACTTAGTATCAGAAGGAGCATATACATGTTCAAGTATCTTATTACAAATAGCCCAGTACTTAAGGGCTTATTCTGTTTCAGATTCTTACTGACCATAAGCACAAACACGACAAAATGTAATTTTAGATATTGTTAAAATACAACAGAATCTAACGTCACATACAATACAGTGTAAAGAAACAGTGGTTTCCTAATTATTTGACAATTTATACAAGAATGACAATGAAGAGTTTCCAGATTCAGGATTCTCCTGAGATTCTCAAGCTCCTGTGATGGTAGTATTTTAGAGGTCCAGTTTTTAATGCCTCTGCATTTGGAGTGCAGTAATCCTGAGGCCCCTGAACACACATGGAAAGATTACCACTTTCAGAGGTTCTCAGAGGATCCTTGCAGTCTCCTTGACCAAACAAATTTGGGTGCAGTTTCAGTATTGGTGGCATTATACATGAGAAATAGGGGAGGATTCTCCAGGATAAGAAAAAGTGATGGTGGAGAAAGAACTTCTTGGAACAACCTTAAATAATACCCTCAGTTGTGAGAGCCTGTGAGCCTCAGCAGCCCCTGGATGTGCCCAGGCCACACTCCCTGGGCTAGGGAGACCAAAAGGTCTCTCCCAGGATGCCTTGTTCTGCTCCCCATANGTGGCTGGAATAAATCCCTCCCAGAGACCAATCCTGACTCTGTGCTGTCGGCTTATTGAGGAGACTGTCCGGGGTGTCTGAGTGTGTGTGTGTGTGCAGTGGCCTCGCCGTGCAGCTCTCAGCCAGAGACGTTTTCAGAAGGTTGTAGCCTCTGTACTACCGAGCCTCCGGCTGCAACACTCAGTCACTGCCAAATTAAAAGTGGAAGTTTCTTTTTCCCCTTGGAGAGATAAGACTTCTCAAATCATGGCCACCATGATATTCCATCACAAGATGGTAGTACTAGCAGAGATGGCCATAACACGTTTCAAAACATATTATCTCTTAAAGCATTTCCACTTCTTGGGTATTGTAGAAATAATGCTGTTAAACTCCTTCATTTTTTGGAATCAAGAAGTTCTTACTCAGCAGTACAAGTCAGCCAAAAATGCAGCAGGTCAGCACCTCTGAAGAGCAAGCCCTGTAACCACATGACTGCTGCTGGATGGTAGCTGGTGGTAGAACAGCTTGTGCACCTTGTGAGTGGAAGGTCAGAAACTCAACCACAAAAAGAAGGGCATGATTAGGGCTATGCCTTTAGGTGTCTGGGAAGCAGGAAAGACTGGAATATCACTGCATTTGCATTTACCGATTACCAGAACTCTTTTTTACAGATACTGCTGTAAAATGTCATAACCTCTGCATCTCGAGAAGATGAAGATCAGGTCTCTCATTATTTAACTCTTGAGGAAAAGAAAAAGTGGAAAGTATAAGCAAACACAAAAGTCCACATGTAGCTGAGAATACAAAATATTACAAAAAACGATGTTTATTTTGTTGAATTTATGTATATATCTAAGTGGGCATGGATTAACACAGTTGGCTTTATTGCTTTATATTATTTAAGAAACCTGACAGAAAACTGCACCTGTCAGACTGAAGCTGTGCTAATTTATTGCTTTTGGTAATTGAACACTGACAGGACATAATTTTAAGCTGCCCTGTGATTTGGAACATTTTAATGTACAACAATTTAAAAAATCAGTAGTTTACCACCCAAAGCCAGTTTTACAGATCACTTAAGTTGCCCACTGCTGTCACTATGCCCTTATTTGTGTTTGAAGCTGTGGCAGGGTGTGGGGTTGAGTTTGCTGTGCTGTGGGGCTTGAGCCACTTGTGTCTATGCTGGGTATAAGAGAAGGGCCTAAGTTTAAGCCAGTCTTTTGCCACGTCTGATGTTCTCAGCCTGGCTGCCTGACAGCGTACTTTTGCTGGATTTACAGAAGTAGAGGTGGTAGCTGTGGCATTTGGACCACATTAAGAGCAGAGATCAACACTCATCCACCAAGGCCACGGTACAGTGTAGAGAAATGTGCTGGCTTCAGTGGGATTGTGGAAATGTAAACTGGAAGTATGCAACTTATTTATCAGTCTAACAGAGGAGTAAAAGCAAGATTTACCCCAGAAGACAATGTTTTAACTGGCTGAGACAAAGCACCATTGTGATCATTTATTGATTATACCTCTAAATTTGTTGCCTTATCAATTTTAGAAGGCACCTCAGTGATACAGTTAGCAATGACGGTTGTTTCTGCTGGCTAAAACCTCTTATTTTTAATACATCCACCCCTGCTAATTTGGTAATCTGAAAATATGCCAGACAATTTGAGAAGGTGAGCACCTCGCCATGATTCAGCTGGCACCAGCATGTGGCTAAGGACATCCCAGGAGGAGTATTGCACTTGAGTGGAACAGGATAAAATCAGTATGGGAAGTCTTCCTATGCTCTCAGCCACCAGTGGAGTGCAACAGAACACCCATTCCAGCCTCAGAGCCCTCATGCAGGCCAGCAATTGAAAGCAAATTAAGTGCGTTTTGGAAACCAATGTTGCTTTATTTGGCAAGGACTTCTCATTATGCCTCATTTTAGACAGAAAGTTGGAGGTAAGGCAATATTTGTATTGGATATTATTGTTCCCAAAGCAGAGGTTGAACTTCTCTATTAGGTCAGCACTGATAATTCCCAGCCTGCCAAAATTTCTGCCCTGGTTTAAATACCAAATTCATCACATCACCTCCCTAATTTGCACTTTTCAGAGTCTCAGTATTTATAAGATCTTTTTCAAATAAATGGACTTTATGTTGTGTGTGTTAGTTCAGACTTCACACAGTCCATGAGACTAGAATTCAAATAGTTATAAAGCCAAGCAATTCATTGGGCTGAAGGAGTGATCAGTGGGACCACATAGGTGTCTAACAGAACAAAACAATTTTCAGAAAAACTTTGGTGAGGGTAACAGGTCGAATTCCAAAAATCTACAGTTAAACAGAAGCAGGATTCCCCTCCTTCCCCCCATTATAGTGTGACATAGAATGTGTGGCAGAAATTTATATGGGCAATTCAGCTGGTCCATCTGTGGCTTAGTACATAATTTCAGGGCATAACTCTAAGAAAAGAAAAGAAAAAGGATCTGTACATGACCAAATAATGGGCAGAGCTTGAGCAGCCCATATGGCAACTTGCAAGTGCCACATAAAAAATAAATTACTACTAAATGGGCGTATAACTCCAGTTTCAGGTTCAGGTCTCTCCAAGAGCAGCCTCTTATAGCTGAGAAGGAATAGCTGAAGATCTGTGGAATACAATTAATCTCAAGTTGTGCTGAATACAAACGTACTTCAACTCTCTTGCCAGACAAATTTGAGTAATGAGGTGCTCTAACAGTTAGTTAGAGACTGAAGAACACAACTATTCTGAAGCTGGACTGGGCAACAAAAGGAAAACAAACAACCTCAATCAACATTTTAAGAAACTCACCTAAATAAAATAAGGACAATCTACAAATCTATCTTGCTTTATTTCTGTAAAAATAGAGACTTGTTTCCCTAAATACATGTATGTGTAGTGTAGGCTTTGTATCTAGCCAGCTCCTCATCAAGAAGGGAACAGATTGCTTTTAGTTATTTGAGTGTGTAAGCTTTTTGGGTTTATTTGTTCCTTTTGCTTTTGTTGTGTGGCTTTTTGACAGACTGAATATTTAGCAAAAATACTTCTTGATTCTTAGAGAGGTTGGCTGTCTGATGAGATCCATCCACACACTCTCCTGAATGCAATAGTTTTATAACCCACAGCCATGGAGTGGACCACCTTTTCCTTTTGCTTGCTGTATATCCTATGCCATTTGGCAGACTATGTGCTGGGCAGCTTTCACATGGTTTTCCACCATGTGTGTCTGGATAATGAAGTTTTGGAAAACTGTCCCACTTCACTTTTACAAAGAGTAAAAACTCTGGTGGGACTCCTACTTGGCAGTGGCTGCTTTTCTTATCGTCATGCACTTGTCAATGCTATGATAGAGGTGTCCAGAGCCTCAAAGGAAAGAGAAGTGAAGACCGTGAGGAGAAATTGTTTGATATGTGTGACAACATCACCTCTTGGGACAGCTAAGAGCTGTCTTCACTTCGACTCATTCTTAAAACTAGCCTTTTTTTTTTTTTTACTTTGAGAGGTTTTAATTTGTTATTAACATGACTGACAATGTTGACAGATGCCTAATTCCTTCACCACCAGAACAGTAAAATGTTCAGAGCCACAGCTAGTGCACTTCTATTTTATAGCTCTAGTTTTAGGTCCAGAAATCTGTCCACATTTCCATGTGCACCTTGTTTAGATATAAGAGGATCAAACTGATCATCAGCACAGAAGTCAATCTGTGATACCAGAAACAGAGACCACTGCTGGCTTTCACTGGAAAATATACTATCCTATTCTTAGAGATGGCAACAAATGGTCATCTTCTTTTTTATCAAATGTACAAAATTCAGGAAGAGTGACAATGTGTGAATGTACAGCCAGCTGTCTTGAGATGAAACAGAAAAATAATACAGAAGGATGGGTAATTATCTTATTAAAGCAACTAAGGTGCATCAGTCTTTCAAAAATAGCAAACTAGATCAAAATATGAAATCACAGGACCACTTGTGAGGGACTTGTCTGGAAAAAAATTCATTTAGATGTTATTTTAAGATTTGCATGTAATTCCCCTACCCACAGAGTGGCAAAACACAAATGTGTAGCAGTTGTGTCAATGTCATAGTGAGAAAAATACCTGAAAACATGATACTACATGAATGTGTGGTTGTACAGACTGTAATCACAGAGATTCAGAACAAAACTGGAACATTATAATGCAAGTGGGGAAGAAGGAAAAGGACAGATAAAAGCAATTTTAACTACAACCAGAAAAAAATATATCTGCAAAAGATCATTGAAAAACACCTATGCAATCATACAAATCCTTGGGAGACTGCTAAAATTTGGCATTGGAAACACACAGAGATGAATGCTCATTAAACAAAATTCAGCACAACATCCTCAGCTGCACTACATGCTCAGAAAAAGGTAGCCCTGAGCCATCCCTCTTTCTCTGGTCACAGGGCTGCAATGGGAATGCTGTGACCCTGAGCAGCATAGTTCAAAGTCTGAGTGCTGAGCCCAAAATCTGAGTGCTGAGCTCAGCCACGCGAGGTGTACCTACACTGCAAGGATCGCTTCTCTGAGCAGTGGCTGGGGAGGGCTGTGGTTTCAGCCTTGGCTAAACACATCTCTGCAGTGCAGGAAGGAGCTACAGAGAGAGGATTTGTGGCAAGCAGCAAGATCCTTTGTTCTGGTGATAAAGCAGCCTGGGCTTTGAAAGAAGTAGAATAGATGGCAGGATGGGCTGTTTCTTCGTCACGGTTAAGACCTTTCATCTGAGGAAGTACCTGTGAAAGGATTCCACTGAGACTCTTCAACTACTGAGGAAGAAGGAAGTTTTTTACCAGGAAACCCCAAACCTAACTCCTGCAGAACCCCAAGGATTTAGGAAGAATCAGAACCACTTACACAGCTTGAGCACCCTGCATAGCTCTGGTCCAGATGAATGACTTTGTGGTCACAGACTGTCCTCCCAGATTACATGGAGCTGGAATGGAGAAAGTGCTCTTCTCCATACAGACCTTTCTCAGTACTCACCTCTCTTCAAAATCCTCTGCTTCCTAGCCTCTGTGCAGAATCCAGAACGTACTGGCAGCTGTGTGGGAAAGGTAACTAAACATGTTTTCTGTGGAAGGGGAAGGTGATGACAGAGGAGCACTCATTTAATGTTCAAATGCTGTGATATGGGCAGTCTGGGCAAGAGGAAGGAAAGAATAAAACACATAGCTCTGAATGAAACCCCCTGCTCATATTGCTGGTTAAAAAACTAAGAGGGATCAGACATAAAGAATAAATGCAGGAGAAAAAACAAATCAACAAATGAAAAAAATTATACTAGTCAACAAATTAGATGACCTCCAAGGAGAGACAGCACCTGGAGCTAGGCTCATGCCAATTTGGGGAGCATAAAGGAATTCACCATAGCTTGTCTAGAAGGTCATTGTTTCTCTTCATAAGAATATAGAGGCTGAGAGCAATGGCCACTACCTATCTGGTACACATCTTTTGTTATGGAGTTAAGCAGGGATCATTTTGTCCTGTATATCTTTAAATATCTTTAATATTGACAAAAACTTTTATAGCAACTTCTTCTTAAAATACTGCTGTATTCTATCTGTGGAAAAACATTGAGAATACGCATATATAACTTGGCCAAATGGTTATCAGGAAAAGACAATTATGTGAAAGTGTTTGAATGATGTAAGCCAGAAAAAAGGGGAGAGAAACAAATGGACATATTGTCTGAGATGGCTATATTACATATAAGAAAAGTCAAACACAAGAAAAGATAAACCCTACTACCAGAGGGAGTAATTGCAACAACAACAACAACAACAACAAAGGAAAACGTAATTTCTCAAGTAATTTCAATGCCATCACATTGATCACTTTGTAAAGCCAAAACCTGGCAAGGAGATAAGATTACTTCCTCCTCTTGATCTTTTACATTTTTGTGTGTCTATCACCCAATTTAACAGCAACCAACAGTCTATTACAAATGGGAAAGCAAGAGCCTGTGTCACCTGTGAACCATCAATTACCTGTACCACAAAACCATCTTGCTTAGTTTATGTTAGGTGTATCATTCCCATTCTTCCTCTATGCATGTAACGATCACTCTTTCTTGCATATCTTCCTCTTGGCTCTTTCTGATCTTTCTTCTATGATTTTCTTTCTTTTAAATAGAACCTGAATTAAAAGGATCTATTGTTCAGCCTAAGAACTGTAACTTTTGGTCTCAGAATAAGAAAATATACCAAGAAGCAAGGCATTGCCCACTTAGTACAGTTTGAAAACATGCTTATTTTAAAGGATTTTTAAATATAAAAATAAAACAATCTTCCATGATAAATGGTATGATTTCCAAGAGTTCAAGCTACCCTTATCTCACATTTTGTGAGATCCTCTCTGACTATTTAATAATTTTCAAAGGGCTCTCTAGACCTGGATTGTCTCTATTCTTGCCCTCTTCACAGTGCTGAAATTGTCTCTGTTCATCACCTTTTAACGCCTGGTTTCCATTTCATAGTTTCAAATTACTTCCACTTAGAACCAGGGCAGAAGGAATCTCATCATTAGCTAAGACAAATGTCTTCCCTACTCTTTTTTTCCATATGGTGCCTGTGATGCCTTAGGATTCAGCTTTTATATTTTTCAGATCCTGTACTGCTTTGGTATGTAACTCTCTAAAACACCATACAGCCTGTTAGCTACTGTTCTCCCATTCTGGGCAGGCAACACAAATCCTCTCTAGGCCTGGGACTCAAGGACACCTTACTGTTTCAGGCCTCAAAATACGTAAACTAAGCCTCTGAATGGGGGGAGTGAACGTGGGGTAATTACTTCATTACCTGAAATTGTAATTGGAAAATTAACCCTGTTACGCAAATGAACCATACTTACAAAAGCGTGAAAAACCCATGACCCAACGTCCATCTTGGGTGTAGCCTCTCAGAGGCTTTTGACTGCCCAAGGTGTACCTTCGAAGGCCCTTCAATAAATACCTTCATTTATTCTCTTAATCTTGTCTAGCCTCTGTTTTCAGGTAGCCACTCCAAGGCATCACCTTAACAATGTGTCACAACCAGTCAAATAACTGACTCATTTCCAGACCACAGAATGCATTCTCAGAACAAAAATGTCCACAATTCCGTTTACTTTTCTTTTGCCTCTACTGTTATTATACCTTCCAAAAGTGTTTCCATCTGGCAGAAAAAGAAAAGTATCCCGAACAATATCCTTCTTTGGAATTCCCGTACTTTCTTCACACAGCCAGTTTATAATAATATTGAGTTTGTGGTCAAAAAGATCTGTCTTCAGGTTTCACCCAGGACCTATTTTTTTATCTTGCAACAGCCCAATGTACTTTTTTTTCTGTCACATAAAACGAGTTGTAACAAATAGCTCCCATTGTGATTGCTGGTGTTAGCACATTTAAGGAAGTAGCGCAGGTACCACAGTGCTAACCACAGTGAGCCCTGTGGTTAGTAAGGGCAGCGCTTGCAAGGATGAATCACCAGCAGAGAAAGCAGGTCAAAAAAAAGAAACACACACCCACACCCACACCCACAAAACCCTACTCAATCAAAAACAAAACCAAAAGGAACTCACTCCACCAGAAAGAGCATCCAGGGAAAGAGACAGGAATGTAACTGAGAATGTATGCTTTGTAACATGCTCTACTTCGAATACATTGCTCATAGTATGGACTTGCCCTCATGAGTCATGATCTGAAAATACTTTATTGAATAATGTAATTGTCAGATTTCTCAATGAAAATTTATGGTTTTGTTCATTCTTCTCACTGCTCCAAATGATGGTTGTACACCTTCCTGTAAAACAGGTTTTCACACACCAGAAGTTCTTACGAATCCTTGCAGGGTTCTGCATTTCACATTTTCTTAACTCTTGCCCCACTAGAATAAATGATTGCCAGGGTAAGGTTTATCTTTATTTGTGCTTTCCTACCATCTACTATTCTGGATGTCCAAAATCTGTGGGGACTTTCATGTGAATGCCTTCATACAAATCATATCCATCACCCCTCACTGACAGCAAAGGCAAGAAACACACCACCATAACGCACAGGACAGAACAAAACAAAACAGAACAGTGCTTCAAGACAGGAATGATTCCCTTGAACGGCTTCCCACCCTGTGAGAAGGAAAAGAGGGTGAGTCCTAGTCTTTTGTTCTAGCTAAGGAGAGATAATCAAGCTAGCTGCTACACCATCAAGTATTGCATAGGAAAATAGAGGGAGACTTTGCCAAAGGACTGGCTGGCTCAATGCATTTTGAGAGCTCTGTGAATTGTTAAAAAGCTCTTGCCCTCAGAACGACTTCAGGTGAACAGCACACAGTGCCGGCAGCAGCATTTGACCCTCCTCTTTGGGTATTCAATACCAGATGGGCCTGCAAATGAAAGAACAAGCACAGTGGCTTTTGAGGAAGAAGTCACCTTCTTTTTAGCTTCTCAAGTGTCAAAGCTCAAACAATTGGAGGGCCAGTCCACAGCCATTCCCTCAGTCAGCCAGCCAGCTGGGAAATATTACTGCTCTTCAGAAGGAAAAGGGCTGTTACTACAGTGGCCCTCTTGCTACTTCCTTCATTTTCACATCTTCTATGAAGAATGAGTTACGGACTATATTAACTAGTTTATTTTCCCTAAGCCTCAGCATAATGATCCAACTGATACCTGTCAATCACCTTTGTCTCAACAGCGGAGAGCAACTCCAACCCTTGCCTTCATTTGGGAAATGCTAGATAGGGAGAGAAATCAAAACAAACACTACAGCCTGATGTATAAAGCTGTTAAGCCTTCTTAAGAACACCCAATGTAAGAATACCCAGAGTACCTTAAATTTCACAAGGATCAAGGGTGTTCTGAGATGGGAAAATACGTTCACATTTTAGAACACTGTGCAAGTCTGTGAGTTTAACAAACCAGAACTACCTACAAATGGACAACAGAGTTTTCCTCTTGGTGGACTATACCACTGTTTCCCTAAACATTAAGAATCATAGAGTGTTCACTATCAGCCAGGCACCTATCCTGTCACTGTACATTCATGGTAGAAAACCCTCTTTCCAGTGCGTGTTACTCATAAATGTGCTGAATCAGACTGACTCTGTGCCCTTCTAAGGTGAATTAGGAAAGGGTCTGTTATAGGATGATACAGGCCATTCTTTTGTAATGGTCTGCAGTTTCCTCTCCCAATACATTTTCTTTTTATTTAGCACTTCCATTTTTATCCTGTGTTCTTCTTCAGCCATTTCACACTCTCTTTCTATTTGCTGTATCTTTGCCACATGAACTTCATTCATTTGGATTAACTGCAGTTGCAAAATTGACATTTGCTGATGGTGTTCCTCCTCATGCATCTTTTTCAGAGCACTTTCCTGAGATGCTTTACTTCTGTAGTTCTTATCTGCTGCTATTCTGACATCAGAACACGAAGGCTCGGGTTGGGAGGTACCTTCACATACTGGAAAATGTACCAGCTCTTTGTCTTCATCACAAAGTTCTCTGTTTGACACAACAAATGACTCTGCAAACAAAAGGAGAAAATGGATTATAGTATTCTCTTCCCCTCCTTCAAAAACAGAAATGTGACAATATAAGTTGCTGATACATGCATCTAAACCTTGTGCTCCAGTAGAAAAGCACAGGAGCCACTACATAATGCAGTTCTGCTACAGAATACTAAGGGCATAATGGGCTGAACAGAACCACTTGGGCCTCTATTGAAAGACCTCCATGGCTATAGTGGGAGTTCAGAAGACTAAAGTGAATGTAGATACTTACAAGTGGACACCTACATTTAGGTGGCTGAGCCTGGAGCTAAACCTTAATGCAGCCATTTAAGCTAAATCTATATGTGACTTGCAATATTTTTATGAAAGATCTGAGTGTCAGGTGAAGCTGTACCAACATGAATATCAAAAGACTGAGGGATTACTAGGAAGAACACTTCTCATTCTTTTCTTATTTCTGCTGTAGATGTCGTAAACACAGTAGTGTACATTTTTAGGAAAAAAATTACATTATTCTAACTTGGAGAAGGCTCTACCAATTCTTCTGAAATAAAAGAGACTACTCAGGGAACAGAGAAGCTACCACTGCAAATGAGGGTCTTGAAATACATTCCTATCCAAATACAAATGACTAATTACAGTAAATACAATTATGAAAGAGATATTCTAAGAATGTTATCTAACAATGTAGCTGCTGTTGCCTTTTGAGCAAGGACAGTCTTCTGTGTGAGATCCTGACATAATAAAATTTGCAAGAGACTGTTGTAGCCACTCTCCCTTCTGGTATTGAATTATTCCTTCTGTGTATGCTTGCCAAACAAAGAATGTATTGCTGAACTTTTTCAGAAAGGCCATTCTCCAGTGTGGACTGCAGTGTGAAACATAGCTCTACGCACTCTTTTTAGTCCTTGAAAACAAAGGAGTAAAGGCCTACAGGGAACTCTTGCAGCAGGCAATTGTGTATCAACTTGCTGCTGGTGGCTTTTTTTTTTTTTAAACCAGCAAAATGATACTTTAAAAACGATAAAGATATCCTTGGGACTGTTCTCTGGAAAGCCAGCATGCTAGCAACTGCGATGCTTGCAAAAACCAGCAGATATGTCAAAAACAGATGAAAAAAAATTGTGAAAACCCGCACACCCATTTAACTCCTGGAGGCCTAGGGAGGCCTTGTAATATCATAGCTCTGAAATGACTTTTCTATATACAGCAGTCACAGCTAAGTGGAGAAATTTGAACTGCTGAAAAAGAATCACTGGCAAAGTCACATACAAAGCAATACGACTTGCATCATTACAGCAACATTTATACCTTGACTAGGAGCATCAGGCTGATATTCAGAGTCTTCTTCTGGTGGGCTCTGCAAAAAGTACATTTGCTCAGGCATTATGCTGGCAATCTTCTCTTTTCCTACGATGTGAGTACTTATAAGTGGACTAATACTTCTTTTTACCTTCTCCCGCCTTTCATGTGCCATTATCTTTTTTGTCCGTGCCTTGATATTTTCCCAGCATTTCTTTAACTGTTTGAAGTCTCGCAGTGATACACTGGGCTGTGAATTATATTCATGAGCTAGTGCTTGCCAGGTGCGTTGTTTCAGAGCAATAGTTCTTGCATCACTTTTTTTACACTCAAGAACGTATTTGTATTTTTCAACTAATGCAAGCAGCACACTCTTCTCCACTTCTGAGAAGTATTTAGCAGGCTTTATTATTTCGTTTTGCATTTTCTACTGATTCTCCAAGAAGCCAAAATTCCTATGAAAACAATGATGAAAGAAAAAAGAAAGGAAAAAAAAAACAAACACAAATTAGAACTGGTTGCAGTATCAGGAAACTGTGTTTCAACAAAAAAACCCTCCTAAGCATAGCTTCTGATTAGTTTTACTTTCTAGAACAGCTTGTGAGTAGTTCTAGAGTACATAATGGAATGATCAGGTAAGATATAATATAATTACATGCTGGTTTGTGTTGCCACTTTAGTGGATACACAGTGCCAGAAGTAGACTATGATGAATACTTGTCTTTGTTACAATTTGTCTTGATACAAAATGCTCAGTGTTTACTGAACATCTTGAGTTTAATATCTTGATTTCCTGTTCATTGTACTTTTTCACTCCCAGAAGGTTTTCCAAGCCCTAAACTGAGGAACAAATTCCAAAATCCAGCCCTCACTGGCTTCAGATTTAACTCTAAAGCCACCTTCAGCATGTTTGGGTTTCCTTTGGTATACAAAATACCCTCTTCTGTCCTTGCTGATTGTGTATAATTTCTCCCTTCTCTCTGCAATATTTGAAAGCTGTATGAGGAATGATAGTAAGAAGTTGTCTTTTTAAAGACCTGTCAGCTTTGTTCTTACCCATGCTCAGTCCCCCTCGGCTGATACCCAATAGGCAGCAGGATCCTGACCTGTATTACAATATTGAGAAGCAGCAAGAGTTGCAAAGTGACAAGAAATAACTAGAGAAACCAACCACGTGGAAGGTGGAGGTTCTTCACCCCTGACTGCTGGCCCTGCATGGGTGGCATTTCCTTGCATTTGTGCTGCTGGTCCCTCTGGGGAGGCAAGGACCAGGCTAAAAAGAGTTTTGGCCTTACTCAATACAGCCACTGCTATACACTTACACCACGTCAGCAACCACATCTCTTCTCAAACTTAGGACTTTTGTAGTCAATAGGAAAAGGGTAGCTGATAACAGGGAATTCTTGGCCATTGGAAAAAAAAAAGGAATAAAGAAGTGTTGCCTTGAGTTAACAACACATGACTGTGCATCAAAATGTATTTTTGCTTCTTTCATCTTTTCACACTTTTCTCCCCATTCCTTCCCACTGCAGCTGCGTAGCCCAAATAACTTTTGGATTTTGGGCAGAAATGCTGCCTTAGCTCTCATTTCTTCCATTTTTAACCATTAAACCCGGCGATACAACACATATAAGGTAATTGGTTCATATTCCTAACAGTCTAGGACTCTCCCAAAATTAATTTTCTAGTCTTTTGCCCATTGTTTCTACTACTTCTGTCATAACATTCCTTGACAATGCACTAGATATCACCATCAGGTTTCTTCTTCTCAATATATTTTTCCTTAACTCCACTGCACTAGGGCTTTCTTTGTGCCATCCTTGTAGTTCCTTTCCTCCAAACATCTTAGTACTTACAGTTATTCTCATCTCTTTCAGTAAAGTTAACTACTTATATTTATAAAGAAAGCTAACAGACAAGCTAATATCGAAATGAGAACCCAAGTGTTACATAAAACCAGCAGTTCTCTCAAGTAGCCCACAAAATATGACAAAGCCCAGCTGTCCTAGTTTCATCTGGGACAGAGTTCATTTTCTTCTTTGAGGCTGGTACAGTGCTGTGTTTTGAATTTAGAGAGAACAATGCTGATAACACACTGATGTTTTAGTGGTTGCTCAGTGGTGCTTATTCCAAGTCAAGGATTTTCAGTTTCCCATGCTCTGCCAGAGAGCAGTTGCACAAGAAGCTGTGAAGGAGCACAGCCAAGACAGCTGATCTGAACTGGCTAAAGGGATATTCCATACCATAAAATGTCACATTCAGTGTATAAATGAGGAGGGAGTTGGCTGGGACCTGCAGGCAGTGAGGAATTGTATTGTGCATCACTTGTTTCTCTTGAGTGTTCTTCCTCTCTCTCTTGCTCACTACAAGTATTACTATTATTATTGTTGTTATTATTATATGTTGCTTCAAATATTAAACTGTTCTTATCTCAACCCACAAGTTTTACTTTTTTTTCTGATTCTCCTTCCTACCCCACTGGGGGCAAGGACTGAGTGCAAAGCTGCGTGGCACTTGGTTGCCAGCTGGGGTTAAACCATGGCAGCAGCAAAACAAAGGAGTCAAAGAACAGAGGACACAGTGGAACAAAGCCTGGAACAGCAAAGCTGAAGCAAAGTGAATAGAAATAAGTAATAGTGTAGGTCAAGTCAGTAGCTAAGTTGTACCCCTACTGAAAAAGGCAGCAAACACTTGGTTTGTACTTTCTGTCAGTGCTTGACTGGGTTATCTCTGGGTGCATCCTGACTGGGCAGCTGGCACCTATGTGGGTCCTGGATCGTCACAGTTCTGCTCTTTCTTACCAAATCCTGGTGTCACGAGGATGTGGGAAAGCTGAAGTTTTTGCAGCAGACAGGATCTAGGGGGCTAAGGAGAAGATCCACAGGATAACAGACTTTAATAGTGCTACTGCTCGTAGAAGAGCTAGTTTATTTTACACAAAAGCAAAAG
Source organism: Oreocharis arfaki (assembly GCA_013398015.1). Lineage (NCBI taxonomy): Eukaryota > Metazoa > Chordata > Aves > Passeriformes > Paramythiidae > Oreocharis > Oreocharis arfaki. The sequence continues at coordinate 299,599 of VZRR01013698.1, read as the reverse complement.
GAGGAAGAAGGAAGAGAGCTGGGTGGCTGAGCATGAGAAAGATAGTTTCTTGGTTCAGTATTTCCTCTGCCACACTGTATCAAGTTATTTTTTATGGTCGGTGAAAACTGAAGTCACCCCCCACGTTGGTGACAGGAATTCTTAAACAGCTATAAACCCACAAAACAAACTAGGTATAAGTAAAGAAACTTCTTTTATCGCATACCAGTCATTACAATGCCTAGGTCTAAAAGAAGTGAATAGCTGCTTCAGGAGTTCCTTAAATAAAACACAAATTAGGAGAACAAAAAAAGTAGTCAGGAAATCGACATCCTAGCAAAGATACAGAAACCTAGCAAGTTCACTCCATGAAACTACTCTAAAAACATGTAAAAAAAGAGACCTATAATGGAATAGAATCTATCTACTAATCTATTTTACTTACATACTTATTGCACCATTCCAAACCACTAAGTTGCTTTGGACAACTGCTGAAATGAAATTCTTGGGACTAAATATTGTTTCTCTATCTTAACCTCAATTCCACCAAGGAATGGGATGAAATGCTGTCCCACCAGCAAGTTTCAAAACTCAGTAGCTTATGATCCTGAAAAACCAGAATCAGAGACTCCATGTGATCAGAAAGGACTGATTCAACCTTCTACTGATGCATGTAAATCTTACTTCTAGTTTTGAAAAGGTGAGAGAATCTCAGGCAAAAAATCATTATATGTTTAGAAAATCCCTTTGTTTAGAAAAACTAGATTTTCAGAACTTTGGAGACTATGTTCAAAAAGTTAAACAATATTGCTAGGACTTCTGGATTCCAGGTGCTAAATATCTAGCTCCACGGACTGGCAGAGATCAACTGATGTCAGTAAATACCTAAAACATTTCCAAATATGACTTCTGGTATATTAACAAATTCTGTACTAAAATAAAAGCTCATCTTTTATGGATGGAGCACACTTAAGTATCACTTTCATACCACACTATCATTTACTTCTATTATTTTTACTGTGGTAGCATCTCAGATCCCCAGTCGTACGTTCAAATACTAAACATTTAAGAACAGAAATACAAGTCCTACCCTGAGAAGAATACATTGGTCTTTCCTTCCACTAATCACATTCTTGTTTCCTTTTTTACTATTTGTTTCCTAAACATACACACTGTCCTTGTGTCCTTTCTGTGAAGAAGCCAGGATTATGATCTAGGATGCATAAAGGAACCCAAGAACTGGTGTGGGCAGTCTAACACACAGAAGAAAAGAGTTTTGGCAGACTCTCCTCAAGCTCTTACATGCTTAGCCTACTTTCTTCAATGCATTAAAGCCCATTTGCAATTAGGTGAACAAGAAAGCTCTCTGAGATGTCAGAGAACTTAGAATACTGAGAAGTTGCATCAAAACACCACCATATATTTATATTCACCTCTTTTTTCTCTATGTATATTAATCACCTTCTTGCAGCCCACTGGCTCCTCTGTGGAATATGAGAAAGGACTCTCACAAGCCCACAGAATTTCCACTTTGAGGCTAAGCAGTCCTTCCAGGACATATGTCTGGGGTATAATTTAGCAGGTAGGAATCTGTGCTGACATGAAAGTAGTTTACTGTGTATAGCTCATCCAGCAAACTGGATTGATTTGTGTGGGCACTTGAGGACAGTTGCAGAGTAAATTCTAAGAAAAAAAGACTGGAAAGCCTCTCCCACTCTTACAGGTGCCTAGGCTCCAAGACACATGCAATAAGAAAGCACTTTATCCTAAGGATCTTCTCCTGGCAAGACTCAAATCACAACTTGCCCTAAAACAAATCAATGTCCTAAGTATTTGTTCTCTCAAACAAACCTCTATAGCTTTAAGAAAACAGAAATATCTCTCAGGTCCTCATCTTTACTGTGAAATGTTGTGCAGCATTCTTCTTTTAAAGACTATAAGGCAAGTGCTGTGATCTGCTGGAATAATATCTTGGAAAAAAATTACACAAGTTAGGAAATGCACATATATTCCTAAGTATGTCACACACATGCATTATTTTGCTTGCACACATCTAAACAGACACCCAAGCTCCAACCAGTTGCAAAGAAGCCTGGTAAAAGAAAAAAAAAAAATTCAAGTGTTATGATGGAAGATTTATTCTAAATGTTAAGGAGGTTACACTAACCAAACCCAAAGAAAAGAGTTTACTAGCAAACTGTGGTCACTTATGGGGTAAAAATGAAGTTCACTTATCAGTGCCAACAGAATTACTACCAGAAATATTCAAGGATTGATAAAAAGAAAATTCATGACTCTAACTTAAATTGTAGGTGAAGCTTTAAACATAGTCAGTAATTAACAGCATTGGAAATCAATCATAATTCTATCCTTTTCATCCAGTGTTTGAGGGTGAAAGAAAGGCATGGAAATGCAATGACCCAAACTAGTCACAACAGGTTTATATCTCATCTGAATGACAGACCCAGCAGTAAACAGTGTTCTTCTTCCTCAAATGTTAGGTTTTCCTCACTGAGCTTCCATCAGTGTTCCAGGCCTGACCCTGCCTACCTTGAGACTTGAAATCACTAGGTAATTAGGAGCACATTGCAAATATGAACGATATGTATGCAGAAAATGTGTTTTAATCAGATTTTTTTAAAATTCCCACCTCATTGGGTGCTTCCCCTCCCCCCCACTTTAATACAAATGAATAGTTATCATGGATCATCCAGCAAACAAACAAGATAAGCAATTAGTAAAAATTCACAGTACTTTGCCCAAATTTCTCCTGTCGGATTTTATACAGCTATATACGGAAAGGTATTTAAGAACATATACATCTATATCATACTACACTACAGATACACATAGATTTAAAGCGGGTCACCCCGCTACCTATGGAGGACATCCAAAGCACTTCCCGCAAGCAAGGTAATGGACGCAGGTTGTTATTCCGAACGATTGCCTGAAATCCACCAAAAATAGGCATAATACAGGAATCCTACCAGACTCTCCCGCACCCGAACTTCTCAAACATTAACTCGAGCTTGGCTTTTTTTTTTTAATCTCCTCGCTAGCTCCTCTTCTGCTTGAAGGAGAAAGGAGAGCAGGTCCCGGCTCCACAAAGGCGGCCGCTCCCCGCCGGGCGGGCGCGGAGGCTGCGGCGCGGGTGCGGGCGCATCAGCCGCGGCGGCGGGGGAGGCTCGGCGGGCGGGCGGCCGCTGTCACCCAG
>VZRR01013698.1:274730-295985 GCA_013398015.1 Oreocharis arfaki | reverse complement strand
GGCCCCGGGAAAGGGCCGGGGTGCCGCGGCTGCGCCCGGTCCTCGCCCGCCGGCGCCGAGCTCCCGGCCCGCGGTACCGCGCGGTGCCGTGCCTCGGCACGGCCGGGCTCCTGCTACCCTCCCGCCCCCGTTCCGCGCCCGGCGTGACGCGGATCCCGCCCAGGAGCAGGTCGGTGGCAGGCGCCGGTGCGGCAGCGGGAAGCGCCCTCAGCTCCTCCGGGCGCTGGACCCTGCCACGCCCGGCCCCCGGGGTGAGTTGGGTGCAGCGGCGGCCCGGCGGTCCCCCCGGCTCCGGCGGCAGCAGCTGTCTGTGTCCTCCCGGGCGGGGCTGGAAGTGCCGGGAAGGGCGCTCTCCCGCGTGGCGCCGCTCCTGGCGTGGGGTTTGCAGCTTCGGGCCCTCCTTGCTTCTCTTCCTTGCCTCCCTCCCTCCTTGCCTTCCTCCCCGCTTCCATCGTCCCCGCTGTCCGGGTTGGGAGCGTGTCCCTCTTCCCAAACCCCGCCGTGTGTCTCCTGTTTCCAAGGCACGCTTCGGGCACTGCGTGCTGGCTGTTCCCAATGTTTGTGTCGTCTGTCCCAGCCCATGCGCGCAGTCCTATCGCAGGAAAGATGGGGGAAGCTTGAAATGGTCGGGATTAGTTTTTGTTTCAGGGTGTGCGTAATCTTCTGGTGACGTTAATGTTTCCCCAGGGAAGCTCTCGGAGAACAATTGTTTCTTTCCGTGCTGTAGTCTTGCTCTGGAGTTGAAAATAGGATCATTAGCCTGGAGATTTAAAGGTTGGCTGTAACTCAAGGCAAAGCACAAATTAAAGCTGGAATGTGCCTAACACTCATATAGGCGGAACAAAAATGTAAATAATTTTGTGAAGCTAAAACAACAGTTTGCAATCTTTTTGCAGTTTTCCTAGAGTTTTTTTATCGTCAAAAGACCGAATATGGACCCTGAAAATGAAATAGAGAAGCAAGTAAACCCCTTTTACTGCAATGTAAGTATTACTTACTGAAAATTTTAACTAATACAAAGTGATTTTGGTGGAACAAAGTTGTACTAAACCGAGTGTTCTTCTTTTCTCTTGAACAAAATTAATAAATAGCTGGAGCTGAACTTACTTTGCTCTCTTCATAATGTTTGGCTTGGATGTATGTTGAGTCGACTTATTAAAATGCATAATTTTAATAGTATTATGTTTCTAAATAAAGGCATTCTTTTAAAAGTGGATGATTAAATGCAGCTCTTGTTCAGAAAAAAAAATCCTAATTTTTCTCGTTGTCAGGTTTATTGCTGTTTTTTTAAAGCATATTGGGATTTTTAGAGGGGAAGAAAATATTTAAGCTGCTGCTGTTCATTCACGTGAATTTAAAACTAGTCTGCTCCCATTCTGAGCTGTCCCAGGCATAAAACAGCTGTGATAGGGAAGTCTTCCAAAGTGAGCAAGGCAGGCCCCAAACTGATCAGAATAAGTGTGTTAGTGTGGAGCACTGAGCAGCACTGAGGGGCACTGGCTCACCTTAGGCAGGTGTCCTGGCTTGTCACTGTTGTGCCATGCCTCTGGCTCACGCTTGGTTGAGAGTGTGTGAGGAAGATCTTGGGTCTGTCTTTACTTACCCACACACGCCCACACAAAAAGTGTTATGAGATAGCTGCAGAGTTCTGGAGATAACAGAATTTCTTACGTGATGTGGAGATTCTGGTTCATTCCACTGTCTTTTGGTGGTCTTGGTGCCTTATAAATTTCAGTTTTAGGAGGCTGCTGCAGTTTGTCTTTGAAGTAGTAGTACTTTTGTAGAACTTACTTATACCAACAGTTCAATAGTAGATCTCCTTTGATATCAGTGGTATTTTATTTCTCTTGGTCTGTGTGCAATGCTAGAAATACTTCTCTTTAACCTAGATTTGCAAAATCTGGTGTTCTTCTGCACTAAACTTGCAGACTCACTTCCTTGGAGCAAAACACAAGACGGTAAGATCAGTTTTTGAATGCACCTTTTGTCAGATTTTACCAATTTATTTAGCAATAGCATATGGGGTTTGAAATCTAGTTTTTAATGTGGTGTTGAAACATAGGATTTCAGATATTTAACTAGTTTTGCTAATTTACTGTCTTGTTTACTGTGATAAAGTAGAACTTGGTTTTGTACATTAGTCCTGTCAGAAAATGTTACAACTTTATGTCTAGTGAAGACAATACATGAGAATACATGGCTATTAATAAGGCAGAATGGAAATCATAGACAATCTCTAGGGAAAAAAAAGGATGTTTTTCTCTTTTAATTTTCATGTAATTTTGTAATTGTAATTTTTCTCTTTTAATTTTCATGTAATTTTGTAATTGTAATTTTTCTCTTTTAATTTTCATTGTTCACCTCAGATAGTTTATGCTGTTGATACTAATCTAACTTATTTTATATATAATGAAAGCTTTGCGTAGTTGTTTTTTGACTCTTAAGTGCCTTTCTTCTTTGTTGGTTGATGACTTGGTAACTTAGGTTGAAGAAGCATTGAAAGCTCATGGCACGGGTAAGTGCAAGACATTTTGCTTCCTGCTGTGTTCTATACCTTTATCTTTCTCCCCACCCAATGTAGTTGTTAATGAAACAAATGAGAAAAAGACTTTCTCAGGACTTGTGCTTTAAGACCTGCCTTGTGTTTTTTAATGTTATAACTACCTAATGAATCAGTAATGTGAGCAAGAGTTATGCAATGTTGATTAACAACTGCTAGCTAGAATACTAAAAATCACCTACGTTAAAATTTTGTGAAACACTAAAGAATTCAAGATGTTAAAGACCTTCAAAATTTAAAATATACTTTAAAAAAACTATTCTTCTTACAGCCTGTAGAAATACTGTGTATACTTTATCTTTGTTTTTGAAAAGGGGTTAATTTGCTTCAGCTAATTAAGGTATTTTTCATACTTTTAATAGGTTTAATACATCATTAAACCTACCCTGAGTCTTGATGAACTGGTGTAGTTCCAGAAGGAGTGAAAGTCTAGCTATGTTCACGATTGTTTTCCTACTTTGGTTTCATGATGCACCAAAATGTATTTACAGGTTTCTAGAGTGCACTGCTCTTACTCAGTTTGAAAGCTGTTGTTCAAGTCAGATATAGTCATTGGACCTACCTGATCTGAGAATTTGTGTTTGGATTGTAAAGGAAATTTAACTGATGAAATATTTAGCAGCTGTATGCTGCTGAAATAAACGTCCTGAAATTCCTGGATGCCCTGAAACATTTAGAGACATTTAACTTGATTGATCTTCCTCTCTGCCTGCTTCATTGAATTGCCTGACATAAAATAACTTTGTTGTTGTTTGGTGTGAATGTTTTTTGTCAGTCTTTTGGAGCATGGTGCTAATGACACGAGGGTCATGGGTTCAGTCCTTGTATGGGACATGATAATCCTTGTGGGTCCCTTCCAACTCAGAATGGTCTGTGAATCTGTGAAAAAAATCTCTTAGCATATTCAAAACTAAACATAGCTTAGTTTTCTCGTGTCAACAAAAGCTCGAAGAGTTTTTTCTAAAGTAGTCAGTTATTTTACCGAATTGTTCTTTCAGTTGTATTAACAATTTTATTTCCACTTCTGTTGGATTCTTTGTTTTCTTTTGTTTTCTTCTTCTTTTTTTGTTTTAGTTAAAACAGAAAGCTGCTTAGGGAAGAAAGTGAAAACACCTGATTTTGGTAAGAATGTGTAATTCCTCCCCTCACACCTCCCTGAAAAAAAAAAAAAGTGAAAGAAATAAAAAATTTCAGGTACAATATTATAGGTGATGTCTAGATCTTAGCAGGTCATTGGAAATTCATTTTTGTTCATTGTACTTTCAAACTGCAGTAATATTTTGTAATAATACTTAATTTTTGCAAACCAAATGCTTTAGAAAGAGTGGAAATAAGATTGGGGGGATAATGTTTTATAACCACTGACTTAATTTGTCATATGGGACTATGTATGAGCAGGGATTCACTTGTATGTGAATTTCTTACAGTGCCACTTGAGCCAGAGAAGGACACGTCATATCATGGACAGACACTGGAAGAGCAGCTTAATACATGTAAAGATTCAGAACCTGCACTTGGTGAGGGCTTGTAATGCTATAATTGTTTGGGTTTATGATGTTTGCCTTTAAAGAGTATGGATTTGTTTTTTAAAATGTAAAATTAGGTAATGTGTAATAAAATCTTCTTTTGGTTACACTGAATACCCAATAGTATGGTATGGAAGTGACAGATCTTAATGACAAAATCTTTGGATTTGGCCTGGAACATACTTGATTAGATATCTCATGTTGACAATATTCTCTAGAAACAATCCAAAGTGATATGACAGAAATGAACTTTAACTTAAAAGATCAGTGTGGCTCTTTACAATTCAACTACCCATCCAGTGGAGGGAAGGGAGATAGGAGCTGACAGAAGAAACAACTAGGAACATATATTGAAATGCATTCCCTTCTAAATAGTTAAAAAATAATTGTTGCTAGTATTTTTTTAGATTTTTTTTTAATTGTTGAATCATATGTGGTAAACATAAGGCATCCTAAAAAAATCAGTTTTGTACCTTTGGTGTTTAATAAGTCTAGACACCCAGAAGATAAAATATCTGATGGTTCTAGAAGTCTTTATTTATGTATTTGACATGCAGTAGTAATCTTTTCCTTATATGTCAGGGCTTTAACACCAGTGCTTTTGCAACCATCACTGATGATTTGTTCCAGCAAACATCAGACTTCCTAAGTTGTTCGGGTATTTTTTTCCAATACAGGGCTTAATTACATAATAGAATACCGAACAAAAGACAATGTTCCTTTTTTCTATGAATGTCAACTATGCTACTGTAAAACAGGACTGAGTAACATGTTCATGCATGTTTGTGGTTCCAAGCACAGACTGGCGTACTTGGTAAGTTCTTTTGTCTGTTTTAATGTAATGATTTAAGGAGAGAATTTGCTAGCCATATTTTGACTTCTAAAAAATTAAGTTTAAGGTTTTACGTAAGCTTCTGTGAAAATTTTTGTATTGCAATGTGCAACTGTGATGAATAAACTTAAAATTCTTCTCCTTAATAATGTATATGTCTGTCCATTACTTGACACTGAGTTTTTTGTTTATTCTGTTTTGGTCAATCAGTAATGAAATCTGTAGCTAAAATGGACTAGAAGTAGATTTTTTACTGATTTTTGTATTATGTAAAAGAACGGGATCAATGAAGAAACTATTCCATCCTTCAGATGATTTAAAAGGAACGTAATTCTAAATGAACATGATACATGTTAGATAACGTGATACATATTAGATTATTAGATAGTGTGACTTGGAATCAGGGGGGAAAAACCCAGCTCATATTCTGTTTTGAGGCTCGACAAGCCATGTGAGTTCTGTTGCCTGTTTTATGACAATTGTCAAAACTCTTGAGGTTCACATCAGCTCACAAACATTCAAACACATTATTGTTTTCAATATGTTTAGAGAAATGAGGCTGTCCAGTCTTCGAATGTTTGCTTGAGTATATTGGCTTAAGAGGGGCTTTTAACAAAACTGTGAAAGCAATATTCTGAAAAGTATTTTGATACTTCCCATGAAAGTCTCTCAAAATTGGTATTATATTCCACATATCTTAAAGTCATAGACAGCTGAGTTCACATAGTATTTTGGGGCAGTTTTAGGCCTAATGTTGGGAGTGCTGCTATGAATCTGCAGTGATGTCTTTCATAAACACCATGCTGTTTCTGGTCATTAATTCAGACGTACATTCTGAGTTTTGGTGTTCTCAGCTATAATATTTCATGCTTACTTGGAACTGTTTCCTGCAATTCTGAATCTTACACTTGTTAACTGCATCTGCGCTAAATTCTTAAATACTATAAAAAATACAATAATTCATGAAGGATAAATTTTAAGTCATGCACCTGAGCTGGATTAACCCTAGGTAGCAGAAGAGGCAGGAGACTAAATGCCTGGAATTTGCTGTGCTGAAAAAGGAGCCTCGGGGTCCTGGTGGATAACAAGCTCAAGTAGTGTACCGTGGTGGCAGTGAAGGCTAACAGCAAGCTGAGCTCTACTAACAAGGGTACAGGCAGTAGATCGAAGGAAGCGATTATTCCCCTGTTCTTTATCCTTGCTAGGCCATATCCAGGGTATTGTGTTCAGTTTTGTGCTACTGCAGAAAGGAAGCTATTTATAAAATTGAGCTAGTCCAGTGGAGAGCTGCCAAGATAGGGGGCTGAAGCACATTTGTACCATGAAGAGAAGTTTAGGTAATTGGGTTTCTTCTGGCTGGAGAAGAAAAAATGTCAGAGGGATCTAATGGTAGCCCTCTAGTATCTCTGAGGAGGTTATTGAGAAGGTGGAACCAGACCCTCTTTGGAGCTTCTTGTCAGGAACATAAATTCAAACAGGGGATTTTCCTACTTGACATAAAGAAGTTTTTTGCTGTGAGGGAAGTCAAGCATTGGAGCAGATTTTCCAGAGGGAGGGGGGAATCTCTCTTTCCAGAGGTTTTTAGACCCGAGCAGGCAAAGCCCCATGCAACCAGTTCAGCATTCAGGGTCAGTCCTGTTCTGAGCTGGAGATTTGGCTTCAGTTTCCTAAATTATTCTGTGATTCTATGCATAACCATTTTAATAAGTTCTGCTATGTATATGTAGAAGTTGATTTATCTCCCATGATTATTAACTGTGCTGGAGTTGTGTGACTTAAGGACTTGCGTTTATTTTCTAGAGGAAACATTATCCAGAGATAGCACAATCTGATGAAGTTAAGGGTAAAGGCTCTGAACTGAACAGAAGAGTTAGGCAAGTTGGATTAACAATTGAGAAGAAAGAAGGAAGGAAAAAAATACAGGTACGTTTCTCTTAAGAATTCCAGGAGCTTTATATTTAATAAAGAAACAAAGAATGTAATTTCCATTTCGGTGGGCAGATTTGCTTTGGATGGTAGGAAAATCTTGCTTTTTTAACCTTTATTAGAGGTGCTTTTTGTCATTTTAGTAATTCTTCCATGATTGTTCTGGACAAAATTTCCTTATCTGAGTGTGCAAATAACGCAAAATAGATACACTAATATTTAATCAATTCTTAGCTCTGTGTGTGTGTAAAATATGTTGTTTCATTGCTGCTAGGAAACTGCCTTTATAACTTTTCTGAATAGTTTCTGTTTCATTAGCAGCTCATGGCAATTCTCAGGGGAGCCAGGTAAAATTTCTGATAGTACAGTTGGAAGTGTGGGAATTTGCAGATTGACATGAGATTATCAGCAGTGCATGTGATTATCAGCAGTGCATGTGATTGCAGAAGCTCCATAAGTTTAAATTCTTAGGGAGCTGCACCTCTAGAAACATATTCATGTGGAGATATCTTCACATTGCTCTCTGTTGATACTTACACTGCAGTAGTATTTGTAATACCTTTATGTGGACAGGATATTGGTGAAGTTTCTTCTTGAGGTGTACCTTACCACACTGGTTCATGACAGCTTATTGAGGTGCTCACTATTCTTCGTGATACACATTAAATTTGTTTTCTCCATCAACTTCAATTTCTTTCAGCATCCTGCTTTTTAAGCAGTGTTTCTTGACAAGATCCCTTGCTAATGCTTCTTAATGTGCATGGATGTCTCCTTTCAAAGTGGAGTTCCCAAGGTTCCTGTGTTAAAGCTGGTGATGTCCTGCCGCTCTGAAAAAAGACTCGTGTTTCTTTCTCTGTGATACCATGACACTTAGGCTCAAGGATAAGAGCCTGCTCTGATCCTACCCTTTTCTGATAAAAAACAAGTATGGGAATATCGGAAGATCAAGTCAAGAATGAATGCTCTACAAGGGAGAATTTTCAAATTATCAAGTTCATTCTGTCTGCATATCCTTAATTTTTAACCTCTGCTTAAAAAGAAGCAGCTGACTGTTGGCAGCAACATTTTCATTCGACCTTCTTAAATTTCTTCTTGACTTGAGATGGTTTATTTTATTTGAGATTTATATTCATGGATATAGAAATATTTGCTTCCATCTATATTTTGTAGACCTTTTTGTTTTTCTAGGTAGTTTATTACATCCATAGCGAATCTATTATTGATTTAAGGAATTTTTAAACAAAGTGTGTGTAACCTGGTTTAATTTTACTGCTATATCTTCTGAAGCCGGCTGTTTAATTTTCTTTTTTTTTTTTTTAAGCTCTAGAAGAAATTTATTTGTAGTAAATAAGTGTCCAGGTAACTAACTTATTTTTGAATATCCATTAAGGGATTTACACACATATGTTTTACACTACTGGTCGTATATTCTTAAAAAAAATTAAAATTAATGCTGATGAAATATGTATGGAATAATTTTATCCACAAAATAAATAACATAATGGGTTTTATTTTTAGGTTGTTACAGGTGCTCCAACAATGAGGAGGAAATGGCAAGAATGTAAGTGTGCTCAGTGGGGTGCAAATTGTCCATTTCTAATTTGGTCCTCCTTTGATCTAAATCAGACCAGGGTAGTCTTTGCAGTGCCAGATACTCACCAGCATTTTGGTGAACTGGACAAAAGAAGCAGGTTGGGGCTCTATCCTTATATTTAATTTCCAGTTCAGAAGGCCACACAGAATTCTTAAAGCACAGCCATAGCTCTTACCTCTGGAAGAAAATTTTCTGTTTTACTAGCCATTGATACTCACAAAATTGTAGGAATGTGGTATCAGTGAGACCTCCCCACTCAGTTTAATGCTTTAAAACTCATTGTAGTACAACGTTGTCCAGGTAATCAGACAGTATGACTGCATGCCACTTGAGGAAATGGCTGAAACTTGCTATGAGACCCTCATTCTCATTGCATGAAAAATAAAGATTGGAATTGAAACTAATGTACTTAATTTTATTGTATCTCTGTATGTGAATGGTACCTTAAAATAACTCAGTAGAAGTAATGAGATTATCTCAATTAGCAGTGTTGTACTTCAAAGAAGAAAAATAGCCATTTTGAATCTAGGAAAGAGGTTTGAAATAAATTGAGTCCTATTCAAATTAGATTTCTTGACTGTAACCTGTTGGTTAATGTGTCTAATTTTGCATGTGACTTTGTGGCTTTCTACTACATATGTACTATTTACGTATTTTAAGAAATGCAAGCATGTAATTATAACCAGGGCATATTTTTTTTTAAACTTTGTTGATGATTTGTAGTTCGTATTTAATATGGTGTCACATAATAATGCTTATAAAATTATTCTTAGTGTCTGTAAGTACTATTGCACAGAAACAGAGCTAGGTGAAATCAAAATGCAGTAGTAGAACCATCCCCTAGTAAGAGAATGTCTCTTGTGCTACATTTCAAGCATGTTTGTTTAGTTCTCAATGCAGATGACAGCCCTTCAAAAGCTAAAGTTCAGCATGTGGATACGCCCCTTAGCAATGCAGAAAAGACAGATAATAAAAATAAAGATGAGAAACCGACAGACTCCACTCAAGGTAAGAGGAAAAATGGTTTCTTTTAATGTTTTTTTTTTAAACTTTCACCAGTGCATGAGTTATTTACTCTGTATGTGCCTGTTCCACATACAGCTTCCACAGCTGAGTTATAAAGGTGAATTTGCACAGTTGTGTGCATCGCCTTGGGGTCTGTGGCAAAGGAAAGAATAATCCCAGTGTTTGTGAAGAAAACATTCTACTTCTACCAACTTTTTAGGTTCTGTTTTAGTTTTATTTCTTCACAAGATACCTTACATCCACCTTTAGGTTTTATTGATGTTGTTGTTAGAAGTATTCTTTGTTTAAAATATTTTTTAAATTAAAGCATTGGAAAAACATTACTTAATGTACCTTTTTATTGTTTTAGATGAAAATAATGTTCAAGAGGAGAATGAAAAAAGGCAGAAAGAGCAGGCAAAACCAGATGAAAAGGTTGAACCTAATAATGCCATTGAAAGCAGCAAAGGCAGCAACTCAGAAAGGTGAAAGAAACAAAAAACCACCACCTTCAAACCCACTTAAATTAACTTAAATAAAAATGTTGTACATGACAATTGTCTATATTGGATTTGCATAGTAAAATCCATGTCTTCTGTAATTGTGCTCAGCTGTAAACTTCTGTCATAACAGAAAACCTGGTGTATATAAAGTGACCTCAGAATTTGCTCTGGATGCAACTGGCTTTTGTATTTAACTATTATCTTTAAGGTATAGTTGTCATGTGCTGCTGAAAGTGTTCAAAAAGAGCGTTTTCTCATGGTTTAAAACTGCCTCTGTTACAGGTTCATATCAGATAATTAGGGTAGTAGGTGAACCGATTTTGGAAGGGAAAGACAATCAGTAATAGCTGAAACAATTGGGGTTTCTTCTTTACAAATGATTTCGTGGAGGAACAGTAGGTGTTCTAAAGGAACAACTGTGTTCTAAAATGGTGAAACTGTGCTTGCTTCTTGTGAGCATCTTATTAGTAACAGCGTTGTGAGTTGAGTTTGAACTGTCAGCCTTTGTGTGAGGAGAACGTCTCCAACATTGGCCATCTTTGTGCAGCACCAGGAACCACATGAAAGCATTCAGTAAGGGATATACATGTATCAACCCAAACACAGGACTTCTGTTCCAACTTGGCTTTCAAATAACTAACAGCTCTGAATCAGAAGTAGTTCATGAAAACATGAAGAGCAGGAAACGAATAAAAGCTCAGCTATCCACATCTGGAGATGCTGAGGTCTATTTCTGCCTGGTACTGATCCTCATTGTGCAGTCTTGTTCTTTTAGATTTTAAGAACAGTTTCCTTTTGAAAATCACTTAATGTTATTCTTTTAATCTGATTCAGATAGATCCTGGGTGATTATGAGCAGCCAGGTGTTTCAGTGAGAGACTGACTTGGAATTAGTTACTAAATTAGGACTTCATCTTGTTCCTTTACTGTTTATTTTTATGAGACTACTAAGAGATATGAACTCAATATATAGTTTCTTAAAAGAATTAAGATCAGATTCTCATTGGCAGCAAGCAGCCAAATGATGTTTCCTCTTAAAGATTCTGCAATATCTGTCTGAGAATTTCTATGATTCCTTATTTCTTCATAGTTAAGTTTCTGAACAAACAGTCATCTGAAGGTGTAAATTATTTTATCATCATTTGCTTTTACTAAACTTTTGATTTCTAAGAAATATTTCAAGGCAGAGGAGAGCTTAGGCTTGGCAGTCATATGGTTTCGGTTAATTTAAGAAACACCCAACCACTCTCATCCCTGGTTCCTGGGCTTGCAAAGGGATCAAATGTATCTATAGTAGCTGTAATGGCAGAACAGCACAGATATGGCATAGGAATGTTTATATCAATCTTTGTATGGCCAGTATCAATCTTTGTATGGCCAGTATTTGTGTGGCTGCATTGTAAACCACTAATTTTTAATAGTTGATTTTTTTTAAAGGCAGGTTTGTGAAGTGCTGATAAAAATCCTACTGTAATTAGGAACCTTGTCTCACTGCAATTCATACAAAAATCTTACAGCTATTACTACTAGTATCAAGCTTTGTATTAACTCTGGGTTTTAGAACTTAGGTTCTAGATAATCACATTAAGAAAGAAACAGACCCCATAAATAATTTTTATGGTGATCTGGGATGACTGGGATTTCTCTGAGGAAATAATATGTGACCTTTCTTTCATAGTGTGTCAGAACTACTGTAGTAGTAGTGTGTCAGTTACTGGCTGGCTACACATTTTTGCTGGATCAGCCAACTGAATGTTTTATTTATTCTGTTTTAAGGTGTGAGACCAATAAACAATCAGAGGAAGAAAACAAGGAAGCTGAGGTGAATATTTTTCTGTTAATGGGTTACTCCAGTTTCCAAATAGTTGGGGAAATAAATAATGTATGATTGGCAGTCATGTTTGCTTACTCAAATTAATATTATTGACAATAAATTAGCTACAGGTTACTAAGGCAAAACTATTGACAACAAGGTTTTTTCCTGCTCTGTTATGAAAACCTATCTACACATTTCATAACAGCACAATTTGAGTTTTAGAGTAACCATAATTATTATTGTTTATTTGTATTTACTGCATATAATAAATCTCAGGACCTCTTCTTTTTTTATGTTAAACAGCAAGAATTTACAGCAAATCCTGAAGAATTCACTAGTCAAGAAGAACTGTTGGGTTATTTGGTGAGTGTTAAATCTTACCTTGCAAGGTAATTTTTGGGAAAAAAAGGAAAAAAATAGAAAAAGAAATCGCTGGTTTGCTAAGTCTAAAATGTATCAAGTAATGAAAGCCGGATTGTAGGCAGTCTGGTAATCTAACAGATTGCCATTTTGCCAGAAGGCAGGATTCAGAATAAAATGAATGTCACTGAATTTGTAATGTATCTATTGATTCTCAAGTTTCTAGACATTGTTTTTGCCAAAGAATTGGTTTACTGTCAGAGGAATGACTTGCATTGAAAATTCTTTTTTTTCATCTATGTCTTAGCTTCACTCCCTAACTACATGCTTAGGTGATATGACCTTTTTAAACATCTTTTCTCCTTTGTTTCTATAAGTGGTCTATGATTTTCAAATGAGGAATTTGGAAGGATGTAATTCAGTAATAGAAGGAAGCAGAATGAAGACAAATATCGGAGATATATAGAAAGGAAAGAAGGAATTTTTAAGAAATAAAATGCAAGTAGTGTATTTAAAACAGGGTTCCCCCCCTGCCCTGGCCCAAAGTGCCGTAAGTGCAAAATCTGCCTATTCCCTCTCTAAAGTAAGTGTCAGAACAGCACAATTCTGTTCAGTTGTTGAAAATGTGTATCATGTACCCATGCACAGCAATGATGTGAGCAAACTCAGTTGCCAGTTGTTAAATGTATCAACAACAGTCATGGTCTTGCACACAGAAATGATGATTTTCATAAAAGCACCAGTGACAAACTCTATGAAAAGCTTTACTGGTAGTTGCTTGACTGATCTACTGCATGGTAGTTTAGGCACTATTGACCATCATAAAATGGTTTTTTCCTCTTTTTTATAAGGAATTATTAGGTGTAGAGGTTGCACCTCGTTAGTAAAACTTGAATTCGTTTTGAGGCATCTTCTTGCTTAGTATGATTGTCCTCTGAGAAGAAAAGAGGACCATTGGGAATTGATTGGAACAATGTTTTGTTTTGGAAAGTGTGAAAATTGTTTATTTTTGCAGCTACAGTCATTTTTTTCAGAAGCTGCATTAAGTGTTTCTGTTGTTGGATTCAAAGGTTTCTTATGTGGCGGAAAGTAATTTTACAGGTATCTTTTTTGGACTTGCTGTTCATATTGTGTAAAGCTGTCCAATAATTATCCATACTGTATTTCTTTTATTACCTCATAGCAAAGTTATCCTTGCCACAATTTAATTTTGTTTTTCCATCTAGCTTTTGACAAGATCTTCGTTAAATATAATTTATGCAAACCAGGAGAGATAAATACTTCTAGTGTTAAAAATGTAATATAATCCCTGTTACACTGTTTCATACGAACTTAATGCTAGGTTTTTATTACTTTTCCATTGTCTGGAGTGTTTAAAGGTGTTTGTTTCTAATCCAGAAGACTTTGAGCTTTTAGGACACACCTGGAGTTCTGTTACTTTGCCCCCAAGAAAGTGTTTTCAGCAGAACTTTCTTGGTATGGACATGAGGGTGACACGTGCAGCCCTCTCTGTGAGTGCTGTTGGTGCTAGAACTTGCTCCTCTAGTAGAGCTTCACAGCTTCAAGACTGCTTTTTCCTTAGGCTTTTAGGGAAGAAGAAGGGTAATGTAAGGCAAGGCAGCACTTACTTTTAAATTCAGTAGCATTCTGGCTTTTTACTGTGTTGTAGAGAAATGGGTTATGACTATATTGCCTCAGGGAAGGTGTACACATTCATTTGTATGCAGACATCTTGGAAAAAGATCGAAATACTTAAGGAAAAGCATTAGATCCTATATATTTCCAGGCATATTTTTGAGTCATTCCTTTTCAAATGATTGTGTTGGGTAGCTGCATCTTCCTTCTCTTAGGATTCTCTTTTATTCCACCTTCCTGCCCCCCATTTATGGGGTTAAAAATAAAAACTGTATTCACTTTGTAATTTCAGACAAGTCTGACAGAAGGGTCGAGACACAGAGAAAATGAGGTTCCTGCAGGCTTGTTTATACATTGTGATGCTTCAGTTTTTCAGAGGAAAAATGTTTTATTGTGTGTTGTTTTGTTTCTTTTTTTTTTTTCCCCTCTAGCAAAGTTTTGAAATACTGAATGAAGATGATGCTTCATTTATCCTGAAAGTTACACAGACTCTCACAAATGCACTGGTGGAATATCGTCAGCAGGCTGCATCAAACAAAGTAATGTGGATTTTGTTTTGGTTTTGTTCTACAAACCTGTAGATTCCTGTGACTGTGCATTTTTATTATTATAGATGATACAATAAAACAGAAATTCTGTGGAGACTGTATTGTAAGTTTTGCTCATTAAATACATAAATTTTGGTAGTGATGATGGTGTAAAATTTAGCTTTTCTGTTGATGAGTCTTAATAATTTCTGTTCAACGGTACTTGTTTATTTTTTTGTTGTTGATAGAAACTAAAAATCGTCTTGTCACTTATTTCCCATGCTTTTCCTTACATCTAAGTTCTTCTGCTGCTTTTGCATCTTTTTAATTCTAGCTTAAAGTTTTGTCATCTCTACTGACTTGCCTAACACTCCTGTTCTGTATCCCGTTTCTGTTCCCAGGCTTCACTTCGCTCACCATGCAATCAGGCATCAGTGACATGATTTTTTTTTCTTATACAACTTCCAGTCCTACTCTTTGGACTGTTCTTTTTGAGGTCTCCTTCTTCCAGTATTAGAAACCCAGTTTTTCCCCTCTCTGTTATTACTTGTGACTGACTTATCTTTACATAGTCAGTACATATGGAGGTGTTCTGAGTACTACTTTGAGGCTGTTGACATGTTACAAAACAATTAAATTCTAACTGAAATAACTTTTAACCTACAAGTTGTTGACAAGACCAAAATATTTGCCCACATTTGGCCTTGTTAGCATTCTAAATTGTGAACTTTCAGCTGGTAATTTTTTCACTAAATCTTTTATTCTGAGTGTAAAATGCTTCCTTTTGCAATCAGACAAATTGAGAATTAGGCTCGATAAGTATCACTTCATTGCCTAATAGAGAGCTTTTGCAGATGTAGAGAGATGTATCATGGGCAGTGTATACACAGAAGTTACTAGCCCCATGATTTTCAAAGAAATACTTGATTTCTCAGATTTGGTAGCAGAAATATTGGTCTTTTATTTGGTTTGTGATCATTAAAAATGTAGTAGTTGATTGTTTCAAGAGGTTGTCCTGATGATATTCTAAACTTTTTTTTTTTTTTTTAAACTCATAGGACCACTTAAATGCTGGATATAATGGAGAAGCAGCACTGGAATATTCCACAGAACAGTCTGGCCTGGCTTCAGCAGATATTAGTGGCTCTGATGCTGGTAATGTTGGCATTGCAGTCTTTAATGTGGTTTAATCTTAACACCGAACCTTGCATGAATGATAGTAAGCCTTTTCTTCCTGCTCGAAAAGCAGAACTTATGAGCAGAATAAAGCCAGAGTCAAGTAGCATAAATTAATAGTTTTGGGGTTTTTTCCCCCATCCTCTACTAATATTAGAAAAAAAGACTATTAAAAAAACATTGATCTTACTTAACTGTAGGATTTGAGGAGAAATTGAGTTAGTACCAACTCTGACTCTCCTGTGTTCAAAGGCAACTGTTTCTAAGGAGACTTTCAAAGTTTCTTTGGCTTTTTTTCTCTCCCCCCAGTATTTTTTCCATTCTTGGTGGAGGAGAGGTTTCTTGCAGGTGTAGTCAAATCAAGATGCTGGAAAGTTGTGGTAAAGCATGGATAATTCTCTTTAATGCCTGAATACTGCAGCGACTTGGCCTTGGTACTTCTCATGAATTTTTTCAAAGAATCCTGGGGTCCTTGAAGGTCATTTCCTTCTGACACGAACAAATGGCTATTTTTCTTAAACCTAGGAAGTACAATCCTATGCTTGGAAAGGCAAGATACCCAGAATATTAGTGAAGCGTTTTTTTCTGTGCAGTGTCAATTTTCTAGTTTTTGTAGAAGGTTTAGCTTATGAAAACCTCAGTTATTACAATGATAATCACAAAAATCATGGTGACTTAGAATATATGAGATTTGAAACTTTCATTCCATTTCTGTAAGCATAATGGAAGTAGCTTTCACCTACCTCCCCACCCTTGTTTCTCCAGGATTTTGTGTAACTGGGAAGCATTCCTGACTCTTGGTTGTTTGAAAATGTAGCAAAGTCACATATGAACCATACCAGCAATGCTGCTGTGCCAGACTGGAAATGCTTGTTCTGAAAAGCCCTATTTAGAGAAATTAGTAATGAAAGCTCTTCAGAATCCTCTCTTACTCAAAAACAGTGTTTCGTTTTTTTAGAATACTCAAGCAGCCGATCAGCTAAGCCCTTCTTACCAGTCAATGAAGATGAACCCCAAAACTTTTCAACTGGCTCTTTGGAAACAGCGTATGAGAACAACATCACGACTGAATTTTTGAACAGTGTAAGAAATATGAATGCTGAGGAAGTTTCTTCCACCCTACAAAAAATAGCAGCATCAAATCCAGCTTTCAGAGGTAATTTGCATATACGTGTATACACACACAAACACGCATGTATAAAAATATACATAACATCATTTATTAGCTCTGTGAAATACTAAGGACTTATATGGGTCAAAGAACTTTGAGGTATTAAGGAAGGCTGAAGAGACTCATTTTTTCCCACCCTTTAACTTTTGCAGGATCCAGTTTAGGAATAGTAATTCAAAATAGCTGCCTTCCCACAAAGGCATTAATAATTGCTTTTTTTTTTTTTTTAAATTCTTCTCTCATTTGTGCATAGTAATATTTACATGGCGAGAGACAGTAAACTAAAACCAAGCACACTCTTACTAGAAAAAATCAGAATTTTCTCTGTGCTCTAAGTGGCTAGTTTTGTGAATACCAACAGTGAAGAAATTTTTATTTACTGGTCCCTGAAGGAACTGTATTTGCACAGTAATACAGAAATAATAATGAATCAGAGACAAGTAGTCTTTCTTTTGCCTACAACTTCTAATAAGTGTCAGCTGTTAAACCTTCACACATCTTCAGTCAACCACTGCTCTCTCTTCAGAAGTTTCCTGGGTACGTTTCTAAGCTTCTCAGAGTGTGTTTAGAATCATAAAGGTTAAAAAAAGAACACTGTACATTGTAAGAAAGCTTACAGTTTTCATGCACATTCTGATTGTTCTCAGTTAAGGTATTTTTCTTTTCATAAGGAAAGATCCAAAGCTCTTCTCAACATCTGAATGTTTCAGTATAATTTGTGGTTTTATGTGAATTTTATCATAAAATTGCTTATTTTCTAATTTTGTTTGTTTGTTTGTTTGCCTTTAACTAAGGAATTGATATTCCAAATGTTATAAGGATCCTGACTGAAAGTGGAACTCTGAGGGGACCAAGCAATGGCAGCACACAATGACATGGTAGTTGATAGAGATAATATAGCAATGTTTACTTTCTGTAAGTTTGTTGTTTTACTTCATATGACCTCAGTGGAGTTGATTTTGTTATGTTTGAGTTTTGTACAGTGTTTTTTAAAATTAAATTATTGACTTGATTTTGATATTCTTGTTATTTATTTCTCCACTTAGCTGAAAGTTCTGTATTGTGGAAAGGTTGTAAAGCTCACGTTCATTCTTTCTGTGTTAAAACAGCTTTTTAAAACAGGTAGCTTGTTTTCTTCAGTATTATTAAATACTGTATATTGACAGTCTGATCTTTTCTTATTGTTGGTTCTTTTACAAAGAATTATCAGCAGAATGAACTACTGCACTCAGCAGTACAGATTCATCCTGCAATGAATACTCGGAAGTTATTCCCCGTGGCTGCTGGGCCTGACTAAAAAGCCTTTGTAATCGAACACCTTTTCCCATATGAGGGTTATGAACAGGTCTACACATTTTTTTTTAATTAAGATTAAAAATAATAATAAAAAGACAGTGCTGTCAGTCTTGTGCTGAGGTGAGAAGTGCCTGGATTATTGCCAATTTAGGGAGCACAGAAGCTTCAGCAAAGTTAGTAGAAGTTAGGTATGTTTTGCAAATTCAGAAACATATCCCAATAGGTGTAAACAGGCTCTAGCTAAGAGGCACTGGTGTGGTGGCAAAAGTATCTTTGGCTTCTTTTATCCTACCAGTATGAGGATGAAATGAAAGGTGGCTTATACTGTCCTTCAGGCTCTTTTAACGTGAAGGTTTTTCCAACCAAAGTAGTACTGGTTTTGACTGAATATACATGTTATATATTAATGACTTCTACTTTTGTAAGATGGTGAAAAAAGGTTTTGAATGGTTATAAATTAGTGTGCTTGGGAAAAAATATTTTTTTTAAAGCAAAGTTGTGTAATTAAAATTCTCTTCCTGCTTGTGATGCTGGGTAGCATTCAGTGGTTCTAATTAAAGCTCTTCAGCTTTGCAGCCAAATACTGGTCTAATTTAGACATGCTGGGGCCAGATGGCAAATGAACTTTTTAATGTTAACTTACGATTTTTTTTTGAGATCTGGATGGGATTCGAGAATGCTCATCCTGATGGTTTCGCATCTTCATACCATGGAATGCAAGATGGAGTAAAACTAAAGAAACAAAGCAAGAACAAAATTTGTTAGTTTTATTCTAAGAGCAGGCACAGGAAGGAAAATACAGACATATTAAAAACACTGTTTTAAAGAAAGTCTGAGGAGTTTCTGGCATGCGTCTAAATCACAGGCAGAGATGGAACCAGAGTTCTTACAGTTCATTTACTCTGTACAGGAACAGTGTTAATGCTTGCTTACTGAAGGTGAATTTAATCAGTACAAATTCTGAATTCTGAAAATAAAAGTAGAAACATGTTTTTCCTGTTTGTTTTCAAAGTGCAGAACAATCTTTGTATTAAAATAATAAAATCAGAATATTCGGCTGTTGTAAATGGCCATCTCTGGGACAGCTTCTTTTACCTCTTACTGTGGAATCATTCCTAGTGGAAATAAAGTTACAATTAAGTTGAAATAACTTGGATTTGAGGTGGATTTTTTTGCTTGAGTGCAGGAGGAGCCTGCTGAAAGAGAAAAGCCCCCTGAATCTGTAGCACATTGACATAAAATGGTTGAATGGTGTGCTGCAGTGTGCTGTTGTACCTCTCAGTCAGCTGAGAAACCTGAACTGGGTGAGAGTCACAAAGTGTATGCTTCTGGAAATGTTTTTGAAGAACACAGTCCAACATCGTCTGTTCAACTGTACAATTATTTTTCTTTTTATTTTTTTCTTTCTTACTTGGTATAAATAGAGGCTGAAAAAGCACTGTGTTATTTTGTTCTTGTATCTGCCTCTGTTTTGTCATGTCTTCGTGTATTCTTATACTAATGGAAAATTGTGTATTTGTTCCAAAACAGGTTTTAATGTTTTACTTGTGCCAGTATTGCAAAGTAAGGGAAAAAAAGGCATTGTCTTTACTGATACTATTTAAACAATATTGTTGACTGTATTTAATATTATACATTTTGGTTTCTCACAGTAACGGCAAGGCAGGCTTCTGACATAACTAGAGAATTAATAAAAAGTTAAACAATAACAAGAAAAATTAAACCAAGGGAAAATTAATTTTCCTTTAAGCTTTATCTTGGTTTTACACATTTTATCGAGAGCAGAGAGCGTTGAGGGAATTGTTTTCCACAAAAAGCTGCAGAACTCCTACTCCTCACAGAAAGCAGAAAGGGGAAAGGAGAAGGGTGTTCACAGGTTAGTTGATGAGAAATGAAAAGTTTAGAGCGTGCAACTGCAGAGTTACTGTCTGGTGTGAATTGAGACTATCTCTGTTCTAGACAGGTATGGAAACACCTTCCTCGTTTGTTGCTTCCTGGGTCTCTCCAGATTTTGCACTCTCTTTCTGATAAGGGGATTCATTACCCCTTTGGAGCAGTGAGCTTTATCTAGGTACACATGTACAAAAGTGCATAGCATGCCTGGTGGTTTTTATGTGAAATAATAACCTCATATATGTGAAATAATAGCAATAACCTCACATGCTGATGCTGACTGTGCAGTACCTTCACTGGAAGAATCACAGAATCAGTTAGGAATCAGTTCTCAGAGGTTGGAAAAGACCTATGAGAACATGTCTAACCCATGACCCAACACCACCCTGTCAACTAAACTGTGGCACTCCTGTCTTTCCTTAAACACCTCCAGCAACGGTGACTCCATCACCTCCCTGGGCAGCCCATTCCAATGTCTAATCACCCTTTTCTGTGGAGAAATTCCTCCTGATGTCCAACCACCTACTATCCCAGGCACAGCTTAAGACTGTGTTCTCTCGTCCTGTCACTGATTGCCTGGGAGAAGAGGCCAACCCACACCTGGCTACACCCTCCTTTCAGGTGGTTGTAGAGAGTGATAAGGTTCCCCCTGAATCTCCTTTTCTCCAGGTTAAATAACCCCAGCTCCCTCGGCTGCTCCCCAAAGACTTGTGCATACCTCTCTACTGGTTATTATTAATGCATTCTTGTTTGCTGTGCTGCTAGTGCAGCCACACTTCAGGGGAAGTACAGCGTCACAGAACCACAGAATAAACCAGCGTGGAAGAGACTCAGGAAAATCATCGAGTCCAGCTCCCGGCCCTGCACAAGATACCCCAAAATCACACCGTGTGCCCTCGGGCATTATCCAAGCACTCCTTGAACTCTCAAGCTTGGTGCTGTGACCACTTCCCTGGGGAGCCTGTTCCAGTGCCCAAACACCCTCTGAGTGAAGACCCTTTTCCTAATGTTCAACCTAAACCTCCCCTGACACAGCTTCAGGCCATTCCCTCGGGTCCTGTCACTGGTCACCACAGAGAAGAGATCAGCGTCTACCCCTCCTCTTCCCCTCTCGAGGAAGATGTACCCAGGAAAAGCCGTATCCCAGACGAAGCCGCGCACTTGGCGTCGTGTTCCCTCCGGGCAGAGGACCGGTGCGACCGGCGGGACCCCCGGTGCCGCCCCTCCTGCAGGGGGCGCCAGCGCACGGGGCCGCGGCGGAAGCGCGCGTCACCCTGGCGCGCGGGGCGGGCGCTGGCGGCGCCGCTCACGTTGGCGGCCGCTTCCGGGCAGGCGCTCGGCGGGGGCGGAAGCGGTGCTGGCGCTGCTGCGCGCGTGGTTGGTGAGTGAGCGAGCGGCCGCGCGCGGGCGGAGGAGGTGGAGGTGGAAGAGGAGG
>VZRR01013698.1:58459-274706 GCA_013398015.1 Oreocharis arfaki | reverse complement strand
GCTCCACCGCGCGCCGCCGCCCCTGCCCCACCTCCCGCGGCGGCTTCTCTCCGCCGCCGCTCCCGCCTCGCCCGCCGCTGTGGGGGCTCCCGGGGGCCGAACTCGCGGCCTCCCCGGCGCCGGGCCGGCACTGACGCGCCTTTATTTAAACGCCTCGTAGAGCGACTGGAGCGGGGCGGAGGGAAGTGGTGCTCGGGGAACGAGCCGAAGGATGTCCCGGGACGGCGAGGAAGGCAGCGTGACGGCCTAGACCCGCGGGAGGAGCGGCCGCTCCGGCGCTCGGGTACGGCGTGCGCGGCGCGGGGTCGGGCGGTGCGGTGCGGTCCAGTCCAGTCCAGGTGGTGGCGGCGGCGGGGGATGCGCTCTCGGCGCGGGAGCCGCGCGGAGGTGATCGCCAGTAAGTATCGCTGTCCTGTGCGGGGAGAGAGCTCGCCCGGGGCGAAATCGTTATCAGATCGGAGGAGTTAGTTAGGGCGTGTGCTTTGCTTTCGGGTTTCTCAGGATTTTCCTGACTGAGCAAGGTAATGAGGTTCCCTAGGGATGCCGCCTGAGAGCTGCGAGGGAGTAAAACCAGAATAATTTGGTTGGAAAACACCTCGAAGATCATCGAGTCCAACCTGTAACCGAATATTTTCCCTGAGCGTGAGGTGAGGGTGGTTGAGTGACATCTGAAGTGATGTCTGAAAAGCGCTGCATGCTGCTTTATCTTAAAGGAAGCCTGCATTGATTTGAGGTTGTTTTAATGTTTTGGGTTGTAAAACCGTGTTAGTGCTTAAACTGTTAGGTGCACTTAGCTCAATCCTGTTGGAGGAGGGCCAGGTGAAAATACACAGAATCACAGATTAGCTAGGGTTGGAAGGGACCTCTGGAGATCATTTAGTCCGGGCCCCCCTACCAAGGCAGCATCACCTCGAGCAGGTGATAGAGGAATACATCCAGGTGGGTTGGATTGTCTCCGGAGACCTCCCTGGGCAGCCTGTTACAGTGCTGTGATACCCTCAAAGTAAAGAATTTCTTCTTCGTGTTGAGGTGGAACTTCTTGTATTTTGGTATATGGCCATGGCTCCTCATCCTGTTTCTGGGCACCACTGAAAACAGTCTGGTTCCCTCTTCTTGGCGCCCATCTTTGATGCATTAATGAAATTCTCTCAGTCTTCTCCAGACTAACCGGGCCCAGCTCCCACAGTCTCTCGTCTTAATATGCAGCTTGTGTCAAAAGGCAGTTGTGTGAGCAAGAAGTTTCATTTAAATAGTTACATAGTTTCATCAGCTGTATACAGTTTTGCCTGATGTGTTATTACGTTGCCACTGTGGTGTTTGCATGACTTTGGTTTGGTAAGGATTTTAACTTTTGATTTAGCATGGTGCATATGAATTGGAAATGGATAGGCTCAGATTACCAATTGTTTCCAGAATATTTACTGTGAAATGTGCTCCTTTTAGTAGGAGAAAGGATATTTTGCAAGCCTCTTCCTTTAAAAGAACTTAGTTGACTCTGTTCAGGTGTGAGCACACCTGTATTGTGAAGTTTTTAGTGTTAATTGGGAGACAAACATCTACTCTTGTAAAAGCAAGCCTTATTAGTGGAATTAACTTTTACGTGGAAAGCTTCTAACTATTTCTATATATCAAGTAGTGAAATTCTTGTAATTCTTTCCTAAGGGATGCATATGGTAAAAATCAAGCGTTTATAAAACCATGGTTGTTACAGTTGGACACTAAAGGACTTTTTTATTTTGGCACCAGATTCCAAGTTTTTTAAAAGCCTTTTGAGTTGATAGGTTACTTGTGCCAAATTTGTATTTCAGTTAAAGTGGTCTGGAATATAATTTTTTAAGCTAGCATGTGAAAAGCAGGAATTAAGTTGTAGTCAAATGTTGATGTAACTAGTTGTTTTAATTGTTTTAAAATAGTAGAAAATGACAGCTTTAAAAGAATTTTTTATTTAAGAAAAGAATGTTTTAAAACATTCTTTAATGATTTTCCTGTTGATGCATATGTGAAATACTCCAGTACAGCACAAATTTCAGCTTGAAGTCCATTGGGAAAATCAGCTGTAGGAATGATGATCACATCCGCCAGAAGAGAATCACTGTTTGAAGAGGTTATTTAAAAATTTCTGGGTTTAGTCAGCTGTATTGTTGGGGTTTTTTGTTTGGGATTTTTTTATTCAGGTGTTTGCAGGAAGGAGGGGGGAGTGTTTGTTTGTTTGGGTTTTTTTGAGAAGATTAAATTAAGGAATCTGTGGTGTAGTGTTTGTTGGGCCTTTTCAGTGTGTTGATTTTTGGTTTGTTTTTTTTTACCTGATAGAAGTAAGAGTACTTCAGCATCAAAACAGAACAAAACCAAAAATCCATTCAGAAACTTACGGGGAAGTTTTAATTTGTTTTGGTTGTTGTACTTCTATACCAGTATGTCTGTGCAACTTACAAGTATGGTGACTCAGATACCTTATTTCTTATGCCTTATTAAATGTATCTTTGTTTTCCATTCTTTTTACTCTGTAGTTGCGCGTTTGACCTCTTCTTTCCCCACCACGTCTAGTTATTTTTAAATGCACAGACCGGATTTTTCAGTGTGTAGTGGAAGTGTCCTTAGGTTTTTTGTGTCCTTTTGCTGGTGAAGGCTTGTTTAAACCTATGATTGTACCTGTGCAGGCTGTGCGCTGTTAGTGGTGCACTTGATAAAAGATGTACAATTAAAAGGGAACAGTTTGCTGAGCTCCTTGGCTTGGCAAGAATCAATTATGTAAAAAGTTGCTTTGTTGGCAGGAACTTTTTAAAACAGAACCAAATCAGCAACGTAACTCTTGATAAAGCAGTGGTAGATGCAGATAGCCAGATGCTTTCTAATAAAGTAGTTCTCAGAACTAAGCCAAAGGAGCAGCAGAATGTTTTCGGGACACCAGAAGAACAGCTGTGTGGAATCAGTGTGCATGTCTGTTTAGTCTAGCATCTTGTCTCAGGAGTGGACTCATTTGTGTGTAAACAAAAGAATGAAAACAGTAGCCATTGTTAGGAAGTTACTGCTCTTTGGTGGATAGACTACTTTTGTTGTGTGTTTAATCAAATTAAATGCTCTTTTTGCAGAGAATCAGAATGACTAAAAAAAGGAAACGTCAGGAGGATTTCCAGAAAGTGAAATTAAAAGTTGGGAAAAAAAAGCCTAAACTAGAGAATGCAACTGATACTACCTTCAAAACAAAGGCCATACAAATTCCTGAGCAGCTTAAAGAAGATGGAGTGCTTCCTACGCAAAATAGAAAACTTAACATAAAGGTATACTGTGATGTTACATTCTGAAATGACAAAAAATTACTTGCCTTTTATCTTGCCTATGTTTACTGCAATTTAGGTAAAAAACTGCAAAAAAATCCGCATTTAAAAAGAAATTAATGCAGCCCCATTTTTAAAGAATCTTGTATTTCTTTGGGGGGTGGATTTGTTTTCCTTCCTTTGTGTCATCTTGTGTCTCTTGCAGCTCTCTACTTAAACTGAAGAAAGCTGTTCAGGCTGAGGTTTCGTAGTTCTGCTTTTGAGAGCAAGAGTGAGAGGACTTGCCTTTGGTCATCCCTCTGTTGAGTCAGTAGGATTGTGCATAAACTTAACGAGAAGTATCAGATGACCTAAGGACAAGTCATTATATCTTGTTTTTCCTATCACTGATTTGTGATTATTTGTTCATTGTTGTGCTATGAACTAATACCATGTTTGTTCCAAACATATTTTGCTGTTATGGACAGCAGTACATAGTAAGAATAGATTCTGTATTTTTAAGTGTTTAATGAAAATGTGGGGGAAGTAGGTAGGAAAAATTTGAACAGCTTGAAGTAATAATGATGGCAAGTGTATATGTTTGTTTCCTTGTAGGATCTGCTCTCACAGATGCATCACTATAGTCCTGGGGTTAAGCATAATGCACTTCTTGGACTCAAAGAACTCCTGTCTCAGTATCCCTTTGTAATTGATGCACACCTTTCAAGTATAATAAGCGAGGTGGCGGCTGTGTTTACAGACAAAGATTCCGGTGTCAGAGGAGCAGCTGTTCACCTGCTGCAGTTCTTGGCTTCAAAAATAAGAGCGGAACAGATTGCTCCATTTTTTCCTTTGGTAAGTGCCCATCTCTCTAGTGCCATGACTCATATCAGTGAGGGAATTCAGGAAGATTCATTGAAAGTCTTGGACGTTTTATTGGAAGCATACCCAGCTCTTCTTACAGACCGCAGCATTATATTGTTGAAGAATTTTGTAGAGCTTATTTCTCACCAGCAACTCTCAAAAAGACTGAAAAGCAGGGACAAACTTTCCTGGATGCTCTCTGTTAACCCAAATCGCAGAGTAACTTCTCAGCAGTGGAGGCTGAATGTACTTACCAGGCTCAAGAAGTTTCTCCAAGCAGTGGTAGATGGATCCAGTGATACAGAGGATGAAGGGCTTCAAGAGCAGAAGGACAACTCTCATTCTGTGAGGAACCCAATATGTATTAGTTGGAAGCTCCATGCAAATAATCAGCAACATGTACAGCTGTTTGAGAGTGGTGGCTTACGACCAAAGATCAACTCATCATTTAGACTGAGGTGAGAAAATGTTATCTAGTTTGGGAATTGATGTCAACTGTGTGATCACAATTTAATTTTTTATTGTGAGATTGTCCCTTAGCCATATTTTAGGACACTTAGTGTAATGTGTAGTCTTACTGCATAGGCTTGAAAATACAGAAATACTCAGCAGTGAACTGTGTTACGTGTATATCGTGAAGTTTTCCATTATAAAAGCTTTATTTTGTGCTATTAATAATAATTTTGGATTACCAGCTGTATTAGGATATTTTTGGAATGCAAACTGACAACTTGTAAGTTCTTGCAGGATATCAAACAGACCTAGGGGCAAGTAGGCAAATTTCTTTATGTGAAATCTAAGCTTGTTTGTGATAATGTATTTTACTGAAATTTTGTGCTTTTATCTTCAAGAGTTTATAATAAGGTTATGAGTCTGTTATCTTTGTCTGTAGCTCCTTTTGAAAAGGACAGCACGATGAGATGTGTCTGGTGTATGAAGTTCTGCTGAGTTGCCAATTCTAGATATTTTAATCACTTCACCAGTTTATATATTCACTGTGGATGAAAGATGTCTCAGCTGAGACATGCTGATGAATATGAAAGAAAGTGTACTGTGCTTAGTCACAGGAAGGTTTGTGTGGGTTTTGGTAGTACTCTAAACAGATGTGAGCTGAAGTTAAGAGAGAAATAAACAACTGTTTTGATTTCTCTTCCTTTTCTCTGATTCACCCACTAGAGGGGAACCTCCCCCCTCACTTTATGGTACTTTTTGAACGTTTTGGCATCTTCATATGCATTGGATGTGGATGTTGCATATCTGCTGCCAGGAGACCTGGAATGGTGACTTTAAAAATTGAAGCAGTTTAGCTGTTACACAGCTCTGTTCCCTGTAGATACCAAGGTGGTGTGAAAAGAAACCACAATCCTTGTTTTACTGCTGGAGAAGGCTGAATAAGAGGTATAAAACAGTTATACCAAATTCATCCAGGAAGTCCATGGCAAAAAAGAGTGTAAAACCCACTGCCTACTCCAGTACTATGTCAGAAAAGGGTATAAAACCCGCTGCCTGTTCCATTGCTATGTCCACCTTTTATCTTTGAAGGAATGAAGGGCAGAAGAGGAGGTGTTCTCTTTGAATACCACAGGTGTTGACCTGAATTAGCAGCTGTTTTCCATCTCTGTCAGGGGGAGACAGGCATGACCATTCGTTGCTACTCACCTAGGCTTCCTCTTTGTAGGTAGCATATTACTTGTGGTAGGTATAGGAAACGTATTAAGCTAAGTAAAACGTGCAGCTTATTCTCCTAAAAGTGGTTATCAGCGTAAGTGTTCAGTCATGACCAAGTGTCTGCTGCAGGTAAAACTTTACTTGGCAACTAGACTGGTGAAGCCCCCTTGAGGCAGGGGAAGGATTCAGTACTGAGCACAGGACAGTCCTGTTGAGTTCATGTTTGCAGTCAGAAGCACACAGTTGTGGAGCACTGTATATCAGAGCATGCTTGTATTGCACCCTGAGTGATATGCAGAGTATGATGTACCGTGCTGTGTAACAGCTGAAGATGCGTTGTATCCAAGGTCTAGGAAAATAAGCTTTACATGTGGTGTCACCTGAATTGGATTCCACTTTTCTGAGGAGCTAGATTTTGGTGAAACATCGTGATGTACTTCTGGTTATAAATACTTACAAAAAGAAGTTTGCAAGCATGAGGAGGAGCCGGAAGAATAGAAGGAAACATGGCTAGAATCCAAGGCGAGATTGGCAAAGCAAGCTGATGGCAGCAGAACAGAAGAATAGAAAGAGAAGCATCATCTGCTGAAGGTACTAAAATGTTCTCATTTTATTGCATTTGTGCGTATTTTTGGTGTATTCATTTTTCACAAAGGGCCAGTACAGTTTGTTTTAGTGATAATGTGTGAAGTTCTAGTAGTGAAGAGGTGTGGTGGTGGTTTTTGTATTTGCCACTGAAATAATTTCTAATAATCTAAAGGTGTTTCATTCAGGCACTTCCAATCCCAATTGTTGCCTTTTACAGGCATTCCCAGGCATCTGCTATGGCCACTACTGCAAGGACAGAAATTAGTTGTAATGAGAAGTTCAATACTCTGTGTGTGTGTGTGCGTGTGTGTGTTTAAAGTCACAGATAGTCAAGTCCTAGCTGTGGATAACGAGTTAACCAAACCATAAGTAACTATTTGCAGTGTGTGTGTATTGATGGTCTTGTCATTAATACTGCAAGTAAGTTTCAGCTTTATTCCTCAACCAATGGGCTTCCAAACAGCGTAGTTGTATTCTGAATTTTTAAAGTTCCTGTATCTATTTAATCTTGCAAGTTCATTGGACAGAGATGACACATCACTGATAACCTAGTGATTATGGAATGAGATTTTCTGAATCGGTTTGCAGTATTAGTGTTTAATAAAAAGAATAGGTTCTGAGCTTGGAGTGCTGGATGATTCAAGGATGCGAATCTTCGTTCTCTTCTGTTGTGTGCTAGATCTTCCTACTGTGTGTAAATTGAAGAATGCAGTGTATTAGGAGATTGTTAGAATGTATTATCTGCATTATGTTCTGACTGTGCTGCTTTTTGCATCAAACTCATTTCAGGTGTGGAAAAACAGAAAGCCTTCACAACTCAAAAGTGGTGGTACCAAGACGTGTGATTTTTTTTTTTTTTTGACTGGAAGAGAAACAGTTGAGCTTCAGATTCTGCTGAGAGAGGACAATATGAAGCTGCAGAGCAAAGCAAAGATGACTTGAGAGACTGAAATGGAAGATGAAGCATAGCCAATAAATACGTATACGTGCATCAAATAGAAACGGAAAATGCAGTTCACTCAGTGTGCTGAATGTTTACTGCATTTGGCAGTGCACACAAAAAAAGGAGGACAAGTAACCTGGCTTAAACTGCAAGCCATAAAAACTTAAAAACTTCCAAAGACTTTTCTTGTTTTAAAGAACAGCAATTTGTTTCCTTATTTTCTTTTTCTTTTACACTTCTTTGACTTCCCTTCGCTGAATTTCTGTTGTCTTCTTACTGTCAAATGGCAGATATTTACTCAATTTTTGTTTGTTTGGTTCTGCTGTATAAAAATACTGGCATTTTAAAGAAAAATGACAGCTTAAGGGCTACACAAATATCTTCCCTTCTGTAGTATTTCATACTGATATAAAGGTAATATGCTTTGCAGTCTTTCCAAGAGTCACCTTACCCCTCAAGAGCAGTGATAACAGATATGTGACAGAGTAATTGACATCAAATCTTCCCAGTTTGAGTGAACCTCTGTTGCTAAGTATACTGTACTAATCAACCTAATGCTGGACAGATTACTATAATACTTTGTCATCATCTGTTACTGGCACTCAGATTTTATTTAGCACCTTCATTGTTAACCTTGAATACGTGGAAGAGTATTATCTTGAGAGATAGGGGCTTCTTTTGCAAGGGTTCATGAAAGATATTCGAAGTATTTTTACCCAAATGCTTTCAGCAGCTGGGAAGAGTATCTCTTTTGGCATGCATTTTTCCTTTTTCCATTCCTTGTATCAGAAAAGTACTGAAATAGTTGTGTGTGTGTTATACTTCTGTAGGAATCCGCCAGTGTGAATTACCAGCTTCTCAGCTTTCATGCAGTATTTGCTTTTTAATTGGGAGATTTTTATGTTCAGAAGTAGATTGCTGGAATTCCAGAGTTCTGCTGTTAAATGGGTTATTTTTAAATGAGAAATTATTAAAGACTATTACTTCAGAACTATTCCAGCCAATTACTGAAATTTCAGACTCTAAGCTGAGAGTGTAATCCTGTCACAGCATAGCATTTACGGGACAACCTCACTTATTTTTCAATGAGATTGTAGTCTTGGTATCAGCATGCTTTAGAATTCTTTGTGGTTGTAACTGAAAGATGGGATTTGTCTACTGCGTTTGAGATGACTGAGAGTTAAAAAGTCTTAAGATAGAACCATTCACCCTAAATTCTTTGTAGTCTGAAAGAAACTGGTGTCTGCTGCAGTGCCTGTACCACAGAAAGGAAATAAAGCAACAAAATGGACAAATAAACCAAATTATATTTACTGGATATGTTGGTTGCTGCAGTTAATGCTAAGCTTTATAAAATTTTAAGAAGTTTGATGATCGTAGTAAGTACTAAAGATAAGGCAAATTTTTTTTTTATGATCAGTTATGTTTCCACTTGTCCCTTTTATGTTGTGCTGGAGATCTAAATTCTCTCTGCCATCTTGTCTTCATTGAAAAAGATCTTGTATTTGTCTCACACTTGGTTTTTATTCCTTCTCCTTGCTCCTTTTACAAGGTGTTAATCCTCGGTTTGTTTTGGTTTAGTAATTTTCTTGATACACTGATATCAACTGGAGAGAAATGGCAGAGTAAAATGTTCTCTTATTATTTGTATTATAGACGATTGCAACAACATACAGCTTCATAGAAGGATATAACTAATTGGATAATTTAGAAATGACTAGGGAAAATTGCTTTACGTCTTCAATATAAAATTAAAATATTTGTAAACAAAACTTCTGCAGGTCTGTGGAAAGTGAATAGTTTTTCTGTTCCTGTTTTGAGTATATATGTAAAGAAAAATGACTTGGAAGTCATCACTGCCATAGAACAGAGTTTACCAGGGGGTTCAGTGTGCTGATCTTATGTATGTTAAGAAATTAGAATTACAGTAGGGATTCCCTGCAATGAATTAGGAAACAAAATTGTAATGGAAAACAATTTTACAAATGATCAATTGACGCTGTTGTTGCTATTTTTTTTTGTATTCCTTATTTTTTTTTCTGTATTCCTTAAAATTAACAGGAGTTATTCAGGGTTTTAGTTCTTTAAAGAACCTTCTATCTGCATTGCACACAAATTGCCTGAACTTACTCAGTAGCAGGATTGGGTCATATCTGCTGATAATCCCTTCAGAGACACAAAGTGTTTTTTGAGTGGGGGGACAAAAAGAGTTGGTTTTCTTGATTTCTGGCAGATGCTCTTTTAATTTAAACTTTATCTTAATTAAAAAAAATTTTTTAAACTTCATTATCAGGTAATTTTAATAATTTTCCATTTAGTTTCTTTTCAGAGCATAATAGCCTAACACCAGGTGGGAACCGAAGGTGTATTTTTACAGGAACATTTTTTTCCACATTTAATATGAAAACCATTATGTTTATTGTAGTTGGAAATGGTTATTAGCTAATGTAATAAAACCTTATGCATTTGACAATACCTTGTAGTCAGCTTCGTTTTTTTGCTTTAATGAGCTTAAAAGGGTTTTTTTATTATTATTCAGTGGTGCTGAGTATAATTAATTCCGTCCTGTTGGTTGAAGGTCATAGGATAATGACCATATTTCTCC
Source organism: Oreocharis arfaki (assembly GCA_013398015.1). Classification (NCBI taxonomy): domain Eukaryota; kingdom Metazoa; phylum Chordata; class Aves; order Passeriformes; family Paramythiidae; genus Oreocharis; species Oreocharis arfaki. Next base: position 264,784 of record VZRR01013698.1, on the reverse strand, counting down.
ACTTCATAGACTTTACATATAACATATGTATTTACATATTGTTATATGTATATGTATTTACATATACATATAACAATAGGGAAAGAAATACTGTAGTCTAAGAAGTTGTTAGAGAAGCACGCAAACTTGCAGGGAAACTTAGGAGCAGGTTTGTTGTGGATGGTTTGAACTCTCTTTCTTCTCTATTGAAATATCTAGCAAGAAAGCCAGCAAACATTTAACATGTTGAAAAAGTAACTTTTCCCATTATTCAGAAAACAGGAAAGTGGTATTACTGTAATCTTGTTTTGAAAGTTGTGATCTTTATCTTTTTATCTTTTGTTTGTTTTGTTGTTTTTTTTGTTTGTTTTTTTTGCTTTTGTTGTTTAGGTCTCTGACAAGTGTAATGGACAGTGCAGAAAAAGGCCTGTCCTCGGCTGAAAACTTAAAAGGTTTTATTGAGATAATTATTCCATTACTGATTGAGTGCTGGATTGAAGCATCTCCTGCACAATCAGCTCCCATTCTTGGAAACCTTTTGGAATCAGAATCTCAGCAGCTTATGCAGCAAGTGCTTAGCATAATACATTTATTGTGGAAACTCACAAAGCGACATGATGAAACATACAAAATGGTAAGGGAGAAATGATCCATGGCATAATGATGACAGTTCATTTTGTTTTGATTAGAAACTAGTGGTTTGATGATTTGAAGTAGTGAAGATACTTTATTAAGAGAGAAAAAGCCTCGGTGTTGAGTAGATTTTGGATCTGGGTTTTGTTGCCTCTTTCTGTAGAAGAGAGTCTGTTGAACTGCGCCATGAGCTCAGTGATGGTCTCCAGGAATCCTGCTTGACAGACTGTAGTGCAAAAGCTTTTGAAACTGAAAGTGGTATTGGAGAAGAGGAGCATTTTGTCTCCCAGAAAACCTCTAGAATATAAATTGGAGCAAAGTGTAGAATGGAGTTGTTTGGACTTGTTTTTGTGTGTTGAAAATTTTATGGGGGTGGGTGGAAATGAGCAAGCCCTAAATATTTGGAAAGGTAGAAGATAATGGTGGTCTGAGTCCTTTAATTGCTTGGTGCAATCTGTGTTGCTGTGTTATAATTGGTAGGATTGTAAGACATTGAATCAAAATCTCAATAAGGGTTTTGGGAAGTATCCTCTGAAGTTTTTTTTTTGCCCAAGTTACTTTCTCCATCTTATACTTCGATAACTGAATTGCTGGTTTTGGTAACTTTTGCTGCTTTTCTAAAAATTTGGTGAATTGAAAAAAGAACACAATTTCCACTTTGGCTATTGAGTGGAGTTGGAAGAAAGGTCTTGACAGCTCTTGGTTTAACCTGTGTATAGGACTGTAGGTCCCTTTGCTAAATGAAAAGCTACACGTAGGGTAATTATTGGAAAACATTTGTGGAATCATTACATTAGACCGAAGTTACCCAACATACCCAGCCTTGAGGGATAGATTCAGTATTTCTGAGCAAAACACACTGTTCCTCTTTTTCCTCCTTCATCTTTTCTAGAGGCCCTCTTGGGCGTGGGCAAAAAGCAGGCACTTGACCAAGTAAATACCTGTGGCAGCCTCCTGGCCCTAGCCTTTTTCCTAAGGATCCTGCAGAGCTGCTGCTCCTAGCCACAGGGTGCCTGTATTTTGGTCACACGAATGACATGCTCCTCTGTCAAGATATGAACTGTTTTGAATACACACAGCTGGATTATGACCTTAAATTGTCTGTGAGGAGAAAAGAAATCTGAGGTTCATACAACTTGGTGTTTTGTGGAGGAAATTTCGTTTTCGATAAGTGGTTTGTTTGTCTTTGTACTTACCTTTATATACAAAATACATTCAAATAGCTCAGCTTGAAAATGAAAGCTTTGCTTATTTAATAGCCCTTGAGCTTACAGGCCAAAGTAGTTATTACAGTCACTGTGGAAAACCACTCTGAATATGCTTAGTGGAAAGCTATTGATCTTTGAAATAGTTTAATGGCCATTCTCTGTTCTTAATAGTCAGATATCAAAAAGATTTTTCTGCATGATCAATTTGATAGCAATGCTTTCTTTTTTAGTGATGAGTTCTGCTGGACACTTTGTGGAATGGTGACTGTCTGCTAATCCACAAAGTAAAATTATTTTAAAATACTAAATCATTTTTCTGCAAGGATGGTCTTTCTACTGGAAAATGTTTTGTCAGTGGGCTTTCAGTAGAAGTACATTAATGATAGGGAAAGGTGAAAGCATTATTAGAGTATGTTTTAATGGCAAACCCAGGACAGTCATTGCAAGTTAATCAGAGTCCACTCTGATTTTAAGAACCCTGATAAATTGATATAAAAGTATTTTCGATTCAGATCTGTAAGTCAGTTTAGTATTGTATATATCCACATAAATATGTGCTAAAAATACAGTGTCTCAGGAATACGTGTTGTTGCTCAACCTTAACTTACAGCATCTTGTTACTCCCTTGTTTTGTGAACCTTTATGCACTGCACTTGAAAGTAAAGATGTGTAAACAACTTGCAAACAGAAGCTGAAGTTCCTGGTTTTCATTGATTCCAATAATGAATTTTGGAAAATAATTGTCTGGATTTATTTAATTTGCTACCATGCTTTCTGTCTATCATCTGCTTTCCTTAACAGGAGCTATGGCTTCGAATGAATTACCTTGTCGATTTCAAGCACCACTTCATGCGTCATTTTCCTTATTCTTTACAAGATACAGTAAAACACAAAAAGAAAGAACCATGCAAAAGGTAAGAATAAAATCAATGTCATGTAACAGCTTTTATTTTCATAAGAGAAGTGAGACAGTATGAGTTATGTGCTTTATTAAAAACAAAGTTTTTAATGGTGGAAAAGTTTTTATTGCATATTGCTTGAAGATCTGTGGAGAAGCCTTTATAGGAAGGTTGCATTGCTTCAAATTGAGAAGTTTTAGTTGTTCTTTGTAAAAGTATTGTATAGGAAGTTGTCTGAATAGCATCTGGTAGAAATTGAAATACTGCCTTAGGGAAATGAAAGTATTTTATTCCACTCTTGATCTGGAATTTGCATATTGGTAAATGGTGATCATGTTAGGCTGCCTGGTTTCGTATCTCTGCATGTTTTCTTCAGTTGACTGTTGAATTACATCAAAACATAGCTCAAACATTCTTTTCACCTCCAAATAGTCTTCTCTAGTTGTACTACCAGGCTGGATAAGCATAGCCAGGAGGGGGGTGGGGCAAACTGTGGCTCTGCTGTATGACAAAGCAGTACTGGAGCAGGAGAAGCCAGACACACATTTCTTCAGTATTGAGCTGTTAGAGCAGATGCACCAATTCTCTTTTGGTACAGGCCAGTAGCAAGTTGTCTCTCTTCTCAGCTCCCAGATGAGAGACTAAATTCATGCTAAACTCTATTCTGAAATCATTCTGCACCTTTGCAGTCTATTTGGAACACTGATGCATGTACATGTACACTGATGCATCAGCTGGTGTCCATTTTTATTTCAAAAATAATTTTTAAAAATCTTTCTGTTCTCCCCCCCTCATTCCCCTAGCAACAGGAACTGCATGAAATCCTCCAACAACGTAGACCATCTTTTACTGAATTTAACCTTGTGTGACATAATGGTTTCATTAGCAAGCACTTCAACTCTTCAGACGGACTCTGGTTGGCTGGACATGATAAGGAAATTTGTGACAGATACTCTTCAGGATGGCAGCAAGTTGAATAGCAAGCAGGTGAACCGATTGCTTGGGGTGACTTGGAGACTAATGCAAATACAGCAGAACAAGGGTAAGATGAGTAGTTTCTGAAAAGCAAAATTATGCACTGACAAAACTTGAGTTATTTCACCTTTTTCAGATCTGTATTGTACGTTCTCAATTGTTACATCATAATGTATTTTGTTATAGAGGTAAATAGATTTTCATGGTAATATCCGTGCATGTAGCATTGCAAACTTTATTTTGGAATGCTGTTAGATTCATACTGTTAATATGCAAGGTATGAATATATTTGTGTATCTGTTTTCTGGTTTTACTTCCTAAGATACTCTTATGAATGGGAAGATGAGCTTTATATTGAAAAAGTAATTACTAGGCTGTAGAGGTGCATGATACTTTAATACCCCAGTCCTTATTTAAAGTCATTAACACAGCTGATAGACTCTCCTGAGTACTGTAAGATGACCGTTTTAGTTCTGTGATGATATGAAATGCCAAGATACTTTCAATGGAAGCTGCTGTTGAGTATTTTTCAAGGTGTTTGATTTGAATCCTTTTCCAAGAGAAAACATTTCCAGCTATGACTTGCAGGACCAGTACAATATTTAGCTTGCCTTTTTCTTTCATTTCAAGTACTGTTTGGTTGTATTCCAAATGAGACCTTGGATACAGGACTTCAAGAAAGGACTTTTTCAGTAAACCAAAAAGTGACAGCATTCTTTTATGTTTTACGAGTCTGATAAAAAATGAATTCCACATCCAAGTAGTTTATAGAAAAGCCCTTAGCAACAGATACAATTATTAGAGTTGTGAAATGGAAAGATGTCAAATGTCCCTCAAATACATTTTGGCAGTTAGTTGTATTTCCTGCCAAATCCATTTTAATTGGGAATCTGTCTATTCCCATGTCCCTGGTGACAAAGGAAGTAACTACTCATTCCTGTCTGCACTTCAAATTTAGCTTTGTGTTGGAGGCAAATCATAATCCAAAGTCAGAGCCTGTCACACCACCTGAGCTAAAGCAGAGGAATTGCTACTCAGAAAAGTAGATTCCAAACAGTTGTTAAACTATTAAATCAGATACATCAGGTCTTTCTTTGTCATGAAATGTTGATTTATTTTTTTAACTTTGCCAGACTTTTACCAGATAGTGAATAATGGCTTGTGTTTTTCTACTCAAAGTGGCCATTTTAGTGCAATAATTTTCCTCAAGAATCCAGAAAATAAATAAGCTTTTAAAAAGTTATAATGAAATTGTGAAAAATTAATATGTATGGATCTTTTTTGCTGATCCTATAAAGGTTCAGTGTGAAATTGGTTTCCTCATAAAGCTGTATCTGTGTGGATGGTTTATCTCATCCCTTCAAGATAATCCATGTGCAGTACTAAAAACCTGACTAAATGTCAGATTGTAATTAATCTACGAGCTGTAGAGGAGATACAGCCTTGACATACTGGAGAAATGGGCTGATGGTTCAATAAGAAGTGCAAAGCCCTGCACCTGGAGAGGAACAAGCCCATGCACCTGTGCGTGCTGGGGGATGACCAGGTGGAAGCAGCTTGGTAGAAAAGGACCGGGGCTCCAGGTGGAGCCAGCAATGGGCCCTTGTGGCAAAGAAGCCCAGTGGTGTCCTGGGCTGCTTTAGGAGTGTTGACAGCAGGTTGAGGGAGGTGATCCTGCCCCTCTGCACTGGTGCGGCCACTCCTGGAGTACTGTCTCCAGTTTTGGGCTCCCCAGTACAAGAGAGACATGGACATACTGGTGAGAGCCCAGCAAAGGGCTGTGAAGATGATGAAGACACTGGAGCATCTCTCCTGTGAGGAAAGGCTGAATGGACTGGGATTGTTCAGTCTGGAGATGAGAAGATTCGGGAAGCATCTCGTCAATGTCTGTAAATACCTGAAGGAAGAGTGCAGAGAAGAGGGAGCCAGGCAGGCTCTTCCCAGTGGTGTCCTGTGACAGAACAAGCAGTGGGCACAGACTGAAACACAGGAGATGCTGTCTGAACATCAGGAATGCCCTTTTCATTGTTAGGGTGACCAAGCAGTGGCACAAGTGGTGGTACCACCACCACTACACACATCCACATAGTGATAGTGGAGTCTCCATCCTTGGAGATATTCAGAAACCATCTGGACATAGTTGTGAGTGGCCAGATCTAGCTGATCCTGTTTCAGCAGGGGTGTTGGAGCAGATGACCTCAGAGTCATTCATTCCCATTTCAACCATTATGTGATTATGTAGAAGAAAAACTTCCCTTCCTTGATTTTCTTTTCTTTTTTTTTTTTTTTTGATAATGCTCTAGAAATTTTGAACTCTATATTGTTTCAGATAGTACTGTAGAAGATGGTACATAGGAAAAATTAACTCTTGATTTGTTTAAAACCTATTTGACATTGAGATTAAAGCCTGGAAGGGTATGTGTTTTTTAGAAGACAGTGCAAAGTGAAAAATGAGCCATTACCATGAAGGAAAAAAAAAATTAAGCATAATGGAAATTGAAAGAGGGGAAATTCACATAGAAAAACCAGAAGAGCTAATGAAAAAGAGATTAAATAAAACCGTAGTGAACCTCCTGTGCATTATGCTGCACAAGCATGGTTCAGTTTTTCCAGATTGCCTGTTTTGAGTAGGGATTTATGCTCAGGTGAAATGCACATATTCCTCTTTTTCTGTGGATGTCTAGAAGAGCTTGTAGCTGCATTGTCTGAAGATTTATCTCCATTGCTTAAGATCAAACTTGGGACCTCTCTGTAATTGGGAGGTCTGCTCCTTTCTTGCGTTTCTCAGGTGTGACTTCAACAGCAGCTTGCCTGCTAGTTGTGCTTTTTGATAAATTTTCTTCATGTAACGGAAGAGAGCACACTCCTTCGCTTCAGAAGGAGGTTTGACATGTGCCAGTTAAAACTGAAGTATTTTAAAACTCATGAGTTCTTCAGCTGCATTTTGGACATCTGTATAATGTGGGCCTTTTAAAGTATTACCTTTTAAGAGTACCTTTTAAAATTGCTTCAATTTTTAAACTTGTCCTGTTCACATAAAAAAATTCAGATAGTAGGACCTGCTTTTCTTAACATGCCACAGAGTTATTGGGAAGCAAGTGAGAATTCCACTTGCTTAGAATATTTTATTTTTATATTTTTTCAGTTAACAGTTCATCAATTAGCTATGAACCACATAAAGATGTAATTGTTATTCAGTTAAGAGTAAGCCAGTGTTCTGTTTAAAAAATGCTGTCCGAGGTGAATCTTCACCTGAAGAATATGTGAATTGAGTAAGCTGATGGTCCTGATGCATTGCAAATAATTTAGTATCTTAGTTACATGAAATATTAGAATGGATTTTATTTTTCTGTTGAAAAATATGTTAGATTTCAGCTTCTAGATTTCAGTTCCTGCGTCATGCTGGCATGTGACTATGCCATTTCAGGTGATTTTTGTAGTGTGCTTTTTAGTGAGAATCCCTATATGGTAACTTGAAGTTGAGTAAGAGTTTTACAGACAAGAACTGGCCCCTGACTGGATCCAGAATAATTTTTAGAATGGAGCATTCTTGTCCGTCTCTGTGGGCAGAAGCTGCTCTGTTCTGTGTGGAACACGGTACTTTATCTGGTTTTGTGCACGTAACTTATAAGACTGATCTGTGTACCTGGATGAAAAGACAGATGTTTCTCAGCTTTGGTTTACGAAGATAATGAAGTGATGGTGGCTACTTAAGTATGCCTTAGTTGGATTGAATTCCTTGGGACCACAAGATCATCTGAGACAAACTGAGTCAGGTCTCATACCCTTCCTGTATTACTCAAGTTTTCAGATGCTTTTCTATTCTTTCCAGACTTGTCTTCTCTGCATTCAGGTATTTTTCTATGCTTTGTTAATTTTTCCATCCGGTGTTTTAGCCTGGCTTCCAAAGAAAATGTTTGGTCTGTTTCTCAGTCTGTTACAGTAAGTTCTGTGTTTGCTGGCTAGTTTTAGCCAATTTCATTGCGGTGGTACAGCTTTCATAGCTTGTTTTAAGTCTGGTGATAGCACGTGGTTGATGAGAGCTTCAGAGAAGGAAAGGTTGCAGGGGAGTTAGCAGTTCTCTTTGCAGTGTCTTGCCAGCAGCTTCTTGTGGTACTTACTTTCTGGTTAATTAGCAAGTGTAACTTGGAGCCAGTGGATTCAGAGACAGGGAGAGCTGGTGAGGTTAGCATATGTGGCAGGGAGAAAGGGATAGTACAGAGAGAACTGAAGGCGCTGTGATGGTGAGGTTTTGGGGAGCAGAAGTAAATGAGTAAAGATTGGTCTGGGGTTACTGCACTAGGGGAAAAGGATTGGAAGAATGCTGTGGAAAGCAGGAATTTATTGGTTCTCAGCTGCCTTGCAACCTGTGCACTGTCTCAGGAAGTTCTGAAGTTTTCACTTGCATGTTGTCTCTATTCTTTAATTTGGCTCCTTCACAAGCTGCACAAGAAAGGGTTGTTCCAGTGGTTTTGAAGTCAGTCTAGTAGTTACTTTAAAACATTTTGGTACTTCCTTGTGGAGTTCAAGGTAGACAATTGTAGATTATAGCTCTGTGTGTGTTCATGTATAAAATCAGAAGATTAAGAAGTGTTGCTTCATCTTTTTTTTCCAGTAGCAACGGAACCCTTGATAAAAGCAGTGTATATGCTATACCAGCAGAGGAATCTGCTCTTTCCAGTTCGTACATTGCTTCTGAAATTTTTTAGCAGAGTTTACCAAAAAGAAGATTTGAGGACACAAAGAATCAGGTAAAAAATACAAGAAGGCATATTCTTTCTCATTGCAAAATTGTATATTGATTTCTGGAGTGAGAATACTGAATTTATATGTAGATGTCATAAAACTTCATTCTGAATTTTTTTAACGCTGTGTCACTGAAATTCAAAGTTTGTGTTCTCTGTGAGATGGAGGTATATCAGCTTAGTTGTCTGCCTTAGCATGAGTACTAGATAGATCTTAATGACACAAATTTTAGCTTGAAGTACACTGCTACAAGCTTATTGTTACCGGCTGTGTGGCAGTCAGTGGACATGTCAAGATCGTGCTGCTATAGCCATGGAGCATTTCCATTATTTCAGCCTGAGGTCATGAGCTTGTCACTTAGTGCCTTTTGGTGTTCTTATAGTGGCTGTGTAGCCTTTCTGACTTACTTTATTCAAGAAAAATATTCTGTTGTTTTTGGGGTGTGGTTCTGAAGAGACTAGGTTTAAGAAAGTTTTTTTGTCCTTCTGGGCTCCTGGTTCGTCATGGGATATCTATTAGATCATGGGCAGCTATTAGATATCTGACCTGCTTCAGATGTAGTAAGTAAGAGGAGATTATTTTCTCTGTGTAATGCTTTTACAACAGTTTTTCATTCATCAGATGTGTCCAGATTGTCTCCAAACCTTAACCTTTCCAGAAAGTATTTTTCAGCCAAGTCATTTAGTTCCAGCAGTGCAAAAACCTTAAACACAGATCAGGCTGCATCAATCCTGGCTCGTTTGGGAACTGCAGGTCCTCTTCAGGTACTGTAAGGCACCTCTAATGCTTTGGAGAGACCTTCCCTTCTACAGGCTGAGCAACAGCCGCTCTCTCAGCCCGTCTTCATAGCAGAGGTGCTCCAGACCTCTGATGATCTTCATGGCGTCCTGGGGCTTGCTCCAGCAGGTCCATGTCCTTCTTATTTCTGGGGACCCAGAGCTGGATGCAGCACTGCGGGTGGGGTCTCACCAGAGCAGGGTAGAGGAGCAGAATCCCCTCCCTTGACCTTTTGCCCATGCTGCTTTTGATGCAGCCTAAGACACAGTTGACTTTCTGGGAGATGTGATCTGTTTCTGCCACTAAAAAAAATCAAACCTCAGGTCTCTCAGAAGTCCTGGCATCCACTAACATAGTCAAGCTTTGGAAAAATTGTTCCCTTCTACAGGTCCTTTGCTTTGTTACATTTTCTGTTGTGGTAATGCCTGAATACATGTAATTAGATCTACAGCCAGAAATAACCTAATGAGCTCTGAACTTTATAAAAAGTGTAGGGAATATGAAAGACAGGGAAAAATGCTTGGGAATGTCCCCTTTTCCTCCTCTGTTCATGCAGAGTGAAAAAGAGATCTTTTTCATACTGACTAATTTCCCTGAGGTTGCATAACCACTGCTCTCTACTTACCTGAAAGTCTGGAGCATCTCATTCAGTTTCATGTGATCATATGACAATCTGGAAAGCTTTAACCTTCTATCTTTAGACATCACAAATAGCAGTAGTTTTCCTGCTGTTCCTCTTAGTCTTCTATGTGGATCTGTGACATTTTTAGTAACATAAGAATGAAATCTCAGAAATTCTTTGCAAAAAAATATGACTACACTTACGTCTGACAAGACATTTGAAAACAACATAATATTTGTGTACTGCACTGATCCATTTCTTGGTTTTAGAAACAAGTGGGGTTTTTTAATTTCTTCAAAATGTGGGCTGTTGAGTAGCTCCTGGATGACATTTATGTTGTTCTCTTCAGTTTGACATCATAGCTCCTTCAGCCCTCCTCTGACTGTTCTCCTCATTCTTTTATTTTTTTTCTCAGAAGCTTGTCAAGAACAGTCTGAGAGGAGCAGAATTCACACTGGAGCATTTTCCAGAACTATTTTGTGAATGTGTTTATTTTTTAGGTGTGTCTGAGTCAAAGGATGAAGTAGGAGCTTTTGGCCTGTTGCTGCCTTGTGAAAAAAACAAACAAACGACTGATTTATTACATGGTTCAGAATTAAATGTTGTCTTGATATTTTAGTTATCTTCACCCCTAATCACTGCACACGTACATGTGGTCACTGTGTGCATATATGCATAGTGTGTGTTTGTGTGTAGGTGTGCACATATGCATTTATGTACTGGTAAGAGTCTGAAAAGGCTACTCAGCCTCACAATTTGTCTTCAGCACTGACCTATGTGAGATGCTATAGGAAGAAGATAAGAATTACTTTTACATAATACTCTATAAGCTTCCAACTATTTGAAACCTGTACTTCCTCACTGTGCAGAGCTTCTGTGTGTTTATCACTCAGTAGATGTCTGTATCATGAGCTTTTCTCATCATTGCTTGGACCAGTCTAAATCAAGAGCAACTGCAGCACCCTCTGGCAAGGAGTGACAAAGCTCAGCTATGTCATGACCCAATTTACTTTTGCTTGTTTAGTCCTGGCTCCTTCTAGCTTCATTTGGTACTAGCATCTGCTTCCATCTGTGGAAAAATGAATCAAATGTTTTATTCCCATCCACTGTTTCCATGTCAAGTGATTTGAGATCTCTGAGCCCACCTCCGACTCACCCACTTCAGTTGTCTGTTCTCCAGGTTTTTCCTACTGTTGAGCAGTTCATCTCTATGCAAGGCCCTTCCCTCTTGTGTCATGGGTACTTAATTTCCATGAAAGGTTTTTGGTTGACAGGTCTTTGAGAGTGAAATAATCTGTATCATCATCATGCTGCTCTTGTTGACATCTTCAAAGACCTACTTTGAACTCCTTGATTTACACTTGGCAGTTTTTTTTTCTTGTGATCAGCACTTTGGTAATAAGCTGATGAAATGCTTTTGGTTGGTTTGTAAATGATACTTGGTTTGAAAAGTCAGAGTGACATAGAAATTTTAGCCTACAAAAGATAGGATTGGTCCATACAGTTGTTTGTTTGAGCCAGAAAGGAGAAATAAAAGCAACTTGGTCAAGAATGGGAACAGATATTTTTGTGGAGTTTTGTTGTTTGGTCTTTTTTTTTCTCCAACTGATTTTTCCCTCTTTCTTTAGAAGTCGAAGTAAAGTTTTATCTCGTTGGTTGGCTGGCTTACCTCAGCAACTGGCTCTGCTTGGCTTGAGGAACCCTGAGCTTTCCAATCAGCTCATTGATATCATTCATTCCGCTGCTTCTCGTTCAAACAAGGAATTGTTGCAAAGTTTACAAGCCACTGCTGCTCGAATATACGGTAAGACTTTTACACTACAGCACAAGGAATTTTGCCCCTCACCTGGCAGGCAGGTTGCAATATGTGGAAAATCCTGTTATTTCCTAGGTGAACATAAAGACTGGGTGGGGGGCAGGGTTGCAGATTGTTTTGGCCCTCTGTAATAAAGGTTAAAATGAAGTATGTGTGCCATTTACTAAAGGATAGTAAAAAGATTGAGACCTTTCGTTTGAGTTAGCAAAACTTAGACTGGAAACTTTAGTTTTTGTGTGTCAGAGAATTATAGAATCGTTTAGGTTGAAAAAGACCTCTAAGATTATAGAGCCCAAGCGGTATCCTGGCTCTGCCAAGTCCACCACTAAACCATGTCCCCACCTGCCATGTGTTTTTTGAACACTTCAAGGGATGGTAATACCAGCACTTCTCTGGACAGCGAAGTCCAATGCCTGATGACCCTTTCAGTGAAGAAATTTTTCCTAATATACAATCCAAACCTCCCTTGGCAAAATTTAAAGGCCATTTCCTCTCATCCTGTCACTTGTTACCTGGAAGAAGAGGCTGACTGACCCTTACTTAGCAGCAAACTCTTTTCAGGTAGTTGTAGAGAGCGATAAGGTTCCCCTCCAAGCCTGCTATGTTCTGGCCTAGTATTGCCTTTTTTTTCTCCTTTTTTTCCCCCTCTTTGATATGATATTGATTATGATGTCCTCATGTCAGCCAGTAGCTGAGGTAGTTGGTGAGTGCAGGCGCGGTGTGCCCGGGTGCGTGCTGACCGTGTGTTGTGTGCCGCAGATCCGCTCGAGGGCACGCTGGTGCTGCTGCCGGCCGAGGCGCAGCGGCGCCTGGTGCAGCTCGTGTACTTCCTGCCCTGCCTGCCCGCCAGCCTGCTCGCCTGCCTCAGCCGCTGCTGCATCATGGGCAGGATGTCCTCCGACCTCGCCGCCACCCTCATTGGCATCCTGCACATGAGGTACTGCGCTCCGTGCCTGGCTCTAGCCAAAAACAACCCCGCGTGTGGATATTTAGTCATAAAGCGTGAACTTGTGATCAGTTTGCACACAGAAAATCAGTATAACGTGCAGGCGCTGACGGTGTGAGGCAAGATAATGCTTGAGTCAACTTTACTTCTAGCCTTTTGCTTTGACTCTGTCTTTGCACTGCCTGACTTTCTACAATCCGTGATAAGAAAATCATAGAATTGTTTAGGTTAGAAAAGACCTTTAAGACTGACTCCAGCTGTTAATCTGGCGCTGCCAAGTCCGCCTCTAAACCGTGTTCTTAAGTACCATTTTCATCTATCTCTATTATTTTATCGTCTTTGTATATATTAATGAAGTCTGCCAAGAATTTTCATTTCTAAATACAAACATCGGTGCTTTTAATACTTTTGCATACTTTCAGTGAGGATGCAAAGCAGCATTAGCTTATCTCTTATAAAACCTGCAAGGCTGCCTAGTGTTGAGCACCTTCTACCCGGAACGTCATCACCAGTGTCTTTGTTCTGCCACTGAGTGCAGCTTTTCCTTGTAAATGCTTCAACCTGACACAGCTGATTGTGGAAAAACAACCAACCAGTTTGTTTTCTCATGGTCTGCTTTCTTTCAGCTCACTTTTTCACCAATTACCACACCTAAATAGCCAAATTATAGTTGCTAGGCAAGTGCCTTGTTTGGAATTATTCATGCTCTTGTTTTTTTTGTCTTGGCTTGAAAGAGGGTGGGTTTGCCTGTGAAGTCAGGGAGAAAGGCTGCTATTCCAATGAAGTGAGTAGAGGGCTTGCTGAGATTTCACAAGGGCGTTTTGCTTTGCTGCTTCTGGGAAAAATATATTTGTTTTTCTCCATTGGGCAATATTGTGGAACCTTGGATAAACAAGCAGGAATTAAGATTATATGAATTATGCTTAAAGTGATTCGTGATGCTTTTTGGAACTGAAACATTTTTAATTAAAATACAGCACAACACAATGCACTGTCAAATACAGACCTGTTTGTATTAGCTGTGTAACATGTGAATAAGGTGACTAACATAAGAAACAACAGTGGTGAAATTTATATCATATATATATATATAATGCATTACTGCTGTAAAAGTGAAATTCTGTCTAGTTTTAGGAAGGTGGACATCAGATTTGATTTTTTAAGATGAAAAATTGTCTGCCATATACTGGAAACTCAGTGGCAAAGCGTAACCAATTCAAAGACAGTCACTGTAAGAACTAAAGTCAGTAATTAGCACTCAGGTGCTTATTTTGTTGTTAGATCTTAAAGGACCTTCAGTATGGGAGACTTTGTAGTAATGGAGTGCCTGTTATCTAAAAATTTACCTTAACACTGCAGACGGGCTGTGGGCATTTGATCCTTTTAGCAGAAGATACAAGTGACAGATGGAGGGCAGTGTTCTTACCGGAAGTAGGTTACATTCTGACAACAGAGCAGGAGTAAGTTCTTCATTTTCAGAGGTGCAAAGGAAGTATTTTGATTTATGGCATTTGGAGCATGTTTTAAACTTAAGTTGGATTTGAAGATTGTAGATAATCAACCGAAGAAGTCCGTCTGAAATCACTGAATGAAAGAAAAATGTGCTGAGGTACTTACAGTGGTGCAGTTTCTTGTACTGATAATCCCTGACAGTCCTTTCTGGAAGCCTGCAAGTTTTGATGAAACTTGAAAAAAAAAAGAATTGCTCTTGACTGAGCATTGTTTTTATTTAATAAGGTTCTTCTCACTTCATTGAGAGGGATCAGTATTAAGAACAGGAAGTTGATTAGTTTTCTTTAGAAGCACATCTGAAAATAATACCAGTTCTTGGAAAGATTAAAATGACTCTTTCATAGACAAAGTGAATGCAAGGCATTGAAAATACATTCTTACCTATAATATCCAAGTCAAAAACTTGTACAGGTTTTAAAGTTTAAAAGCTTATAGATAACACCATTTTTAGCTTTGGCTTAAGTGAAACGTGTTTTGGGGTTGACTCTTTTTTTTTTTTTTTTTTTTTTGTTCAATCATCATGGCTGTAAACATTTTATCCTAAAAGATTCATCTAGGGTACCTTAAAGGCTTAGAGAAGCAAGAGGATAGAAATGTTTGTGGCTGCTGAGAGGGGTGTCCAAAAAAAAGTTGCTTTGTCTACTTAAACATGCAAAGATAGGGAGATAAGTAATAGTAAATATTAGCTTTTCAAGAACAGAAGAGACTGATACTTCTTTTTCGTTTGAAAATAAGTTGTACAGTCTAGGAAACAATAGTAGCTTTTCTAGATATGATCCTTTGCTGTGCTTTATGAGCTTCACAACCTGTTATTGCATGCAGGATAAATGAACCACTTTTGTATCTTTTATCAGAAAGGCCAAGCTGAACTATTGTACCCAGGTATATGGCTCATTTTTAGATAATGACATGGACAAACTGGAGTGAGTTTCAAGAAGAGCGAAGAATGATAGTCTGTAAATTGTGATAATGGGGAATGACTGACAAATTAGCATTTTAGGCAGATAACGCTGGGAAGAAGTCAGAGTCAGTTGTGTAAGAGGCTGTTGGAAAGGAATGGGAGAGTGCAGTTTTAGCAGGATTAAAAATAAAGACCTTAAATATCAAGAGAATGTTTGGTTTGAGTGCTAGCAAAATTTTTTGTATGAGATACATACTGGAATAGGCTGTGTGGGAAGGGGATACAAATATGCTTCACTGGAAATACTTAATATCAGGCAATCAGGTTGGATGTGGATGGCAGAGGGCAAAGCCTTGAAGAAGGTAGAGGGACTGAGTAATTCCTGGTCATCATTTGCAGCTCTTGTGGTGCTCAGAGTTAAACTTTCAAGTTTGTCAAATGAATGGTGCTATAAAAAAAAATACGTAATTCCACATTTCTGTGCCACAGCTTGGTTCGTGGGATGTTTTCTGTACTTCTAGATTGTGACTTGCATGGAGAAACTGTCCCGAAGCCATCAGGAGCCATCATTTACGAGTACCCCGGTGCTGTCAGTAGATGGTGCTGTTTCTCTTCTGGTACATTCCCGTTCTCTGTGCTGAGGGGGGCCTCTCCCTAAATTTCTCTTCTCCTATGGGATCTGCTTCTCCGTCAGGCTTTAAATATATTGCATTCAGGAGCATCAGAGGGTTTGATACTTGTTCTTAATTTCTTCAACAGCCTTTATTCCCGCAGCATTTTGACTGGCAGAGGATGGCTGTTTTTACATGCATCCAAGAGTGCGTGTGTGAGCTGTGTGTGTTTGTCAGGGAGCAGCCACATTAAGGCAGATTCACTGAGAGTACCTCTGGAGGATAATAAAACTTGCAGTTATTCCCTGGACAATCATTAGAAACTCAAGGAACTCGTAGGTTTTTTTGTGTGTGCGTGAACTATAAAACTTAAGAGTAAATGTATCCAGATGGCTCAAAGCACAGCCCTGTGATGGTATCGCAGTTATAATTAAGTTACAATTGTGTGTTACCTTTCAGACTTTTTTTTGTTTATTAGAAGTGAATTTTGAAAATATTCAGTAGTCTCACTTTTTATTTTTGCAATGGTGAAGTGAATACCCAACTGATCTCTTGGAGTCCATTAGGTGAGCTCCGTGTGCTGAGAATTAAGATGATGTTGACAATATTTCCATATAGAATGGGAAGGTTTCTGATCCTGGGAGGTTGGTTACCTATACTGTTAAATTGTTAGAATGGTTTCTGTAGTGCTTTTGGTCTACAGTCACTGAAGCTTGCACAGGCCAAGGACTGTTCTGAAAAAAAAGCTGAAATGCAGCCACCCCATTTTGGATGCTGGTATGAACACGGCCAGATTTACACTGATTGATCATGATCCATCTCTGTGCCAGTGAACAGACATTGCTGGCATTGGGGTCACTGGGATGGCTACGGTTGGTGAGTTGCTGGTGAAACTGAGGATCAGAAGGTGTAGTGGCTTAATTTCCCTACTCTTCTCCTCAAATGCCTGCCTTGTGCCTGATGTATGGGATCTGAGATGTTAGTAGCTTCAATAAATCCAGGCAGGTAGAGTTCTGAGAGATGGAAGTGTGCCAGCATTTTGGGGTATAAGTCATACAGAAGCAGGTGAGGAAAGGTGTGGAGCAACATGAGTGAGCAGTCTGTCACTTCTGCCTGAGAAATGAGAGAGAGCAGCTTCTTGACAGGAGATGAGTTCTCTGAGTTGGCCTCTGATTTAAGCCTCTGATAAGAATATTTATGGAGAAAAATGGGAGGGTCTGGCTAGTATTTTAGAAAGTGTTTTGCATTAAATCTACAGGATGGATTTTTTTTTGTGATCTTTAGGTGGTACTGCTTTGATATATTGAGATAGACAGTTCATCTTGATGCAGTGTGCTACATTTCCAGAAAAATTAACTTCAGTGTTTATTTTTCATTCACAATTTATTGGAATAACTGATAAATAATCAAATAGTAGTTCTCTGCTAAGTAAAGGTAAATTGCTTAAGTGTTGGTTTGGAATATACAGTATATGGCATGAGTGGATCTTTGGCTTGAAAATCCAGTCTTAGCTTTGCCTTGACAGTAGAGTTCTGGTAGTTCCTTGAGGCTGTGGATGTGGACTGGTAGACAGTACTCTCCAGGAAGTGAAGAAATATATAAATCATTGATAGTCTGATAGGGACTAAGGTAATAAACTTTAGCAGTATTGGAGGTAGAGCTGGAAAAATTTTTGGTGTAATCTCCCTATGCCTACTTCCTGCATTAATAAGGCAGAAGGGCTGCTTCTGAATGGATTTAAAGAACTAGTGAGGCATATGCTTATTTTTTGAGCACTTTTTGGAAGACTGACTTTGTAGCAAACATTTTTGTCAAATATGGAAATGTATTAAATGCTGTAAATGTACTGTCTTGTATAAGGTATATTACTTTGTTTGCCTGACAAAGTAGAGGTCTGCTATTTATGTACCAGGCTCTGTACTGTTACAGTTGCAGAGAAACCCATTTGTCAGGCTCAGTGTTTCTGGTTGCCACTCAGTTACTTTCTGGTGATTGAGGGTCAGATAGTCTTGCAAACAGACTTCTCTTTTTTCCTTCCCTTTTGTATATGGTGCTGTGTTTAAGATGATTGATATATACTCTGAGTATTTACTGTTATGTATTCTATTCTGTGAATTGTGGACTAAGAAATACCAATTATGGGATTATCATTAAATATATAAATCAGGAAGTTAGATTGCTGACTTTATGGGAAAATTTTGCTGTCTCCTCTCATTCCTTGAAGTACAAATAAGGAAAATTAAATGCAATTTATTTATGTGCCTTATTTATGCATAATAGTTATGGTTGTTTTACAACTTTTTATCCATTGGAACAGTGTGTCTGGAAATTATTTCACTGTAATAGGAGAGTTGGACAGATAATATTTCACTGTCTAGATAAAAAACAATGGGACTTAATTTATGGCATTTCTCTCTTGAAGTAGTGTGTCCATAAATGAGATCTCCAATGGCTTCAAACAGCCATTTCTTATTCTTGTGGGACTCTTTCCCCGCTGGGGTCTCGCCAAGAGTTGTTTCTGTTGCTGTAGAAAAGGAGAAGGGTGAGGACCATATAAATAAAAGCTGAGTGCTCTCTGGCATAAATTGTGTGGGAGTTCCAAGTTTTCACAGGTTTGAGATAACCCTGGGGGTAACTTGCATTCTGCTTGATGTAACTGTAAATGGACTCTTCCCTTAAGAGGTAGTGCCTTTAAAATATTCTGCTGCTTTCCAGACAATAATGAGGGAGCTCAGCTGGCGTCTCATCAAGCACCCAGACACGCCTGTTGGTTCCTGCTATCCTCTGGAATCTGGTGCTTAGAAAGAACTGAGATGGACGTTTTAACATTTGTTTGCTCTAAGGTGTAAAATTCTGTGTCTTCAAATATATTACTGAGAGATGTTTTAGGGTTATAATAGAGTTCTTTATAGATAGTTCCTTTGTAATTTAATGCTACTTTTTCTTAATTTAGCCATCCTAGTTATTTTATCTGCAACCTTTGCCAGTACAACATGAGGAGGCACAGTGAGAATGCAAAATGTAGCTAACGAAGACCCTTTATACTACTTGATTGAAGAATTGTTGAATGCATAATTCTAGTCAAGAAAAAGAAAAATAGCACATTTCCCCGAAGTGTTTGCAGCCTAGAGAGAACTTGGAGAGGATATTGTAACCCATTATTGTGGTTAGCAATACTGATAGAGCAACTGAATACAATAAGTCTCATGCAAATAAAGTGTAGAAAATATACCAGAATGGTATGTTTATTTTAAAAAGACATCAGTAAAATGAAAGTTTTGCCAAAATAAGCTAAATTCATACTAAATAAATAACACAGAACAAAGAAGAGGAAACTCTCAATTCATTACAAATGATATATAATGGAAAGTCAGCTCAGAACATCTTGGAGAATAAGTCAAAAATAATACATGTGTAGAGAAGTATTGTAATTATGAATGGGTTGCTAGGAAAAATGAAACAACAGTAAGGTCTGTGTTCCCTGAAGTGCCTTTTCTGGCTATATTTTTACACCCCTCAATTTAGAAACAAAAATAAAGGGGAAAGGTATTAAAATGGTAACAAAAGTGCTTAAGGCACTATTGAATAAACTGAACATTAGAATGTGCTTTCAAAATGCTGGCTTTTCCCTGCTAGGGTACCACTGAGAATGAAGGGTAAAAAAGGATCTGTTTTCCTTTCTTCGAGATGGGAAAGAATCTGTAGTTCTTGAGAATCAGACCCTGGGGTGGGTTACAGTGCATTCCTCTATCCACATCTGGTCAACAAATTTCCTTTTTTGTGCTTGCTGTTTTGTAAATGTCTAGGACTTGAAAGAGTGGGAAGTCCAAGCTTGTGTTTAAGGACACAGCCCCTAAATTTCTCCGTGGGTTGGTTGTAGTGTGATGTCCCTAATCAAAGAGAAAAGAATTATATTGCTGCACTGCAATTGCCGCAGTTGGTAAATGCCGTTTGCTCATTAGTGAATGTTTCTTCTGATTTGTGCTCTCATTTATAATGTGAAAGCAGTGCTTTTCTTCAGACAACCTCTGCAGCTCTGGAGCAAATGAGCAGCTGACAGGCTTACTTTTAACAATGCATAGCTTAAATTGTTGTTTTCTTAAAATAGGCATCATATTTTTCCTCAAATCCCTGGTAATTCCTTTCAGATGTTTGTTGCATTTTGCCACATTTTTAAATGGAACGACTTGATCCTTCAAAAGACATAATGAAAGTTAAAACAAAAAACTTACACTAACCAGTAACTTGTTGGAAGAAAAGGAAGATAAAACCCCCTCACTTGCTCTTGGAGCTTACATTCAGGCCCTGTGCTGCCTAGAACTAAGTTGGTCCAAATGATGAGATGGGTATATGGTTGGAGAAGTATTCAAAGATTCAGTTTTTAGGGGTTTTTTGGTTGTTTTTTTTTTCAGCAATTTCAACATCATTTTGTGGCAGTCATGGTTTCCTGTCTTTTTCAGAACTGATATGAAAACTGAGAGTGCTTATCCTCATTAGCAATGGAACTCAGAACTGATTTGATTAAGTTGATGCAGGACATGAGTTTATTGCAGTTGCATTTCAATCTGACGGAAATTATTTTTCATTAAACCTGAAGAGGAATAAACTGTGCCAAAACTGAGATAAATATTGGCACAGGTCTTTTTAATGTTTTAAAAGAACATGTTTTACAGAAGTGCAAGTACATGCCTACGCTGGGAGAAAATGTTGTATATTTTTCTTCCATAAAGGTGCAACAGTTCTGGTGTGGTACTTGCATGTGATTTTGCTCCTTTCAGTGTGTTTTGTTGCTTATACACACACAGTTCCTGACAATGACAGTATGGGAGTGTTTGGGATGTATTGTAACATACTTTCCATGCTCATAGGTAATTCCGTAAGTGAACCATTACCTCGTATTTGACAGGTGTTTTTACATGTAAGCACTATTTTAAATGGCAGTCAGACAATGCAGCTATCATTACACAGCTGGCTGACTCTAAGACATGAAGAGCTCCTAACAGTCCAGTGAGAAGGCTGGCTAGAAGACACACCTTTACAGTGTTGTCTCAACATGGCTTTATCAGCAGAGCAGTGTTTCTGGGCTCAGACAGTGACCCCTGGGCAGTGTGCTGAAGGATTTGAATGGGTCTTCTAGAACTAAGGGCAGGATGCTGCAGTGTCTGTATGGAAGTCTTCCACTTCTAATGCCTACTGATCAGTAGCTGAACAGTTCTGTGTGGATAGATAAACTCTGGGCTGATGTTAAACTTGCTGTGTTGAGAGGTCATAGGTAGCACAGGTCATAAAAATAAGAAGCCAAAAGAAACAAGGAAGCCTTTTCTCTATGCCTCTCTGTGTATCAGTAAAGATTTTTTTTCTCCACACAGTCTGGTTGATCACAGTGGAAGATTCACAAGTGGTAAAGGGATGCTGTCCTACATATCTGTGGCCCCGGATTGTGAAGGAAAGCTCAGCCCTGTTTCATGCAGTGGAAACAATTCTTTATGATCCTTGGTTGCAGTGTGATTATTTTTGCTGTTGTGGAAGAACCACTTTGCTTCTCATATTTCCAAGGCCTTAACTGAATTTCTGGCTGTGCCAAAAGATCTGCTCATCTGTATCCTGATGAGCTGCAGAACAACAGAATGTGGGAGGTGCTGGTGTGTCATCTTCACTGTTAGGCAGATAAAATGACCAAATTGCTTCATCAAGAGATAAAAAAAAGACAGGGTAACTTTGATTAGCTGTACACTTCTAAGTACTTTGGTATACTAAATAATGTGAATGCTTGTGGACTTCTGTCATCTCTTTCTGGGTTGGTCCTCAGTAGTCACCATGGCCCAGTGAACATGAAACTCCAGTGATGTCTGTCTTCCACCGTATGAGCTGATCAGTTCAACCCACAATCTCCTGCCTTTAAACCAATTATCTCTTGATAAAAGGACCTTTGTTCCTCCCCTGGGGTTGATTAGATTTCTGGAATTTTTTTCCTAAGTGTTATAGGGTCTTCCATATTCATGTGCAGCTAGCATTAACAAGATTTCTAAGAGATGCATAACACAAAAAGTTTTCTGCAAAAATTTTTCTATCAGAAACCATTCTGTTTCCAAGCATGACACAGGTGTTCACGTGTCAGCTCATTTCATCCATTGTTATGATGTGTATTAATTTGCCTAGTGCCGGCACTGATGTTACAGACCTTGGTTACGTGGATCCTCTCTTTAAAAATAAGGCATACCAACCACCTCCAAGAAAAAAAAACCCAAAAACCAAAAAAACACCAAACCAAAAAACCAACTAAAAAATGCCAAAAAACACCACGGCGTTTGTCACTCCATACTCTTGCAGGTGTCAGGGAAGTTATCAGATATCAGGTTGCTCTCAGCTGCTAGTTCAGTTCATCCTTGCTTTCTCTTGAGTTCTTTTGCAAGGTGAATGCCATCTCATCCTGGTAATTCCCTTCTGGTTTGTTGGGTTCCATAATATTTTGTGCAGCTGGAGTTATAACAGGTTATCTTGAGGAGAACCAGCATAGTTTCTTTGGTCATCAGAGATGGGCAGAGTCCCTGTAGCTACTGTCGTATGGCAATCAAGCAGGCTAAGGCTATTCTTGTGCAGTGCAGGTGTACAGAATCTCGGGGAATTTTCTGCTCCTGATGTGTTTGAAGGACAATTTGAAATAAATTAATAATAGTATCTTGGTGGTTAAAGCACTTGCTGAGGTTGCGGAAAGTCTGTGTTCACTGTCTTCGTCTGAAGGGGAGATTGATTTCCTATTTCCTAACACAGTGACTTAGTCACTGAACTATTTTGAGGATGTGTTTTTAATAATTTTATTAAATTTTCACAAAGTTGAGGCTTAGAATGCAGTTAGGGTTTTTTCAGGAAATTAGTGAATCAGCTACTGACTGTGCCTATGGCTGTTTAAATGTTCTGTGCAGAACAGAAGTAACAGTGGAAGAAGTAGAGGGGAAACACTTTTTACAATGATTTTATAACCTAGAATTAAAAAAACAGTTGTGGGGGGGCTTGGTTTAAATCTGTGATCAGTGATTGGTAAAATCAATTTAAAATAGGATCACTTATGACAGTACAAGTTGTATATCTCAGGCTATTGTCTAGCCAGTGTTCAAATAATTCTGTAAAGCTTTGGGAATGCTCTGCACTAGGTATTCCCAATTATGGTGCTGGGAGCATTTTCCTGGAAGGTGAGGGAGTTGGATCTTATTTTCCTTGAACAGAAAACACAAACCCTTGACCTTGCACTTCTCGAGTGTTATAACCCTCACATTTGTGAACAAAAGGGTGGTAGTCTTAACGCCTCAGAAGAACTGTGAGTCTTGCATTTGCTTTATCGTGTTTTATTTTTGGAGACTGAACTCGGGGTTGAAATTAGTCACACTTTTTTTTCAGTTTTAAAATAAAATCAAAACTCAAGCCCAATCCAAATTCTAAGGAAAACTTGCTTAGCAAGTACTAGACAGGTGCATTGGTGGAGCTGGAGTTTGAACAGTGTGTTTTGCAGGAGGACAAGTGGAAGGATAATTTCTAAAATGATTGCGGCAAGGTTCATCAGAGTTCTTCTACTAGAGACCTCTAAGTTACCCAAAGACTCCTTATGACTGTATAAGCCAAAATCAACACCTTAAACCTGAACCATAAATCAGTTGGTAGCTAGTTGAGGTTAGGAGGCACAGAGATGGTAGTCTGCTGTTGAGAAATAACCACTTGTGCACAAAGTGCAATTGTTTTATTTTGCAGCTCTGTGATACGGCCAAACTGAAAATAACAACAGCATGAACTAAAGCAGTGAAGTCCATCTGGAGTTAAAAAAAAGTTTGCAGCAAGTGGTAAAAGGAATGCATTGCATACTTGCTTTGTCTGAGAAATATTTGCTATGCTGATGACAAGAGAAGCAGTGATTTTTAAGTTAATTAGATTCATCTTTTCTTTTAGTACTGTTTGGTGTACAGAGCAGGTTACCTAAAGGTGCAATTCTAAACCTCAGAACAGAGGTTCTCACAGAGAGCAGGTGATCTTATGGAAATTACAACATGTAATTCATCATAGCTAATGTGGGTTTGGACTATTTGACTGGAGAGGTCTCACTCATATGCAGTTTGATAACAGGTTCCCATTGTCAGTAATAATTAATTCAAAAAAGAGAAGTTATAATATGTTTATTACCTCTCTTCCACATATAAAGCAGGTAATTTTTTTAGTCAGATGTCTGACATGTAATTCACAAGCATCTTGAAAATGCGTTTTAAAAGTGCACACAGTCCGTAATTATTCATGGTAGTCTTAATATATTAAACTAAGATTTTTTAAAAAATTTGTGGTGCACTTGTAGTACATCAACATCTGTTCTAGAATTGAGTCTCTCTTGTTCTGTGTTCTAAATCCTCTTTTTTATTTCCTTTAATGTAAGCTTCAAAATTGAGCAGCTTTAACAAGCGTCTACATTATAGGCACTGGGGTTCTAAGGTAATTGGGGTGATGGCAGCTGGTTAGACTTGTATTTAAACAAACTTCTATGCTGTAATGCTGCTCTGTTTGTGTTTGTATTATTAGAAAGACATTGGGTTTGGTCGTGATTTATTGTATTCTCTGAGATTCTCTGTGGTCTTTTAATTACATGATTTCATGTTATTTTTCCATCCTACATTCTCTATGGAGTACCTCATGAGCACTGAAGGAGCGTTTACTTAGAGTTACAGTTTGGCCCTGTTTCAGGAGGAGGCTCCGTGTTTTCTCTATTGTATTATGTCCCACTTGGAAAACAAAGGGATTCCCTCCCCCTGCTCCCAACCCATGGAAGTTTTTTGTTGTGCTCAAGTAATTTTCACAGCTGCAGGAGATGGGAAGGTGATGTTTTTCCCAGTTTAAAGATGAGGAAATGAGGCAAGGAAAAGGTGCAGACAGAAGTACCTGATAAGTTTAGGAATTCGGTATGAAACATTTGGGCTCCAATTTTTTAGAATACTTAGCATCTTCTGTCTTGAAAACAAAAAATTGACCTCAAATTCACTGTAAGTTCAAGTGGAGAAGTAGAGATCAGATGAGTCTGTGTGCTGCTCTTAGAAATACTTGAAGCTGTGTCTCTCCACAGCTGTCTGTGGTGTTTTAGTCTTTCAATTCCTGTTGAGCTGTTGCAGGGCTAGGGGTAACTAGCAGAAAAAAAGGGGTGAGAGAAGCTTCCAGTATGAATAATGTGAGCTTATTCTGTCCTAAAAGTTAAAAAAAAAAAAATCTGATGATACTTGAAAAAATGTGTTACCACTGACTTCTGTGTTCCAATTTTAAAAGTATTTATCTTGCATCTCCTATAACCTACCTGAATTAGTGAGGTGATACTTCTACTCTTTAATTATGCTTCCTACACTGTGCACATTCTAGATGATGCAATAAATAAGGCAGGGACAGGTCAGACTGTGGTATCCTTCATGGTGTAATCTTGATTGATCCATTCATCCATGATTTGGATGAGACATAGATTTTTTTTTTTTTTTAGAGAAAATATGACACATAATATTATCATACTCTAAGGTGTATGCACAGAGAGGCCAAGCTGAAGATCAGAGGCAACCTTCTCTGTCACTTCTAGATTTAATGCTAGATTATTTTTAACCTTAATGCTCTTTTAACATTGAGGCTTCTTCTGTGCATGTAATAGCTTTCACTTTCTAAAAAAAGTAACCTGCAGCTGAATTTGGGGATCTTGATTTTGTGTATGTGTGACTCTGTGTAGCTCTGCTTGTAGAGATGAATCTTATATCAAACCATTTAATAGCTCTGTCAAGAGTTTGTGCCTTATGCTGCCTCCATGTTGCCAGGACAGAACTGCAGGGATTCTCTCTGCTTCTTCTTACTTATGTCTGTATCAGTGGCCCTTAGCCTCGTGTTCTCTTAGGATGCTTAACATGCTTGTCCTGTTTGTGAGTTTGTAGATGGGTGGGAAAACAAAACTGATTAAGTGTTTGATTTCCAGATGTTTAGCAATAAGCTTTAGAATTATTTTTCCTGTCCAGGGATCTCCTGAACCTATTGCAGTTTGTGCCTGCTAGCCTGCAGTGAATCTTTTTGTTCAGTCTCTTCTGGAGGTTATGTAAAATTCTTGCATGCACTGGTCCTATTGTAAGGAATTCAAAGCATCTGCTAGCTGTTGCATATGGAAATGGAATTTTTCCAATATGGAAAAATATTTTTTGTTTGATTGTTTTAAACCAAATTCTAACAAGATTTGTCATGCAAGTCCCTACTCCCTGAATTGGGGTTTATCACATGTTCTTTCTTTCTCTTTTCCTACCCAAGGTTTATTTATTTTCAGATTTGCCTAACTACCTTTGTAGCTTCTTGTCTGTCATTATCTCTCTCAGCCTCTTGCATTCCCACCATTTTGCTCAGTGGTTGCATCACAGTTTGACTTTCTGTGTCTAGTAAGTCTTTAACTCTTGAATCTCTCTCCATGCTCCTCAATGCTTATTTTGGGTAAAACAAGTGACCTCGAGTCACTCATGGTCCCTCTGCATCAGATTCAGGGAGATTCTTCTGCTGTGCTGAACAGGACACGGGTTTCACTCTCTCTTCTGGTGTATGGATCTGGTTCCTGTGTGAATATCCGCCTTATGTTGGGAAGTAGTGGCAAGAGCTCTTGCTGATTTAGTTGAGTATGTGTGGAGTCTCTTCCATGCTTGAATGGAAGTGAATGGGACTGGGACCTCCTTGGAAGGATGGAAAAAATTCGCTGTTCTCCTGGGAGAAGATAATTGGCCACGGCCAAGGGATTTGTCTTGGGTGAACTTGGAGGTCAAGTAGCAGCCTTTAGGCTGGATAGAGATTGAGAGACTATGGGTTAAGAAAAGGAAGTAGTGAGCCAGGCCTCAAGGCAGGACCAAAGGCCTCCTTGGAACCAGAAGGGAGCGTGCAGAGCTGCCTGCACTGCAAAGTCACTATATGTCACCTGAAATATGGCAAATCTGTACTGCCAGGCACTAAGAACTCAATGTGAAGTAAGAGCTTTATTTAATAAACCCTTACTTCGTGCTTTCNCCCCCCCCCAAGAATTAAGTATCCTACATGGTAGTCTGATAGAATCCGGAATTTTTTCTTTAATTTATGGAAATTCTGAAATTCCGTGGTTTTTCTCCTTTCTTTTTGAGTAACTCCAGACACGTGCATATTCTAGCTGTCACTTTTGTGGATGCTGAAATATTATGGATAGATTTTCGTGGGTGGCAAAGTGTATATGCCTGGCACAAAGGGGTTCCAAATTTGATATTTTTTCTCCCAAAGCATGGAGCTGTAAAAAATTCCTGCATAACAAGCTTTCCAGAATTTTGTTACCCATGAGCTAAGCCATTTTGGCTGTTGGCAGAGAGAAATTAGGGGGAAAAAATGATCTGAGGCAGATAGTTGGCTTGGAAAATTGCAATCAGAAGCTCTGAAATTTCACAAGATTGTAAGAGTGGAAAGCAGCAATCTCTTACAGCAGAGATCCATAGTCTGTAGTTCCAGTGCCAAAAGCAGCATACAAGGCAATTTGAATAATATGCATTTTTGCATAATGTGATGTGGGTTTGAGCTGCAGCCTTCTGAGGAAAGCCATGTGTGAGATGTCCTTGTTCCCAGCTCCTGGCTTCCTCCTGGTTCGGTACTGGCACATGGGCCACACTCTGTCATTAGGTGGTCACTGGTGTCTGTTTGCTCTGGGTTTCCTCAAGCACTGGCTTCCAATTTGAGATACCAAAGCAGGCTGGTGCTCTACTTGTTCCAGATTGCCCTTGGGAAGTGAAGTGTCAGACAGCTTTGATAACGGGTTTGCTCATGTCTTTGCGTATTGCTCCTTTTTGTGTTCTAAATCTCCAACCAAGTTTTTAACTTAGCTGTGTTTAATAGCTTCAGCAGTTCTGAAAGAGATGCTGAGGCTGCTTTCAGATGGGGTTTGTTGTTCATGTAAAGAACTGTATTAAAAGTAGTGGATATAATGAAAAATACAGCCCAGCATTTGTAATTTAATGACTTTTACAAAGTAAGGGAAATAAAATTAGTTTAATTTACTGTGTCATCACTGTACTCAAGATTATACTAGTATTAGTGAAAAGTTGCTATCTCAGTTTAATTAATCATCTTAGCAACCTAAGCCCTTGGAGGGGTACAAAGTTCAGTATGGCTTGTCTTTAACTGAGCCAGTTCTGGTTTTCAAGCTATTTAAAATGCTATTCTGGCAACAGCAGTTAGAAACAGGAATGCTAAAACTGTAACAATTTAGGCATATTAATTGACAGTATTGTGCAGGTAGGTTGTGAATTCTTAATTATATGGTTTTTAATAAACTGTCTGCTGTTGGTTTTGTGTAGATCATCCTTTGCAGGCTGGAAGTGCCAAGTGCAGGATAATTCAGTGAATGATGTGGACTATTTCAGCTTCTTGTTTTCAACCCTTATAGGTAATCCATATGAATGTAATAAATCAGAATTAACAAAATGAAATTTGTTTTGATAGTCAATTACTGAATTTAATTTAGAATAAATGGTTTAGTAAGTACTTCCTGAAAGTAATTTTATTCTTGTTATATATTTTTGATATGAGATACCCTTTATTCTCTTGATCTGATTTTTGACTCTCTTATTTTCACACTTTTCCAATATTTGGGCTGAATATTTGCATACTTTTTCTTCATTCTAGCAACTTTCTTAGGAAAGTATGAGGAAAACCTAAATTCAGCATATGACATAAACAAGGTTTTTTTTTCCTAGCTTGAAGTAAATGCCTTTTATTGGCTCATAACAATATAAATGAGTGCCTCTGGGATTTCCTGTGAATGTGCTTACGCTATTAAAAACATTCCATCAGAGTAAAGTAATTGAAGTACGTTAAAGTGAGCTGGCCAAGGTCAGCATGTGAGCAGAGCTACTTCTGCTACTCTATTCTTACTCAGCTATAAAAATAGTTGTATTCTGTGATGATGCAACTTTGGGAAGTTACAGTGGTTAGAATGGTGTAATATTGCTAAGAAATAACTTCCACTAACTTGTGCTGTGGTAAAAAGTAGTGTGTTTTCTTCACCACCTTGGTTATTTATAATGTTCAGCTATTTTGTTTTCAAAAATTACCTTTTTGTTCCTAAAATGGTAAAAAGAGTGCTGAACCGATAGCAGAGAAAATGAAAGCAAAGCCCAAGTAACTCTTGTGGAGTAGTCATCCTGTTTTACTAAAACATGTAATACCTGTCTAGAAATAATAAGCCAAATTATATTTTTTTAACCCTGAGATTATATTATTTATTACTGAGGTTACTGAGAACACATGAAGTATTTTGCATTATACTCATTTTTATTTTTTTTTAAGATACATATATTGAAAATAGCATAACACTGGCCTGTTAAACTTTTTTTACACCACATTATAGTATTATTGGGTTTTTTAAATATTTTTGTTTTCTGTCAAAAGTCAAAATTTGTACTTTGATATACTTAGTTTATAATACCAAGCGAGAGCTTTTAAGAAAAAATTGTTATGTTGACATAATGTAAAAGACAGTGTTTGTCAGAGATGCTGTTGAAGTAGAACACTGTTTGGCTTGTTTTGTGATACTGTTGTACTGCTTCTTCTTCCCCAGGGTTTTCAAGAGAGGAGCTGACTAGTCTCCAGGGCATTAGAGGAAAACCACACATTAGCCAGACACAGCTTTCACCTATCCGTCTTTACCTAACTGATCTGGACCAGTTTTTACACCACTGGGCTGTGACAGAGGTAATACATCAACACTAATTCTGAATGACAGCATACAAACTCTGAGTGCTCTCCATCCCTTTCCCACAGATGCCTAAATCCTGTTGTGATTTGAGTTGAAAAAAGAATGAAAAATATAAAAGCTGTCGAACAGCCACCGTTTTTCTACAGCCATCAGATAATATTTGGAAGGAAGCTGCTTTAAAAGTTGAATGTTCAGACATGTAGTATGCAAAGCAATACTCAAGGAAAAGATTGGTAGGAATCTTGGTGGAAATTCTTAAGCACTAATAATATTAGGACCAGCAATATGTTTTGCCTTTCAAAAACAAATTAATTGTAAAAATACTAATTATAATAAAGAGTTTTCTTGGAGAGTAAGTGCCACTATTAATTAAAAAGCACTTGCATTAAATTAAATTTGAACTTGGAAGCAATATTCAGTCAGCATTGGTCATTATTTAGAATAATTCCTGATTAGTTAATCAAAATATGCTGGGATTAGAAACTTCACTCTGAATTCAGTAGCTAATATCATAAGAGCTGAAAACTTAATTTTATTGTTGGTTCTAAGGGATTTGAGCCACCAGATTTTATTCAAAACAGGTGCGTTAGCTGTCTTTCTGCATCAACTCTTTTTATTGTTTAGCTCACCAGAAACCACTTTAAGGGTGTGAAATCATGTTTTAATGATGTGCCAGTTTGACAGTATTTATGAAATCAGTCCTGAATTCAGAAAGAGTGAAACAGAAGGTTTGAGCTGTATGCTTTTCATTCAAGAGAGCAATATAGTAGATGCTTCCTACTTTATAGTGCTTAAGTGATAATGTACTGAAACTGGTGGTAGTCCGAGATACACATTGGATGTGTGGTGTTACGTGTTAGAAGGTATTTTAAGCAAGGCTGTTGTTTGGTACCATGGCTGACACACATTTTTAGGTGTCTTGCTGTCAGTCATTTGGCCTGTGGAGCAGTTGAACTTCCTAATTTGTTTTGCTTTGTCTCTTCTGGACAGTAATGAAGTGTTTTCTCACCAAAACATCTTTCTCCAGTATGGAAAGATCCGAATGCTCTCTTTCAGTGTTGTATTCCTCTGTGAATGCATCAAAGTGATTGTTTCTCAAAGTTAGGATAATCCCATACAGCATCTGAAGGATTTATGTACACCTTACCTGTTTCTGAAAATGTCACCTCTAATGTCTTCTCCTTCCTCTTTTTACTTCTATTCCATAAATCTTTCAAAGTTGGCAGTGAAATAGGACTATTTTCACCCAGGGAACGGTGAAGTAATGTGATTTCTTTTTTGTGCCTTTGGTGTCTGGTTACAAGTATGAGTTTCTTCTGCCACAATCTTCAGGGTTTTGGTGCTATCATGGAGAGTCAGTATTTTCAGAAACTTGAGACTCGCTTTTGTTAAAGTAACTTTTCTTGGGTGATACAAGGTGCTGTTCCAGGTTATCAAAAGGGGATGGTGGTCACTAAGCAAAGAGCTGGATATCCTTGGTTAGAAATGAAAGATGATTTGGACATCCTGTGGAGCACTGCACTGCTTCTGCACTGAGGTGTCAGCCTGAAATCTTTTCTGGAGACTACTTTATAAAAGAGAGAATAGGGGCAAAAATCCTATGCATCAAAAATCTGTGTGAAGAAGGATGAGACCTTCTAGACCCATCTGATTTTGTAGGCTCTTAACCAAAGGGAGTTCTGAACTGTCACTTTTTCCC
Source organism: Oreocharis arfaki (assembly GCA_013398015.1). NCBI lineage: Eukaryota > Metazoa > Chordata > Aves > Passeriformes > Paramythiidae > Oreocharis > Oreocharis arfaki. Next base: position 233,719 of record VZRR01013698.1, on the reverse strand, counting down.
AGTGAGGGTGGTCAGACACTGGAATAAGTAGCCTAGAGGCATTCTGGTTCCCATCTATGGATGTACTCAAAACCAGGCTGGATACAATGTGGGGTGACCTGCCCCAGACGACTCCACTTGAGTAGGAGCATTGGATTAGAGGGACTCGAGGGTGTTCCTTCCAACTTTAGGTGTTCTGTGATTATTTGAAAACTCCTTCTGAAGAAAACAAAATCTTTTTGTTTCGCCATCAACAAATGTCATTATTTTTGCTTTTTAGACATAATGAGATCCACAGTATGGGTAGGGGTTTGTTGCTTTCTTTTATTTGGTAGGTTTGTTACATTTACGTTGATCTAAAAGTCAAACTGCTCCCTTTATAGGGTTGCCAGGTACTGCAATGCTGTTTGGGGTGTTCCCCCCAGATCTGCTAGGTTTTTTCCCATGGAATTTTGTGAACAAAAAAGTAGGGGCACCTCTTCAGTAGCTCGCTTTCATACTGGAGAAAAATATTCTTTCCTCTTGCCTCTGATCTGGTAATAATGGTGGCATATCTGTTTGTGTTACAATGAGAAGTGGTCATTGGTATTGAGGCAACCACCTCCTTTTATGAGTTGCAGAATTCCATTCATTATTCACTTGTCTGGTTTTGATTTCAGGTGCAGTCATAAATATGGTAAATGATACTTAAAAAAACCATGCTGAAGCTCTTCAGCTTTTAGGTTACTTGTTTTCCTCTCTGTTTAAATATCTAATACAGCACTGTGTTCTTTAAGTTTTAGGGGGTTTTAGTTTTTCCTGGTATGAGTACCATTCTGCAACCACAAACATGTTGACCAATATTCTATAGAATGTTCAGTTTGTGAAGAAATTATTCTGGGGACTGTAGTCCATAAAAACCTTGGGATTTGGAGTCTGGACAATTTTTTAAAACCAAGACGGTAAAGAAGAAAAAAGGAGGAGGAAAAAGGCAGGCTTGGGAAAAACCTTTCCGTTCAAGATTTGCCACTAGCTGCACACAAATTTGTAGATCAAGTAGTTTTCACTAGGTGCTGAACAAACTAATCTGCTCTCAAAAGGAAAAAAAAAAACCTAAACAGCAACAACAACAACAAAAAACCCAACCAAAAATGCAAACCCCAGAGAGAGCTGCAGGCTCTGGGGAGAAGAAAACTGCCAGCAAATCATGAGGATCTCCTAGGGTGTCTTGAAAGACAGTGTCATATGAGGGGTTTGTGTGCATTGAATATGAGGGAGGGAGGTTTGGAGACTGCTTTCTTCCAAGTGGACATAGTTCAAGGTGTGATAGAATTTTGGAGTCAAAATATTTTTAGCTGTGGCAGAAAATTGCTTTATTTAGATAGAGAAGCGCTACAGGAAATAATAAACCCCAGCTTGAATTAGTCATGCTTTTGGTGAGACTGGGTAGAGTGCAGAGCTTCTGAGTGCTAACCTTTCATCTGTTCCCATGCTGGATAAGGAAGTTTATGGTGATGGCTGTAACTTTAAGCAAAATGTTTGTAGTAATTTTAAATACCTGCTAAATGAGAACAGTGCTCGTTGGCTGCAGACCAGGCCTCTACTCTATGTTGAGAATTGTTTAAGAGTTGGCATTGTGTAGTTGTAATTCAGGATTTCCTCTCAATGGAAAAGTATTTTAATGGGGTTGAAAATAAATAAGGAACTCAGATGGAATTAGGATTTGATGGCCTGGTTTCCTATCGATAAATGAGACTAGTGATCAGATTCCTATTAGTCCTTCCACCATCTTCTTTCATCTCTTCCACCTCTAGTTTTGTATAAACCGATTTTAGTTTTTAGCTCTCTGCTGAAACAAATAAAGTTGCAAATACTAATTCCCCGTAAGTTTTATGGAAATAAGCAGGTGGAAGAGGAAAAATGCTCTAGATTAGCACAGGGTGGTTTATAACTCTGTTCCAGCATCCTGCCTGGCAGCAACCAGCCTGCAGGGGCTGTCACTCAGCCTGTGGGGTGTAGGGGGTTGTGAGGCAGGAGCAGCTGGGGTTGTGGGACTGAAGAAGGGTCCCAGGTGTGAATCTGTAGGAGGCTGGCTTGTTGGCCATTGCTCAACTTTGTTTCCCAGTGCAGGGGAAGGCAGTCCTGGCTTCCTGTCCCTAGCTGTGCAATGGGTGATGCCTGTTTTTAAGGGTAAACGGCTGTAAGAGGTAGTTTCATGTATAACATATGCGTGCCAGAGATGCGAGAGGAAAGACGGTGTGCCTCTGCAGAAAGGGCAGGTTCTGGAAAGGGAAATAATAACTTGAGGCATTTTCAAACAGCAGTTTGGACTTCTGGAGTGTTATTATAGCCAGGGCACCTGGTAGCATGTGGATAACAGTAACAAATGCAGTTCTAATAGGAACTAGTGCTATTAGGTAGTTTGTAACAAAATCTTTTTGAGATGGATACTATTTGTAAATTATTACTTTTTTTGTCTGGAGAGTGGTGATTGGAATCATGGCACTGTGAAACCGTGGGGTTTTTTTGTGGAAGTTTTTAAATAGCGGTGATTTTCAGTTAAGGAGCAGTGCTTCAGAAAAGTGTCTCTTTAAATGCTGTTTTGCATAGCTCTAAAGGTTTGTCTTCATGATTTGTCTAAAAGATATGTTAAATGTGGGAACTTTGGTTCCTTTTCTGGAGGAACTTCTGCTTAAAATTACTTCTGTCTTGTTAAAGCCAATTATTTAAAATCACCCCCCTGTAGCTGAAATAAATGGGACTCTAGAATAAATGGTTGCAGCCCAAGGGAAGAGCTTCAGCCTTGGCTCATTTTAACTGTGCCCATAGTGTTTGTCAGTGATATTGTTCACTCCCCTGTAATTGAATTGCTCTGCCAGGATCGAATGAAAAAGTGCCCACAGAAATGAAGAGTTTAACAAGGTAACCATGTATACATGGTAATTTCTGTTGTAATATTTGATGTTTGTGACGGTTGAACATTTCAGAGGGGGAAAGCAAATGATAATTTGAGGGTTTGCTTGAAGTCGAGATTCCGGAGCTGTATTGAGCACATAGCTGACTCAAAGAAATAAAATATTTAACCAAATGTTTAAAATGTTGAAGAGCAAACACTAGGGAAGGTCAGCTGCTTTTAAAAGCAGACTTGAATTCAAAAACCTTGAGATGCATGTAGTGTAATACACTAATCCGTGTCAAAATATGTTAAGTCTTATACATGAAATACAGTTGGGAAGGCTGTATCTGCACAGATGTGCTATGAAAAATTACAGCAAATCAATAAAGAGAGCAAGTCAATGCATGTAAATTAAAAGCCCTGCAAGGATGTTTGTCTTGAGAAGTAAACGGTGGTGTTGTAGTGCTATATTTTAACTTGAAGCAGAGATTAATGCTTAAAAAACCTCCCCCAAAATTGTTAAAATGTAGATTTTGAATTGAAGTTCCTGAAAGATTTCAACTTGTTGTCTTTATTGAGATTTACAGGTTAGAGTTACTCTGGGGAGAAAAGGCAGCTGAGGGTAAATAAACTTCTGTCTAAATAAAATTCCTTCTAAACTGGGAATATGGTACAATTTTAATCTTCTTTAAGGAAGACAAAAAATTCTGTATAAGCCCGTTAGTGTTCAGTAAAGCTACAGCCTATCTCAGCTTTAATGTTTAGAGGTAACATTAATTATTTTCTTGGAAAGTAATGCGAAGTCCAGAGAAACAAAAGGGAAATAATTTAAGTAATGCCTCCTAAAATTAATAAAGCTCTTTTTTGAAGGTCTCTTTCATAAGACATGAAACTTAAACCCAAAGCAAACAAAAAAGCACCAAAACTAGCCTCTGCCAGTTAAACCAAACACAAACTTCCAGAAAACCTAAGTTGATCTTCAGGCCAGTGCTCCATTGTACCTGCATCATATACTTCCAGCATATCTTGTAACACCTTGGAGCTGGGAGCTCACTGCAGCATTACTGCACATAACTAGTGTGAATTTAGAACTCCACAGGTACTGTGTATTGTGCTTTGTATTCAAATCCTGGCTTGTGATACCTAACCTAAATTTGGTCAGAAAGTCAGGCTTTGTGGGATAAGAGCTAAATGTAGGGTTCTCTGTGTTTTCAAGCCCTTTTGTTTGAAGAAGAGGCAGGCAGGTGAATTTGGAGACTTCAACATCAGATGTTCTTTGACTGTCCTGCACGTAGTCTGACGAGGAGGCATCCAGAGGAGGAGCAGTTGGCTGCGGTGACATTTTATAGCTGTGAGGAAGCTGCAGAGCTGTGAAAGAAGGGCGTATTATGGCTGCAAAAGGATGAAACAAAAGCTGTTTTGTGGTGGCCATTCTTTGAATTTAGTTAGTAAGATGGCTCTGAAAAGAGAACCCCACCTGTGATGTTCTTCCAGTATGGCTTTGTCTACTCCTGGTTAGCACATGAGCTGTCCAGTTTAAAACCTGGTTTTGCTGATAATAATATTTTCAGAAATGCCCCTCACTTAGCGAGCTGGTGGGATTGTCTCTAGCTCATAGTTCTCTGCCTCTTGGCACCAAATCTTGCTGGTACCCAGACTTGAACACTTGATCAAATTGTTGCACAGTAGGTGAGCTGTGGTGCTTGCCACTCAGGTAGTTGTGTCCAGTGGCAAATAAAGATAACTGCACTTAGTTTAATTGATTCTCAAATACAGATTTTGTATCAGACCCTGTGCCACAGCCAGGGAGCCTGCAGACAGGCAAGCACCACAGTAAGCAGATGCAAGATGAGTTTGTGTGCTGCAGTTACCCTGTTTTTGACCAGCAATAGGATATGAACTGTGTGTTATAATTGTTCTTAGTCTTTGGTAAAATATACTCTATCAATATATGGGACACCATATATGTTCTTAAATATTTGTAATTCTTAAATAAGTTTCGGCGTTCCCGTTTTGCTACCCCGAATGAACAATTAGCCCAATAGTGTTTTTTCTCCCCTGTTGCTCACCTGTGCAATGTTCTCCTGCAGACTCTGTTCCTCTTTTTTGGCGGTTTCTTTTTTTGACTTAGGTTTTGTTTTGTTGTGAACGTGCAGGAGTTTCACGTGGAGGTTTTTATGGAGGGATTTGTTCAGGTTTTTTTTTTCTGGAGTCAGTGAATCAGGAATACCTTTCACATCCGCCCCTATGAGCTTACCCAAGGCAGATGAACAAAGATCTCTTGTTGTACGCAGCTTTCTCGACAACTCAGGGCACTGTTAATATTGCCCTGTCAAATCAGTTTATTTCAGAAAGAGAAGCAGCACCTGTCAGGGGAGTACAGTGTCTGATAAGCGAGGGTGCTTCAGGGGAGCTGGCCAGGCTTCAGACGCCAAGCTTCATTGCCTGCCCCATCACCTGAAAACTTCTCGTTTTCTACGCTCCACACTAACATGTTACACTGGATACAGTCCTGCTCCAAACAGGCATTTCACAAGGGCTGGGGAATTCACTGCAGAACAGCCTGTTACATTTTAGTTACCTATGTTTGAGATGCATGTCGATGTGAGTTGAAAAATATATTTTGAAGTTCACCTTAGGTTATAGTATCTGGTGTGTGCCAACTTTCTTTTTTAATAAAATCACTTCTCAGGGAGTCTGAACTGCCTTTGGTCTGACTCCACACAGTGGCTCACTGAAATACTTGATCCATTATCTTTCCTGCTTGCTTGGGTTCCTCTCTGTGCTCATGCTTGTATGTGTCTTCAGAGGAAGGTGAGTATTTTTCTTTGAAAAAAGAGTACTTTGCAGCACTGTTAAACTTGAAATAATATGAAAATTTTCTATGGTCAGTTGCTGATAAGTAGTTTTCTTGAGACTTCAAATCAGGATTCTGTCATGTTACGGGAAGCATTGAGGGAGTGGGAACAGTTCAATAATGAACAAAGCATTAGTCTCGCTTCATCAGGTGTGCTTGTTCCTGTTGCCACGAGGGCTTACACTGAGACTGGGCTTCCTTCGGTCATCCCAACTCTGTCTTTTGGAGGCAAGAGCATCTCAGACATGAACAACATTAAACTGATGAATTCCTCTGATTCTGCGTTAGAACTGTGAAAAGCCTGTTTGGGAATGCATTGTCAGTCACTTAATGTGGCTATCAGTGGCAAAAATGCTTTTAACTCATCCAGTTGAACTAAAATACTCCATGGTGTCAGGATCTCCAAAAAACCTGGGTCAGGCTGTGCTCCTGGGGGCCTTTCCAGCCTCTTTTTTGTGGTTTATTTAGGCTTTTTGTTTGTTTCTTTTGTTTTGTGGTGTTTTTTTGTTGGTGGTGGTTTTTTTCCTTCCCTGTTTTAGTTGGCTGCTGTTGGAGTTTGTCTTCAGTGTGGCAGGCAAGGAGGCCCCTGTAGCAATGACATCCCAAAGCACCAGTAGCAAACCTGCTGCAGTTGTGTGGCTCATGAGCGTTCTGGGTACTTGGGCTTGTCTGATCAATAGGGTTTGGTTTGAAAACCTGCCAGTGGATTACAGAGCCTGTAGCATTTGCTGCATAATGCTAACAGATAATCTCTGTGTTTAAGAGAATGCTTTTCTTTAGGTTAATTTATTCAAGTGAACATTCAAACAAAATTAAAAAGAAAAGGAAAAAAAAACCCAACTGAATGTCTAAGCCTAAGCCAAACCTGTTCTAAAATACTTGCCTCAAAAAGAAAAAAAAAACACCCCTCCCTGATCAAAAATGCCTGTTCTCAGTCCATTCACTTCAAGATTGCTCTGAAACAAAACTACTCTGGCTTTGGTCCAAAATCAATCTATGAATGTGCCAAAAATGTGATAAATGCTAATCAAATGTAATGTAATGAATCAGCTGTGACATTTTATTATGGAAATTAAACATCATGCAAAACCTTGCCTAAGGAAAATAAATTGTCAGGGAAAATACTAATTTTCATGTGATAATTAAGTTTTCTTTTCCTTTCATTTCCATGTCTAAAAACGTTTCAGTTTCTCTTTTTATAACAGGCATTTGGTATGAAAGCCATTTCAAGCAGGATTTAATTTATGGGATTGAAAAGAATTGCCTCTCCCACTTAATTGCAGGAAAACAGAACTGATACAGGGAATGGTGGTGCTGTTTTGAGGGTGAGAAAGATCTAAAAGGTTGAAAAATCAACTTGCACTTTACCACAACCCTTCTAAGGAATTATGCTGCTGTCCAGTGGTATGATGCCTGTTTTCCTTGCCAGTTCAGGAAGAATCTTGAGCATGGGTGTATTGAGCATAGCTGTAATGAAATGCTCCTACAACTTGTCCTCTCTGGGAGAGCCTCAGTGGATGGTAGGCTTGCTCTAGAGACATAGTTCTAAGGGTGAAATATTAATAATGAAACAGTAGTTTGCTGGGTGGGCCTGGTGAGATTTGCCTTCAAGGTCTTCAGTTTCTGGGTCTGTATTGAATCAAAAGGGATCTGTCTGGCAGACTGCGTCTGGTGTGATGTGCTCACAAGCATATGGCAAACCCCTTTGTAAATTGCCTAAGCTCTGTCTTATGAGCAACAAATGTCTCCTGCATTTCCCCCTTTCATAATCATCCTTCCAATTTCCATGTCATCTGTTTTCCCAGTCAGCCATGATCATTGTTATGTTTGGTTACTTTTTTTCCTCCTGCAGCATTTTTCCCCACTTTGTAAGTGCCAATAAGGTCCCTTCTTGGGTGTCATTTTGCCAGGCAGGTTAAGTTCTTTGCATTGACACCTGTAAGACAGGATCTCTCTTCTTTGTGCAATTTTTCTGTGTCTGTTTGGTTTGAATTTGCCTTTCTTGAAAACGAGTGGCTCCTGCTTTACACAATATGTCAGAAATGTTCTAATTCTAAGATCTTACAGAGTAGTATTGAACAGATGATCCTTATTCTGTCTGATCACTTCTATTGGGATTATCTTTATCTTTACATCCTGAAGTAACATTTGCCCATTTTGTGGTTGTATCACAACCACCTCGTGGTCAGCTGTTACTCACAGAATTGCCCCCTCATTTCCAGCTGGTAAAACTCGTAGCTGCATGCAGAAGTTTTTGTCAGTCTCCAAGCACATGACCCACCACTTTTGTTTCACTGAATTTTTTTTGTAGCTGTTACTCATCAAACCTGTGCGATCTTTTCCATAGGTTAGTCCAGTCCTCCTGCCTTGGCAGGGTTTCTCAGCTTGGAGCTGTCATCCGACAGATTTCATCAGTGCAGCTTTACCTTTTGTGTAAGTGCTGCTCATTAAAATGCCAGGTCATTGGTGTCATAGTTTGTCCTTGACATGACAGTCCCCAGTAATAACCTCTGTTGCAGCTTGACTTTATTCCTTGACATTGCTAATAACACAGATGTTTTGAGTGGATTTCTTGGGAATATTCCAGGGTACTTAATATTTTATCACTTTCAAATTGCTGTGTACAAAAGCCCTACTATATTTAGGATGGTGTTCTCAGTTCTAATAATATTTTTTCATTATAAAGTGTATAGTAAGGGTATTCAGTGCAAGAGTTTCTATGAAATTGTCTTTTAAATAGTCCTACTAGTCAAATGAAACACTTGCATTACACCTGTGATACTGATTAACATGAGCAGTGTCCTGACAGCCCAACAATGTTATGTTCCACCAGGCAAATGTGTTAAGGATCTTCTGAATTTTGCTGGCGTAAGCAGGGCTAAAAAGAGGTGTGGCGTAATTTTGGAGAAAGCTGAGTGCACTTCTGTATCACCACAAATGGTGCTGCTTGGCTATTTCTGATTAAACCACCACTGGCATCCACATAAGTTAGGGTTGAGTTTTCATACCACAGGACCTTGAGCTAATGGTTCTTTCCCTAACCTTTCCCTTCCTCCAGGTGCAAATGTTATGGACTATGATTTTTGACACAACTCGGGTGATGTGTTCTAATTTGTCATTATCTCTTGTTTTAGTGTCTTGACCTTCCCTGATTCAACTGAAGTCTTAAGACCAAGACACTATCACGGAATTCAATCCCTCAAGTCAGAGCCTCCTGTGAAAGTTCTCTTTAGATCCTGAGTCATGAGGGATCTTGGAGCGATGTGTTTTGCTTAGTCGAGATACTTGTAAAACTCATGGACTTTAATTCTTTCATCCTTCAACCATCTGATCTTGCTATTTTCTGATTCCCTTAAGCACAAAGAGGAGATTCCATTCCTCATGTATTGGTTCTTCCATCATCCTTGTCCTTAGCAGGACATCACAATTGTTCAGGGTCTGATAATGCATTTGTGCTGTGCACGTTGGCCTCTCTGGAGGCTTTAGTTGCCACTCTGGTGAGATAAGCAGTGAATGTGAACAGAGAGAGGGCATCCAAGCTCTCCAACTAGTTTGCAAATTATTGGAATAGATGGGAAGGAAGAGAGGAACAGAGAAAGCCATCTACTGAGAATTGCAGTACTGCAACTGCAGTCTAGCAGTTCTACTAGAGCTGTGGTTTCTTTACCCTATCCAGGAGACATTTGACATTTCGTGGTAGTTTGCTAGTGCCTGATTATATAAGCCCCAGAAAGTTTTATGCAGTTTATGAAACAAGATTTCCCGTTGTAGTATTACATTTTGTATTGGTTTTGAATATGACATTTTTTGGCACTGTAGAGGAAAATAAGTTGGAAATGGATTTTTTTCTACATTCTTTCTGTTTCACTCTGATCCCTCTGTTTCATGCTTGATGCAGTTATTTGGGAAGTAGTTTTCTGAAATCCTTTGGCTCTGAGGAAAAGCATTTGGAGGCTTGGTGGGGCACTCTAGCTTGATGGAGTATTTTTGGCCTTCTATCACACAGATAATATGCAGAGACCCTTTCCCAAAAACCCTAATGGTGTAGACCATCATCTCTTTAAGCATTGAACAATTTATGTTGACAGTACTACTCTTATACACTGTAAAGAATCAGTACTTTGAGACAAAACTGCTACATGTCCCTGTAGGTACTTTGGATTTAGGTTTGTCAGCAAAGTATGACTGCAGTGAGAGATTGCTGGTTGCATTTGGAGTGCTTAAATATAACTTTGTTTCATTAAAACAGGTGATCTGTCACAGCTTGTCCACTATCCCTTCACAAAGTCAGTGTTTTGACATTCTCCAGACCGGCATCTGTAAATATCTGGTAAGTACAATTTTATCTTCTATGTTAAAACTTCCTTGTGATAAATTTGCTAACAGTTTCATTAATCCTCAAATCCACTTATCCTATGTATTTCATGTGTAATTTCAGCATTTGCAGAAGCTTTAAGCAAGTTTTAGGTGAGTTTAAAAAATACATAATAACTGTTGGTCACTTAACTTATGAGTAATTTTGCTCAGATTTGTGAATACTTCAGCTTGTCTTCAGGGCAGTTCAGCCATAAATGAAACCCTTCTTGGTTTGGTTTGCTTTTCAAAAGAGTGACCAGCAGCTTTACATGAGGCTTTTTACCTCATCAATGTATGTAAAGTACCTAAAGTATGCCAAGAAGATGGAGCCGGGTTCTTTGTGGTGCTGAGCAGTAGGACAAGAGGCAATGGACAGAAACTGATGCTCAGGAAGCTCCACATGAATATGAGGAAGAACTTCTTTACTGTGTGGGTAACTGTGCCCTGGAACAGATTGCCTAGAGATGATGTGGAGTCTCCCTCACTGGAGATACTCAAGAACTGTTTGGACACAATCCTGTGCCACGTGCTTTGGGATGACCCTGCTGGAGCAGGGAGGTTGGACCAGATGAGCCACTGTGGTCCCTCCCAACCTGACCCATTCTGTGGGTTTTACAGCCTGTCTTCTGATCCTGAACATGTCTAGGTAACAGAATGGTCAGGGACAGAATTTAGAGTTTCCCTGCCTCATGACAGGAAAGATCACAGGTTCTGCCTCTGCCCTCCTGTCAGGGTGGTTCTGTGATCTAACAAATGTCTGCAATTCCCCGTATGGAGCCATACCGAGAAGTTACTAGACCAAAGCTTCCATGGGTAGTAGCTTACCTATAACCAAAGTCTGGACTTTTGGGGGTGGGTGTTGACTTAAATCAACTTTTGAAAATGCTTTTATGTCCTAGTGCCCTGTCCCTTTGAGAGCAAAGAGTTAAGTGGGTTTTTATGGTTGGCAAGGCTGCTGCCCAAGGTCTCCAGCTGGCTGCTGACACCTCACAAGGAGCAAAGGCACCATGGAGGCAATATCCTATATGGGAACATCTGAACAGCCTCATCTACTGGTTTTGTATAAATTGAAATGTCTCTGTTCACGTTATCTTCCAGACTGCGGACCAGCACATTCCATCAGTAATGTTGGCTCAGTTGGTCTTCAGGATGGTTCTTTATATCCATCTAGATCGCTGCCATTATTTCTTATTTATGGTTGATTAGTAAGATTGTTACTGGTTTTTATTGTTTGGTGCCTCAGTGTCCTGTAGTATTCAGAAGAGTTATGGTGACAGCTGCAGTCCCACCTTCTGTCAGGCAGGACCATCATTATCCTCCTCCTCCGGCCTGTGCACCTGACTGGCACAGGGTCAGCCTGGGACAGTGATCTGTGCTCATGGTCCTGAAATACACCCAGTGTCTTAGGCTGGAAGGATTTAAAAGTTTCAACCCATAGTTGTTCCGTATCTCTTACCTCTTACAAGTAATGGTATGAATGAAATACATTTCACATTTCTGTAGCTGGTCTTTATTGATCTTATCTCTGAACATTTCTAAAAGAAACAGCTGACCTTGTTAAGTGAACCAACTCCCTCTGTCAGCTTGAAACAGTGTTCTTGCAGGTGAGCAATTCAGACTACTCTCAAACTCCTTAAATAGTTCTTTAAAGGTAAATGGCACCACACTAGCAGTGCATGATTTTTTTATGGCTTTACAAGACAAAAATCTAGGGTACTTATTCCATAGTACTTCAAAATTTAAACTGCTTCCTAATTTACTGCCTCTACACAAAAAAGAATTTTTTCTTCATTATTTATCATGCCTATCAAACCCTTACTCAAGATGATGTTCTCTCTTTAACAACAGCAGAGCATCACCCCACTTTGGGCTCACCGTGTATTTCATTAGCTGTGATTCACCTCGGTTTGTAAAGCTCCTGTTGGGCTTCAAAGGCGACTCACCCTGGTGACAATCCAGTAGAAGCTTTCTTTTCTGTAGCATAAATCAGAGTTTCCTTCTACCTCAGTGACTGCTCACTGCCATTTCAAGACTCGGAAGGCCTTCCCAGTCCCATGATATATGCTTAAAAGGAAAGACCTGTTCTGCCCAGCAGATTGTTTGTGCCTGCACTGTCATTCAGAGCAAGGCTCAAAGCAGCGCTGTGTTTTTCAAAAATGTTTGAGATGAGTGTTTGTTTAGAAGGGATGGAATGATGATGTCAATTTAACCTTCTGTTGGTATGGGTGGCAATTTATTGGGAAAGTAGGGATTTGAAAAAATTTAGTGGTCTGTAGAGTTTGATCAGAAACAAAGTAATGCATGTCACCACAGGAAAGCTCTAGGTTTGCTTGTATCCCAGCAAAAAATCTTTTGTGTAAAGTGATGAACTTGGGTTGTTGGTTTTTTGTCTCATTTTCATACAGGTTGGATTGGTTGTAATACCTGATAGCACAGCTGGATCTGTTCTATGTGCCATAAATAAGCTCTTGGATCAAGCCTGTATTATAAGTGAAAACCTGCACAGGTTCTTGGCCTCTTGTTGTTACAGTCTTCTGTACTTTCTGCTAACTATAGACAGAGAGGATGCAGAACATCTACAGAAAAGGTAAAGCTGCTGTTACTGTCTTGTCTCTGTCTTTGCAGCCACAAGTATTTAGAGATGTGAGATGAAAGGACACCTGCATACACACAGAGTTTATTTTCCTGTCTCTCTGCTTACTTCAAATCAGTATGTAGATTAAAAAAAAAAAAAACCTGAGAAGTCACCAGGAATTACTTAAAACAGTAACTAAAGGTTTCATCTGAAATTGTTCTACTTGGATGTCAAAACCATCCTGATTTTGTAAAGTTGGATATTTATATCTTAATCTTTAACCTTAGCTTCATTAGATACATTGAAAAGCACCATGCAAAGGATTTGGCTTTATGAGTATGTACTCTTAACTGATCTGATTCATTTTTAACAAAACTTCTCAGGCATCATTACATAGACTGCAAATCCATTTTATTTAAAAAACCAAAAAGCTACAGATAACAGATTCAAATAAATTCACCTGAAATGCAGAAATGTCTTTAAACAGGTCAAACTTTTCTATATACATGTTTTTACATACATATAAAAGCTTCCTGAAAATTTATGTAAAGCCCAAGTCCTCCTTCTCTTACTGTATTTAATGACTTGCATATCACAAAGAGCTGAGTCCGTCATTTAATTTCTTATGAATCTTAAACAAAGATTCAGGTGTACCTGAAAAATGACTGAAGCAAAAACCTCTTTGCAGCTGCATCAAGCAGAAATTGCACTGCGTGAGAGGTTAAGAAATATTTGTAGCTTCCGGGGCACGACCTTAATTTTTTTCCAGTGTTGCACAAAATTTTGGAATATTTTCAAGGTTGGCATTTTCTGGTACAAACTTTCTTCTTTGCCACTAATTATGGTGAATGCAGCTGGATTGAATCCATAGAAGCAGGTTTCCGTGTACAGCCATGCAGCCAGTTCACAAGAAGCACCCTTGAAATGTGTGTCCTCAATCATTTCAGTTTGGATTATCTTTTCCTCTCAGGGATATGCTGTGGGGATCATGTATTTCTGCATTAGCACTCCTGCCACGGTTACTGAGGTTGATGCTGCAAAGCCTGCAAGTGAGCAGGATCTGTCGGGAAGAGCTGCCCATTGTTGCTCAGTTGCTTCGCTTACTAATGCAGCATGGACAGCTCAGGAGCCATATGATCACCAATGAGTTTCTGGTGCAACAGATCATCAAGGACATCATGGTATGAGACTACTTCTTGTTTCCCAGAGACTACATGTATGTCATGTTTATTTTTAAAAATTATTGCAAACGTTCAAGAAGAGCCGTTTTAAAACGGTAGTGGTGAAAGCAGATGTAAGACATTATGGTGAGGTTCTCTAACCTGCAGGTTAGGAGGAGGTTGTTTTCCTTTAGTGTTGAAAATGCCACAGCCAATGCTTGTGGTGTTCCATCATGGGTGGGTTCTGTTTGTTGTTGTTGGGTTTTGTAAGCCACCTACAAATGCTGAGAAGAGGGAATTCCCGGGCCGTGGGCTGCGCTGGTGTGTTGGTAGCAGTTCTCCTTAGACTGGGTTAGGGAGCTCTCCTGCACTGGTAGCACCATGCTCATTTCCATTTTAATTGCCTATAAATTGTAGAATTGGAAAGTAAGTGAGCCACTCTATTTAAGAGTAAGGAAAGCACATCTGGTGTAACACACACTAGTGTACCCAGTTGTAACACATTATTATTTGGGCTTTAACAGACACACCGTGTTGAAATGTATAGAAGAGAGGAACAATGTCACTGTGTACAGGGCAACAGGGCTGTCCTGTGCCTTTAACAGTGCACCTGATTACCTGTAAAAACAATGCCAAGTTTTGCAAGTGCTGTTGGGGAAATTAACTTTTACCTTTTTTCTCCTTCTTCCTAGACACTGAAGAGTGGTGAAGTTCAGGAGCAGTGGCTCACAGACCTCCATTACTGTTTCAACATCTACCTTGCCTCTCATCCCCAGACACCTGGCCCTATAAACACAGTATATTGAAGAGGTCGAACTGCATTAATTGTAAAGCATTTACTTCTATTTAGTTTTGAATGGAAGATGTTGGAACAAAGCTTGTCAATTTTTTTGTAAGTGAAACAATAAAAATTTTACAGAGAACTGCAATACCTCTATTGCCTTTTTTTCAAGCAAGTAGATGTTACTGGAAGGTGTTTTAGTAAAATCTTGTGACCACAGTGAATGGTGTTAAAAAAAATCCAGTCTTTGATGCTGAAGAGCTTGCAGAGGAACAGACTTAAATTGACTCTCCTCATCTATTATTTTGAAGCATCACATTATTTAAAAAAGAAATAGCTAGTAGCAAGTAAAAAAAATAGAAAACAATATGCTTTAGAATAACATTTTTTATTTTTGCTGAGTTCATATTTTTAAATACTTTGTGCAAGGTAAATACTGTACACTGTGGCAGCTCCAAAGCTATTAAAATAAGCTTTTATTTCCTAGAATAGAGCCCATCTTTTCTTGCTTCTCTATTTCATGCACGTAGAAAAATAGTTATTAAAAAAATTGGTGATAATTTCAAAGGGTAGAAAACACAGCCCTAACAGTTTCCATAGGTTGTGAAAGTAATTTCTTTAGTGAGTGTTCTTTGTCAACATGTTTACATTTCCTTCCAAATCCATAGTTAGATAAAGAACAATTGTTTCTTTAGTAGAGAAGTGGAGAACGAAGGCTGTTCTTCCATTCCTGCTTGGATTTCAAAATTAATTTAATGAATTGGAGGTAAAATTGAACATTGGTCTCTCAGAACTGTAACATCTCTCGTACAGTTTCCCTCTTCTTTGAACCTCTGTTTGATGAACATATTCAGAATTCCTACTTTTTGCAATGGAGAGCTTTGATAGCCCCTACGTTATTGCAATACTGGGCTTAGTGCTTCATCTTCTGTCTTCAAATGCAATTCAGATTTCAGCCTGTGTTGGTAAAGAAATTAACAGTTGCATTTAAAAAACCAATTGCAGTTTGTACACAAAATGAGTCTAGCTCCTTAGAAGTCTGTTTGGCATGTAATGCTGTGATAATACAAAACTGAAAATGTTCAAGTTTAATATGTCATAGATGGCTTATGCATTATGAAAGATAACAGTTGTACTGGAATGGATTTTAAATTCCAAACATTGTTTTGCTTAATGCTTGAGTCTTGTATTTTTTGGTTTTGCAGCAGTGGTTGGTCTCATGTTGTATGAAAATTGCCTTGATTTTCCCATGTTCTCCAGCAAATTAACACACTGTAGGTTGCTTACTGTAAAAGAACAAAATAGTTTTGATGAGTAACTCTCGTGGGTGAAAAGAAGCTTCATATTCACTGTGTTCTGGATTTCATAAGCAGCGAATCTGCTGGGCATAGAACATGCCTCCTTCCTGGCATCTCACTGCTGATTGTCTCTCAATAGAGTTTGGTTTCTGTGGCACTGGGTACAGCTTGTATGGAACATTGATGCTGCTGCTGTGTGTGTGGGACTTAAGCTGCACCATGAGTGGCTGCTGAACTTGAGATTTAGCCCCATAAATGAATGTAGGGTTCCAGACTAACACAACACTCTTGGCTGAAGTTGCTGAAGAGCAGAAAGAGATTGTGTTGAGCAATGTTTAGCAACATGAGGTAGGCATTGGGCCCTTTCTAGAAAGTCTGGGAAACTAGTCCAGGGCTAAAGTGAGTGCTCTGAATTGTTAGAAAGTGAGAATGAATGTCAGCCGACCCTTCTCCTCAGTTCTAAGAATGGGTGAATGGGATCATGCAATGTTTTTTTATTTCCTGTAATGTGCTACAAATAATATGTGTGTTTTCCTTTCCCAGTTTTGTAAAGATTAGCTGCAAACATTTCAGTGCTTTATCCCATTCTAGCCAGGGTCATCCCAAGTGCAAATCCAAATGTTTCATTAAGCGTGTGAACTCAGATTAAGGACTTCTTTCTAATGCCAAGAGTTGCAAAACCTGCTCCTTTGCAACTCTGAACCCTCTTTAATGTCCACAGTGAAACAAAGAACCAGGCCGTCTGGTTCTGCTGCACAGCACCTCTTCAAGTGCCACTTGCTGAATTGACAAAGGTAATCTATTCAATTAAAAAAAAGACTAGAAAAGGAACAAATTTCAGGTTCTGAAATGTTTTAACAATCTTAAAGGCCCTCTTTGCCAAAATATTCCAGAGGCTCTACCCCATGTCTGTATATCCCATCCCTTTTGTACCTGTCACCCCCTGCCTGCCTTACTGAACATTTCCTTTGAACATCTTCTCCATATCCCCCCTTCCAAAGTGTTTGACTGAGTTGGGTGTCAGTCCCTGTTACAGATTTGTCACCGCACGCTTCTTCCACGAGTTCTATGAACATTAAAACTCCGGCTGACAGTCAGCCTTCACCTTCCCAAATGTACCTTCTGGAAGGGAAGAATCAAACTGAACAGTCCATTCTGACCTACTCCAGGCACCTACGTCAGAAACGGAGTATCTGGCATTAGCCACTGACAGCTCTGAACTTTTCCAACAAACGTAATGTTGTCATGCACAAAGGCAGGCAGATGAAAAACATGTTATTGTCTTTTAAGTAAGGGCTAAAGTTCCCTGAGCTCCTATTAGGTGAATAAAAGTAGGTAGTGTTCTAAAGGAACTGGGCAGAGTTCCTATCACTAACCTATTCGTCACCAAGTTATGAAAGCAAAGGCCACTCCAGCCTCAAGAGAAAGCCTTTTTATTTCAGAAGACAGGGAGGTCTGTTGTCCTGAAAAGTTAAACGAAAAGAGCTAAAAGCTCTTTTAAAATTTAGATTCATATCTCCATGAAGAGGTGGCAATCAAACACCTGTCTGGTCATGGCTCTTAATTAAAACAGTTCTCAGAGAGTGAAAGAAAAAGGCCTCTGTCTCTTCATGAGGCAGAAACTCGCCTACAGAAACTCAAGGATCGGTCCACTGTCGGATTTCCTTCTGACTTCAGTTGTGTTAAACTACTTGGAAAGTGTATTTAACTTCTCTTTGCAAATTACCCGATCTCGACTCCCTGAAGGAGTTGCTGTGTTCCCAGCCAGCTGTGGCCTGTCTGACCAAGGTGTAGCACAGCCAGGAACACCAAATGCCCAGCGGGGCACTAAACCTTCTCGTGGTGAAGCACCAACAATCCCACAGCTCCCACTCCAAGTAAGTGCATAAGACACTTTAAAAAGTCTGCAAAATGACATTTAGTAAAGAAGCTTTTCATCTAAATGACTCAACTAAGGATAGAAGTGCAGTGCTCAATTAAGCCCAAAAGTGGTGAAAGAAGGAACATGCAAGCACAAGAGTTTGGCAGTAGTTAAATATTTTGATAAGAGAGCCCAGTCCTTGAGAATGTGGTTTTCTTATCTAAGAAAATACAAACATCAAGTGAAACATTCTTAAAATGGATGTGTCCTACCTGAGACCAGCTGCACATCAGAAAGTTTCAGCTTAGAAGGTCTTGTTGACTGACACACTTTGCCTTCCTGAGAACGCCCTTTAACAAACAATGTGAACAGCTCTGTGTTTATCACATAAACATGTGATTTTGTATAGCTACAAACTACTTCAGTAAGCTACAGCATTATTTTATCCTAAAAATTCCTCTCATTTATCATGGGGAAACTCGTGAGACATTCTGTATGACAGAAAATCGTGACAACCACAACTGAATTTTAACTAAACTTAAAATACATCTTCCAGCTGCTATTAAGAAAAAAAAAAAAGGAAAATAAATCTATTAGCTATATTTGTTTTATCCTTTTTGGCTCTCTAAGCTACAGATCTGTGCTAGAAGTCACTCACCACCTGTTAAAGTACATCTAGTTAGCACATCCTTACTCTGTCAGTGATGCACACTGTACAGGAACTCGGGCTCTAGAAGCAATACTTTTCCTCTACGTTTTCTTGAAGATGCATTCCTTTGCACATGCACATTCAGGCACAGTGCAAAGCAGTGCAGAACTATAAAAGACAATCTTGCTCTTTCCATAAAGACCACGTATCTTCATACAGGAGAGTTATCAACATGGAATATACTCTTCAAATGAAAATATTTTTAAAACAGTACAAAACAAAAAAAAATGCTTTAAACAATGTTTAAAAAAACCAAAGCATGATCCAAATAGCCACTCTGCATGGATACAGCCAGCTATCCCCAGCTTAACCGCTCTGTTCTCTTTCCACATTGATATATGTGAGCCGCCCTGGCAACAGAATTATTTGATTGCTCAAGACCTGTGCTGAAACTATGCTGTGTGGGGATTCAAACAGCTTTAGCAGCAGCCATTTTAAATCACACAGTTGGTTTGGTTTTTTTAACCTGAAACAAAAATACAGTTGCCCAGAACACCCGAGATTCAGACTAATTTTTATAAATAGTTGAAATTTTTAATAATTAGGTAAGAAGTGCATACACAAATACACTCTTTTGTAAAAATAAAAGCATAGTTACTTAAAATAAATGATAGTGAAGAGAAAATTACCATATATCTGCTTTAGGATGGACTGCTTGCTGGTTTTTATGGCTGAGCTGGTTTTGTTTACGGATTTCAGATTTTTACATGAAGGAACTGATTTCAGAGGGCTATGGTTCAGCTGTTTCTTCCAAGCAACCTGAATGAAGAAGGCAGCTGCCTCTTGTCTCCATTTGTCTTCATCTTCCTTGCACTGCCGCTTAGCACTAAGGAGCTGAAACAACTCCTGTCTTAGCTGGTAACTAGAGAGCAGAAAAGAGAAGAGCACTTGTTTTAGGTGACCTGTTTTAACTTCCGTGCTTTCCACGCATCAGTTCACATGGTGGATTACATGAGTAGCTGGGAAAACAGAACTCCCACTGATGTGCTAAGTCACTTGGATGAGAAATGCTTGTTCAGAAGAAAAAAGTAGGAGCTGGGTTCAATTTTGGGTGCATCTATTATTTCACACAGTTAGCAAAGATCTGGCATTACAGGTGTCAAAAGTTACAGCGCTTCAACATCAGCTTATCAGCTGCTTTATAAATAGAAACTCGTCAGAAGACAACACTATAAATATTTATGGTAACAGTATAATCAATACTGCTTCCTCATTTTCACTATATTCACAGCTTAATAACACCAAACTTTCTCATGTGCCTTAGCACTTCGTGTCTTCAGTCAATCAGTGCAAGAGACAAACCAAATCTACCTCCTGTGGGTTCAGCTGCACATTTCCTCTGCAGAAAACTGAGCTGCTCTCCACTCCTCCTCTGAAGATGCTTCTCTCACCTTGTTTTCAGCAATCTATGGTTTTTTCCCTTCCCTTCAAAGGCTCCCTGTCTTCTGACCCAACCTTGCCCCAGCTGCTTTGATCTTACACACAGTCACAGCCCTCTGCGAGTGGCAGCAGCAGATTATCTGTCCCTCACACTCCGGTGGCACATGGCACCGGCAGCAGGGAGTTGTTTGGGGTTTTTTTCTCTTGAATCGGAGGTAAGTATTCAATCGGATATTGGCGTTTCACACCCACAAGTCAATTAACTGGCTTAGCAATTAACTCTGAATCCTCCCAGTACAAACCTGTCACAAATGAGCATTGAGTAACACTTGTAAAATATTAATTATAAGTGTTTGGTAAGAGGCCAAAACACATTGATCATCATCCCCTCTGGCATTCAAAAAGGCTTCTACTGGATGCCCTGGTAAAGGGAAGGAGGAAGGAGAGAGAAAGAGGTGATTTTTATTGTTGCTCCCTCTGCAACAAGTTCTAAATTAAAACAAAAGACAACAAGCCAGATACAAATTGTTTAAATATATGTTCTAAGCCAATGAACTATATAATTCAAACAAAGCAGCAGCCGTATACAAAAAATGAGTACATAAAAGCACGATAGAATGCCAAAGGGGGATGATATGCTCCGTTACAGCCCAAATAATTTTAAACTTCCAATAAGCTTAGTAAATTACCTCTGTGAAATTTGCTGGGTGAGACAAATCTATTTAATCTTAATTTAGTGAAGCTTCAGAATTCAGGCATGTACCATTATGCAGTTCATTAAAGTACGTAACAAATGCAGGCAGCAACTGCGTCTTGCCAGGGCCTGCAAGCGTGGTATGAATTCAGAACTGGAGTATTATCGAGAGACAGAGGAAAAAAATGATCCCGTTTCCTTGAATAACATGTCACTTTTAACTTTTCAATGGGGTAAGAGAGGAAAGGAAAGTGAAGAGGGAGCACAGACAGTGACTTGCTAACATAACTTGAGCTAAGGATGGGTTAAGTGAATACTTAACCGCAGAAAAAACAATTGAGGAACTGTTTTATACTCGAGCAGAAAAGAATACTAAGCTACTCTCTTGGAATTCAGTAATTACTGCCAGATGCCTTTGCTGATACTGAAATGACCCACTCAGTCACTCCACCTTTGCACCCAGCTGTGATTTCATGTTTGTAGAGAACTTCTGGTAGTTTTTAGCAACAAGAAAACAACTGTGAGGTTCTGACACTGAGAAGAGGTAAGCAGTTATCTGTAGAGCAAGTGCACTTTGTTTTAATTCTGCTCTCTCCTAACACATCATTCTGATCCTAGTGAGAAAAAAGGAGAATGGGACCAAGTCTGATACAATATGAATCTGACATGGTGCCTTAAAATATCTGATGCTTAGTCAACAAAATTTCTTCACCTAAAAGAAAAGTGGAGTATCCATACGCAGAACGACAAAGCTGGCAAGTGGTATTCTCACTCATTGTTACAGAAGCTCTAATCCTAGAAAACTACTGCTGGCCAAAGTATGCACACAGCAATAATGTACTGAAAAAACAGCTTGATTTCAGTGGGAAAACAACAGTGACAGCAACCAACTTATTCCAGCTTCTGCCAACTCCCTGTGGGCCCTGGAGCACGGTACAGGCCCCGGTGCCCCCCACGAGAGAGAACACAGACACAGAATCTGTAAGCCTCAACGAGCAGGATGAGCAATTAACCTTTGGCAAGGTTAGGTTTGGCACACACCTTAGAATACACTTTTGAGGAGTACCTTTATAAAGTTTGCGGATTTGGGAATTGAAACATTCTCCTGAGAATGGCAAGTTTAATACACTTAAGTAGAGCAGTACCACTCTGCTGCTGTGTTTGCTTTCAGGAGTATAAAATCTGCAGAATGAGACAAATGCATTTAATTATAATTTAAAGAAATTCCAGAACTCAAGCATGTATTTCTACATGTTTCTAATGTAGCATTACACAGAGTTAACAGTGTATAATTTTATTGCTGTCTACAAGTACATGCTATTTACCAGTGCAAGTTTGGACCAAAAGCAAACACAGGACTGCCAAACTAATCTGTCCTGCAGAATTTATGATCTTTGTTAGTGTTCCATGAGTTCTTGCAAACAGAACAAATATATTTATTTTTCACTATTAAGTATTTAAGTAACAAATGTAACTTAAACAATCTCTAATTCCCTCAATTTCCAAAACTCAAAGTATTAGTAAGTGCATGCACTTCTTGGAGAGCATGCACCCCATCCCTGTTTCAGCAGGTGGGCTGTTTGGAAAGGCCCAAAATCTTTAGATAGTCAAAAGTGTAAATGAAATGCAGACTTCTATGCAGGTAATTCAGCTTAATGCAAGGCTTTGGATCCCAGTTCTTGTGAGGAAATTTGCACAAGCACTCACTACACATCGCTCTGCTTTGTCTTAAAGCCATGGCACGTGCCTGCCCCTCCATAAGGATTTTAAACTGGTGTTGAGTGAAAGCAGCAGAGCCATCAGCAGCAGTAACATCACTTGCAGATACACTCTCCTAACCTACTCCTGACTTCCTTCAGCTTTTGGTATCTCAAGGATCTGAACACGTAAGACAAGACCTTGGGATCTACATCAGAAAAGAGGGCCAAGGAGCACCCAGCTGCTTGCACGGTGAGTGGAAGCAGCAGAGAGGGCAGAAGTGGTGGAACCCTGGGAGAAGAAGTGGCTGCTTTGCTTTGCAGTTCAGAGTGGGTATGAGGAATACGGCAGTGAATCACAGAACCACAGAGTGGTTTGGGTTGGAAGAGATTTTTAAAGACCATCTCATCCACCCTCCCTGCCATGGCTAGGGATATCTTCAACTCAGAGTCCTTCAGAGCAACTGCTAAACTAGTGAGAGACCTGGAAAGAATATTAGTAAACATCAGCAATTTATAGTTTTCTGCATCCAATAAAATCAAAGGAAGTTTAAATAAGAACAAGAAGTAAGAATAAGGTGCATATTATGTGGTTCCCCTACAGCTGACACACTCTTTCTGCCCATTTTGATAAGAAATTAAGTATTAAGGAGCATGTACTTTCAGAATGACTGCATTTCTGAGGTCGAAACTCACACATTCATGAAAGCAGGATAATGCTGTGGAAAGCAAACACTGGGACGTATCTCTCCTCTGTTTGCTTCTTCTGTACAGCAGTTGTTCCTGCTTAATCAAGGTATTCAAGGTAGCTTCCAGTTTTGGCAATGAACACTCAAAGCTCCCAAACATCTCGTGTTTTGGTTATCTGGTTAAAAGTCAGGTCAGAGCACAATTTCACATGTGTCACTGAACTCCAGGCTTAGGCAAATCTTGATTCACACTCTCTAAAGAAGTATCAGTGCTTGAAACAGAAGTTTAACAATTTCTGTAATTATTAAAAGTCATCACTTACCTTGCACTTTTTATGACCCGACCAATGTAATTCTAGGCAACTGGAACTCACTTCCCCTTGTGTGGAGAAAGATTATTAACTTCCTTGTTTAGCACTGGCAACATTGTAAGCAAAAGGACCAAATAAAGGACATTGCCAACAAGCCTACATTAATTTACATCATTAATTTACATTAATTTACTTGTATCTCGCTCTTCTCCAGCTACTGAAACAGTCATCTTACCTTCTCCATGTCCTCTGTATGACTGTGGCAGCATAGTTTTTCTTCCGAAACAGCTCTTTTCTTTTTCTTTCTTTTTCTATGATCTGCATTCGA
Source organism: Oreocharis arfaki (assembly GCA_013398015.1). Classification (NCBI taxonomy): domain Eukaryota; kingdom Metazoa; phylum Chordata; class Aves; order Passeriformes; family Paramythiidae; genus Oreocharis; species Oreocharis arfaki. The sequence continues at coordinate 210,169 of VZRR01013698.1, read as the reverse complement.
ATCTCTAAAGGGATTAGTTCAATATTTGTACTTTGCCATGGAACAGAACATAATTGATCATCTGCATTCCTGGATCCAATTATGCCTGTTTTTTCCAAGTTCAAACTGTCATCAGAAGCAGAACTTGTTACTGGGTTTCTTGGCACAGTCCTGGTAGGTTCTGCCTCAGCAGACAATAATGAAGAGGCCTTTTTTGCTATTTCATTGTTTCCCACTTTGACAGTTTGTTCTACAGTATGCAGGCTGTCATTTCTGGTGCTTACAAATACTGTTTTGGCACTTCCTGGTCTACTAGAACCAGCTGGTGAACATCTCTTATCATTTACCTCTTTATTTCTGGGTTTCTGCTGGTGCCTTTTGCCTTTGGAAGAAGCTTCACCCAGCTTTGAGTTTCGCGCCATTCCACCGGTACAGCCAACATCGCAGAAGAATACAGCCCTTCCTTCACCGTGGTCCCTCTTGCCAGAGGGAGGTTGACTTGGATCCCTTAGCTTTTCCCCAGCACTGGCAGTCCTACAGGTAGAAGCAGAAAGCCTCCTGCTCCTCCGAGCACAGGCACCCGTAGTGTCGACAGCGTGTTCCTTGTGCTTCTCTCCGTCCAGTTCTGCAGCAGCTGCAACCTCATGTTTCACTTCAACTTTCGCTCCCTCGCTGGCTTTGCCACAATGGAAATGGACACAACTTGACTTGCCTTTGATGTGTTTCCTTGATGAATCTTGAGACAGAGAAATGGAAAACAGCATTCAGTCTCTGATCCAACGAAACATAGTTTATGTCTCTGAATTTTTGCTCGGTTACCTTTGAGGCACACTAGGATTCACTTAAATGAACAAAACAACGCAAGCAGGAAGAATCAGAAGAGGACATGATTGCCTGTCACAGTAGAGTCTCAAACGCCTCCATTTGCTTAATGTTTTACAAACTGTTTTCTTTCTACCATTACATTTGAGTTAGATGCCTGAAAAGCTCCTGCTCTATCCATCCTGTATCCTGGCACAGGATGACCCACTGACCCAGGAAACTCAAAGCACTTGGCTTCTCAGTACTTCCCTTGACAACCTGAATGAGATTATGAAGTCCTTCCTATTTCTCCCTTGCAGCTCTGTGATATCTGCTTCTAAACACTCTGGTGAGAGTGATTTGGAAGCCAGACTGGAGTGCAAAACTGAAAATTCCCCATCTTCCATCCATATTCCATTCTGCTTGGTAATTAACAAGAGCGTGAGAAAATAGACCAGACAGGATGAAATGTAACAGACAGGATGTTACAGGGTAGGTAGGAGGGGAAAAAGAAAAGAAAGAGATCTTTGATACACTGGCATTCCAGAAAATCATCTGGATCATCCAAAACCTGGTGAAACCATGCTATATCTGTAATGCCTTTACAGGATACCCTTTTGACTAGATAACCAGATAAGAAAACACCCAACAACTGAATCACAGTTTTCATCGCCCAAAGAGTCTAAATTTATATTTAATTCCAATAAAATGACCAATGAAGTCCAATAAAGAGGATTGATTAAAACACCTGATGAGCACTGACTATACAACTTCATGATTTGATCCTGGTTGTATCAACTTTCCTGGCATCACTTCAATAACAAACAGAGAACACATACCTAAAAAAGGCATAGCATTCTTTCAAACACTAACTTTGGATTGAGCTGGAGGATAAATCTCATTTAAAAATGAGAGTTACCATTTCTTCATTAGCATTCTTCATGTGCACCACAGATATGTCAAACATCTTTAATCTTATTTTCTCCACAGAGTGCAACTAATAGAACAATTGCCCACAGCCTGTTTTCACATGTTCTAGGTATTTTTATAGACACCATAAGATACCATACTGGTGTTTTTCACTACTTCACACAGAGTAAAAGAATGTGTATCTAACTCTACCCTGCTGCTCTAATTGCTCAAGTGATGAAAGAATATGAAATCACAGAAAGACAAAATGGGTCCTATATAAAAAATACCCCCAAGAAGTGGACAAAGCAGATAAACAGCGCAATTAAAAAAGATCACAAACCTTGCCTGATCTTATGACCTTCACTCTGAGGCTCTGCTGACAGGCAGCTCTCCTTTGGGGTCCCTTTGTTGTGACCAGCTTTAGGTGAACCTCTGCTGTTTCTCCCTGGTTGGATCTGTGAAGCATTGAGGGACAGAATCCTCTTGCTCTGTGTGTCACCTGCTTTGTTGGGTAACTGTGGGACACTGGTGGCCTTCTCCTGATTTGCAGGATTCTGTAGTACCCAAAACTTGTTTTGTTCCATGTTCTGCATCCCTTTTTGCAGCTTGGCTTCTTTCCTCTTACTTTCTTCTTCACGTTTCCTGCAATTATAGTCCATACCATAAGAATTTTGAAGATTAAATCTTGGGAGCATATATCTAACTTGAACATTCTCCTCTCTAAAAATCTGACGCTGCCACAACAAAACCTTGATTTGACATCTTTTTCTTGAGAAAAGGACACACATAGCACTGAAATGTCTCGGCTTGATCCAAAACAAAAACTGACTTGCAGCTACAGCCTGATGAAGGTTAAGTCCTTGTCAGCCAGCTGCCCATTCGGTTTGCAGTTGTTTTAACTGGTCTTAAAACACTCACTTATTGCAAACAACTAAATTTAGGGGGTTTTATAAATACACAAAAATTAAAAGTAGGATTTTTAAAAGAATTGTGACACTAATAATTATGTTTGTGATTTGTAATGAGCAATGTTTTCATGTAAGTAATAATGCAATGCACTGTATTTGAAGAGCAAAAAACCTTAATGAAAGACACAGTGCCTTAGAAAATTATTTTTTCATACTTAAATGTGTCATAGTTAGTACAGACAATTATAAACCAACTGTGAACTAGATACTAACTTGCTGCTATGAATTTGTCATTGGTAGATAATAAATTTTACATAAACATTATATTGTCATATAAATGACAAATACTGAAAATACGAGATGTGAATGAAAAACTTGTGTGCTCATAAGTATGCCGTTACAATGGTGACATTCGGATTTCCAAAATGAAGTAAGTCATGCATCTCTTAATAGTGTAGCCATAAAAGGGAATTTTGGACAAACTTAGGAAAGGTGCATCCATTAAATAAAATTTTGCAGCCTATTTTGAAATACAGTGGGCTATCATTGCACTTTATCTTTTAAATTCTCGTTCCTACCAAGCAGAATAAACCCAATAGCACACAGCAAACGTTACATACCTACCTCCCATTGAATTTGTTTTTATAAATTAAGCCCTGGTTGCTGGACAAAGTGACACTTCTCCTGTTGGAACGGACAGGCGGTAAATGCCGTATCATGTAACTGCCTGGTATTTCAACTTGCTTCCAGTGCTCCAACACAGTCTGCAGACTGTTGCCACATCACCTCCCAGCACGGCGTGTGACAGGTGAGTTATGCAGCACGCCAGCCCCAGTTCCTGTGAGTGGTGTCACTGCCAGCGAGTGTCACTGCAGCGCGAGCTGCCAGCGAGAAGCCCTAACTTTATCTGTCAGTGCTATCTTATCAACTCTGCTCTGCAGAAGAAGCTGATTGAACTTTGCACCTGAAAAGCTGCTAATTGATCTAAAAAAAATACACTCCTAGCAGCCTGGGATTCGGTATTCCCTCTGGCACGAATAAAAGTGGCCAGTTTCAATTAATATTGGCATTCCACAACCGGACTATGTGGGGATGTTGGGACTGTACAGTATGGATCTCACTGCCATTACTGTGCCATTTGAGCTGATAAATCAGATCTTGCTATTCACAGAATAGTAATTTTCTATTCTTCACAAGAATAAGCCTAGTACTAATATCCTCTCTTCAGGGTATTAGAAAAGGAAGTGTGAGATGGGCTGTGTGACACACAATCAAGCCAGAGTGACCTGCACTCTTCTGATGAGCAGATCAACTCAAAAAAATAACTTCAGCAACATACCAATTTTAAAGTTATTGAAATGACACAGGACTAGAAACCAAGACCAAAAAAGGGTTGTTTTTTTCTTTAAAGGTCTTATCTGTGTGCTAATTTTTCAGATTAAACTGAAGAAAGAATAAAGGGAAGGGATTTCAAAGCTCCCTGTTTATTAAGCATCATCATAATTGTCACAGTACAGCTTAGTTGAACAATACTCCTGAATACATAAGAACCTCCCCTTGTGTTTTGCTTTATTTAATCAGAAATTCAGGTTGTATTACAGTGAAGGATCTCTTTGAAATTAAGATTTCCAGCTTTAACTGCTGTCCAATTTGAGAGGCTAGGTTTCATGAACAAGTGAAGGAAATAGACAAAATTCTAACTTCAGGGCCCTCAGTCATTCTCAGGAGGTTCTGGCGACTCAACAGGATCCAAATTTGGGCTCTCAAGTTAGACAGCTACAGTTCAACAGTGGTAATAGAGCTGTCAAGACACCATTTTCCATTGTAAATGCAACACAATTTTGTCCTGAATGGTCATAAGCTTGTATTTTGTTGCAAAAGTGAAAGAATGAAACCTGAGCCTTTAGCAGATGGAAATGAACAGTTTCTGCCTTACACACACATTTGTGAAGGCACAGAGATGCTTTGAATTTTTGATTCTGCTAAAATGAATTCAACTTTTTTATGCTGTTAAGAATAGAAACTTAACATTTTTATCTACTCGCTGAAGGACATTTTAAAAGAGAGCGTTCTTAAGGTTATCCTTGCAAAAAAAAAAACCCAAAACTTACTTAAAAAATCACAACTGAAAATACATCTCCAGGTATGATCCTACTACTGGTAGAGCTTTATCTGGGCTAAGAGGAGTTATATTTCATGTTGTATTAACAGCATCTCCTGCTACACAATCTAGCACGATGATTATTTTCGAAAGAATGACACCACTGACTCATGACGTGTTCAGCTTCTGATCTACAATAATCTTTTAAAGTTATAGTCCTTAATAAAAATGTTAAGACAACAGATAATTTCTGTCCAGTATTCCTATGTTGACTGGTCTTCCCAAATGTGTAGAGCAGTCCATTAGTTCTTAACTAACTACCTATTTTTTCCTCAGTCATTTCTCATATGTATTTTACCACCATTCAGATTTCTAATTTAGACTTCAATGTGCTTACACTCTTCTGCATCTTCGTGCTATTTTCAAATTTAAATTTACTTTTTAAATGAAAATACAAATTCATGATGGATTTATGTGAAATTCTCATCAATATATACTTCCAGTTTAAAGGTGAGAAATGAGAAAGTTCCCATGAGAATGTATGAGGACTTTAGGCGAGTCTGAATGACAGCTACAGTTTCTCTATGGCCACAAAACTTGTTATTCAGAGACAAAAGAAAATTGAGTTGGTTTGATGTAATTTCTTCTGAAGTAAAAAAAAACCCCACAGAACAGTTCAGTCTACTTAGCATCTCTCATGGACCAACTGTTTCTTTACTCTTCCTTTTACAAGGAATATGTTTACAATGGTTCATTGTGATACCTACCTCACATCCTTTGCCAGTTCTTCTTATTTAGCACCTCAGCTTGTTTAGCTTTATCATCGTATGTTCTTATTACTGTCAATTTTAGTAATTACATCAAATTTCCAGTATGTGCTTTCCCTTTTCAGGTTGCTGAAGAGCTCATTATTTTCTCTGTCGCCACACTCCCCTATCTTTTCTCAGCATGCAGGGCTAAGCACCAATCTTTTGAAAAACCTCATAATCTACTTGTACTCTCTTGGCATGAGAACATTTTTCTAAATCTACTGAAGGCTGTTTAATTGAACTGCTTATTTTCTTGCTGTTCTTCTCTTCCTAAACATCATGAGCTACTTACTCACTTTCATCCATTTCCCTTTCACATCCACATTCTCAATCAGTTTCCTCCAACTGGCCAAAATGAAAAACAGAAGTATGGATTCAGGAACTCATTCTGAGAAATTGAAAGGGAAGGTGAACAAATGAGGAATGAGTTCTGCAGCCCTTCCAAAATCAAATATATTGGACATTGGTTTTCTCTGAATGTGTTTTAAACCCTGAAATATTATTTTCTTAAATACCTGGTTTTGCAATAGGCAAACCAAAACTCTCTGTTTAAAGTCTGGAAGGGATCTCAGGAAGTCAGCAAGGCTAACATGCTGCTCCAAACAGGGTCAGATTTGGGTATCTCAGGTTTTTATCCAATTATATCTTGAAAACCTTTATGGACAGAGACCATACAATCTCTTTGGGCTGTTCTACTGCTTGATTGTCCCAAGGGTGAAAGAATTTCTCTTTATTTCCAGACAAAATCTCCTGATCCAACTTTTGCCTGTTATAAGTTTCCCAGAGACCAGACACAACAACCAGACTACAGTTCCCCAGATTATTTTTTTGGTCCTTTTTGAAGCTGGGTGCAACATTTTCTTTCCTTCCTTCACAGGGGACCTTCCCTGGTCTCTGTGACCTTTCAAAGACATTGGAAAGTGGCCTTTTAAGGGCATCATTTAGTTCCTTCTGTACCCTTGGATGCAGCCAATCTGGTCGCATGGACTTGTCTGGGCTGAGTTCTCTCAGGCCATCCCTGACTTAATCCTCATTCACAGCTGGCGGTTCTGCTCCTCCTCGAACCAATTCTCTTGGCAAAGAGACCTGGGAGACCTTCTGGAAGACTGAGGAAGAGAAGGCATTGAGTACTTCTGCCACACCCATGTCTGTTGTCAAACACGGGTTTGACAACCAGCAACAGGCCCACATATTCCTTGCTCAGCCTTTTACCAACCTATTACTACTTTTACTAATGTAGAAGCACAAACTCACCTTGTAGCCTGTAACATCCCTTTAGAGTCTCAACTTCATTTGAGTTTTGGTGTTTCTGACACATCTCTACATGCCCAAGCAATGCTTTTTACACTCTGCTTTTGCAGTCTGTTCCGGCTTCTGCCTCCTGTAAACTGCATTTTCACATTTGAGCTTTGTCAGTGATTCCCTGCTTACCCAAATTGGTCTGCTGGTGTGTCTCTTTGGTCAGTGACATATTAGTGTGCTTGTTGTTTTGGCCTTCATCAAACTTCATTTTATAAATTACAAATTTTTTTTATATAGGACAGAACATGGGGGAAGATGTTTGTATAGAAGTATTTCATAGGTTTTAAACACAGTGAATGTAACTTTACCAGAAAATAATACAGGTATAAGATGCTGGCTGACTTTCTGTTAAGGTAAAAAAGAAAAAAAAAAAAAGAAAAAAGAAGAACAGACTAACTAAATGCAGACTCATAGGAGTGATTTATCTTAATGAGACTCTCTAAAATAACATATTACGAAGCAACTTTTAAATACCTACACTGAAATATTTTGGTGGGGGGGGGCAGTGTTCAATCTCGGCGTTCACCATCATTCTGGATCCCCATATAATGTCTACTTTTATCTGGAGACCAGATTTTTAAACATCAGTAAGGATGATAGCTTTTTGTATGCAGCAACACCAATTTTAGCTGTGGAATGCACAGATGGGTACGCAGAATGATGACAACATAATGTCCCCTTCAGTTTATTACAGATCATAAAATTGCAATTAAATAAAATTTGTTATGTGACAACCTGATTTGCTTGTACACTCCAATTGTACTGTAATTCTCTTTTTATGGTATTTGGTACACAGACTTTGTTTCTATTGTTTTCAAACAAATCAACAACAGCTAAGCAAGTTTCAGAAACTACATCAAAAACTCACAAAGGAAAAGTATTATAAAAATATCCCCAAATTTCCATGAGGCAATTCTTTTCCATTTAATCTTCTACATGGTGGATCAGAGATTCTTCAAAAAATGATTGTCATCACAAAGGATAAAACTATCTCATTTTGTAAAGTCAGTTGTGACCACACAGAAATAAGGAGACCTCTCCACATTAAAAAGAAATATTTTCAAAGGCAGCTTCTCCATGCATGGTTTTGACTTATACTGACTTCAGCAGAAAAGGCAAACAGTAGGAGAGCTACAGGTTACGACTTCAGGATGTAAAGATGTGAGTAAGAGACGAGTTATCTGATATTTCTAGCTTTGGTTCTTCCTGGGAAATAACAATTGTTATCTCATGTTGCAGCAGCAATCAAACCCAGTGAAGGTCCGACTGGCCAGTTATGCAGAGCATCAAACCACCAAATTTGATACAGAGTGGAGTGCAGCTGAATTTGTCTGTGATACACAGATGCAACACAAATACCTCTAGGTTCAATCATTATGTTGTGTGTTTTTTTCATATGATCTCTCTTTATCAAAACAATACTACCAAATCATGCAGAAATCTTCTTAGGCTGGTATGTTTTTTCACTTCACAATCAGACTTCTTCAAGACAAACCAGGTGCTAATTTCATACAAAGAATCTTAAGGATAAACCCCAAGCAAGCAAAGTATTTTGATAATCATTTATGCACCTTCTGATTTTAGAATTTCACCAGTGTGCTACCATTACCACATTTAAATTGGGTTGAAACTCAGCCAGAACTTAAACATCTTGCTGATAATTTGAATTTGAATTGCATATGTTAGTTATCTGTAATACAATATAACCAATTCATAGGAACTCTCTAATTCAAGACCACAAAATATAAGTACAGAGAATGACAGTGCCCAAAATGAAGTTGCAAATAGAATCCAGGAGTTCAGGCTGCTAGAGAAACAATAACTTAAGCCTTACTAAACCAGGCTTTCCCTGGTTTGTTTTTGGTTTCTTCCCTCAGCTACTTACTAATTTCTTTTCAAAACTGATATCAATACTTGACGGGTAAATAATTATTTCTATCACCTTAAAGTGATAAATGTTTTCCAAGCCATTTTATCATCATACAGAATATGAGGCAAAGATCCATGGATGCTATTTTCTCAGCTTTTGGAATTTTGCCTTGTTATTATATATTATATAAAATTTGTTATTTAAACTGGGATTATATGGAAAATAACTTCCATCTGTCTACAGTTATATGGAAGTTATATACTTCCTTCAGTTCCATGAATTTTACTAAGAGGAACAAAAACTGATGAGCAACAGATAAAATCATACACTGATAAACACGAACTTACAACAAATGTCTATTTGCTGGAGTGGATTTCAAGTCTCAGACTTACTTGGCAGCAGCATCTTTTCTCAGCTGTTCATGTTTCATTAAAAGATTCTTCCTCTCTTGAAAAGCCTTTCTAACTTTGTATCCTTTGTAGACAGCCTGAATTTTGAAAGCAGCAATATCCTGAATGGCAGCTATAGACAGAGCCCCGTGTTCTAACATGAACTGAATCACTTCATGGTGTTCACCAAGCAAGGCATAATCAAGTGGAGTATATCTAAAAAAAACCAAAACAAAACCGCGACAATTATTGTTGATCTAGAACTCTAGCTATAATGTGCATTTACTTGACCCTCTTTTCATAATAAGGCAACTTCTAGTACGAAGACAGATTAAACTAAGACAGCAGGCTGTTTTTCTCATCTTTTTAGGCATTATTTTCCTACCTTATTCATTCTACACACTGTGGTTATGTTTAAAGCTTATTTTAGCCTCCTAATAGGGAAGGTGGGGGAGAAGGGGACCAGACTACATGAAGTGTTTGGACAAAATCTCCCAAAGCCCCATCCACAGCATTAACTGTGGCAGGCAGGCAAGCAGTCTTTAAAAAGTGTTACTGAGATTTTCATACAGAAATATAAAGAAAAAGTAATTTAAAATATTTTTGTGTTATTTCCATATGAATTTAAGTTCTAGAGACCTGCTGTCAAATCTGGCTAAGCTTCTGTAACATTGACTGAGAACAGTATGACTGACCAAGCAGCAGGGTTAGATCAGTATCAGAGGATAATACCTTTTTTTAAGGTCCTAGGAAGACTTAAGACTGTTTTCAAATGGACACAGGTATTCAAAATATTAAATTGCTTTGGGTTTTAATGGTGTCAAAGACACCTAAGCCTTTTTCAAAATAATTCCCAAATTTCCCACGGTCAACATGGGAGCAAAATTTACATATCTCCCTCACCAACACTGAAACTTTAAGACATTTCGGGGCTGAAAATTATCAGTCACAAACCATAATCAAGACCATATAACATAAGACTGTCCAACAACAAATGTCAATGTGTGTGATTGTGAAAATTAGGGCTCTTGTTGATGGTAACTTGCTGGGACGCCGTGCTGGTAAGCAAAGAAAAACAGACAGAAAGCACAATTGGACCTGCCACACAGCCATGGTTTGATGGAAGGGTAAACAGTATCTGAACTGAGGTGTCTGCAGGAATAAAGACAATGACATAACATGAAAATTTGGATGTCAAGGTGTGCTGCTGATAGCATTCAAAGAGATACAGATTTTTGATAACCCAGAAATGGGAACTTCAGAAGGAACGTAATTTCAGAAAAACACATCTTTAAAGTATTCCTAATTTTGAATATTTTAAAGACACAAAAGATACTAAAGTAAACTTTATGCTATACTGTGTATCTACCAAGACAATGTATTCTATTGCAGATCCCAGTCATGAAGACCCATACTTTTAAATGTGGATTCTCTAACTCCATCAGAGCTACCTTTGAAAGTAAGAAAATCAAATCTGAAGAGGGGTTTGTATGACTGGACACTCACATACGCTCCTCTGTTGTGTCAGTTCAAAGCTTGATGTAAATTTTCTTTTCCCTTGGTTCTCTCTAAAGCAGATAGCTTTTAAATCAAGCTGGCTTCACAGGGAAACACAGGAAGACATCAGCCATTAGCTGTTACAGGTAATTTAACATGAAGGTGGTCAAGCAGCAGCTTGATGCACTCAGGACATTAAACTGGACTACAAAATAAATTTGGAAGGAACAACAAATCCAATACCCTCCAGACTAGCACTTGATCACATATTTGGCAAGCAAATGGGCAGCTTAAAATCCTAGATGCAACCTCAGCTCCATCTTTTCACTAATCTTTTAGTCATAACCACTATGTTTGAATTTTTAACTCGTATCTCATATTACACTCTAAGAAAGTAAAGAAGGGAAGCCTTTTCCTATAGGAATATTTGAAAAAAAAAAGTCACTATGTAGTGAAATTGTTACTGATTAAAAACTAATTTCATCCAATTACAGATGAGCCATATCCATGACGTTATTTTTCCTCTCTTACAACGCTTGACTTGATTTGCCACCTGCCAAACTTCCAATCTCTTAACAATAAAACAGGATTTGTAGATATCTATTAAGATGCAATTGTGCAATTTTATATACTATATATATACATTTTAGGAGAATTATATTTAAAGACTGATCCATCTAGAAATACTGGAGATCTCTCTTGTTCTGCACATGCACTAGTACTTATCAGCAGGCATTTGGAATACTGCTAGTTGTATTTTGAGTAATCTAGGTTTATACATCAGAACACATATTAATTCCAGAAGGGAATCAAAAATATAGTATCTGAATGACTGTAGTAAACCACAGCTGAAGTATTTTCTTCACATTTGAGCATCATTAGTACATTTCTACAAAGTAAGGATAACAGCAGTCTCCTTTCTGGCAAAATAGAGGCTTTTAATCTCACTTATTAAAAGTAATTTAATTAAAACTGTTTATTCAATTTTCTATCAAAAATTACTAAAGAGAGCCTAGACACTACTTAATTAGGAACTAGTTATACTTTCACTTGTGTTTCTCAAGAAAAAATAAGAACAGAAAGGAAGAGAGATCTGAGTGGTTTAGAGTAGAGAACAAAAGGGAAATGATGGGGGAAGAAAGCAATTGAAAACTGGGGTTAAGTACGGAAGTCTCAAATTTAGCACCGGAATATGGGGTTGCAAACCCCTTAGGTTATTTAAAATGGTGAAATATTCAAATTTATATGGTGTGCTGTTCATAATCTTATAATTATGAGGAGGTCATCTACTTTAAAAAGAGGCATTATAAATTTCTGCTAATAGTAATTATCTTCATGGTCAGGTGACTAATTCAAACTCCACAACTCAAATCACTTTTAAAAAAACTATTATTTATATGTCAATGAAAGACAAAGAAAAGAGATGCAAATGTGCTGTCTCTTTATGATTATAGGAGACTTTTTTTAAAAACTAGGCCTTTAGAATACAGGTAACCACCAGGTACTTTTTAATCACCATTTTAAAACATAACATTACATTTCTCCCATTTTCTTTCTTCTTGCTGCATTTGTGTCAAATGTAAAAGTTCCAGTCTATTCCAACAGCAGCAGAATTGCCTTTTTGTCCTTTGTCCATACATATCTGCTATCAACTCCATGTAAATGAGAAAGATCTTTAATATTTCAAACAAGACTAGAGTGAGTAAATACTTCCATAAATTCATAGTTCAGAAGCATAAACAGTAGAAGTTGCAATGCCTTAGTCAAAGAAGAGAACTTCCACACTAGGAAAGCTGCTTCCGCTGAAGCCCAAGATTGCAGCACTGCTTTGGGATACAAGATGAAGATTGTCTTGCAGCATCTGAACATTTAACATTTAAATGGAAGGTAGTGCTTTGGCTCAATGACAAAGAAACACCTTCACATAAGCAATACCTCTCCTCACTGTTCTCCATGTGGTTGGGGAAAGCATCAAAGCCGAGCAGCAGCTTTATAGCATCAAGGTAGCCATTGTTACAGAGCCAGTGCAAGGCAGTTCTGCCCTGTAAAACAATAGAACAGAACAAAAATAAGCATTACCCCCAAACTCTACCACGCCACAATAAAAGTCATAAATCATACTGTAATTCAATGCTTTTCTGGACATGAAGAACAAACTAGTTCTTTTAAATAAACTTTCTTGTTTAATAAGAGCACAACACTTAAAAATGATTTTTTTTTTTTTTAAACAAAATTTCAACACTAGTGCCTTTTCACCTAAAACATCTGAAAAGCAGCATTAGGAGACTAGCCTTAGAGTTGCTTTCTTTGCAAAAGATGTACAGCATGCTCTGTAGAACTTGTAATGAAAACCACATTTCCATTACCTGGAATTATCTATGCCCTACAACAAATAGCTACAGAAAATTTCAATGAATTGGGTGAAGCTCTTTTGACCGACGAGGTTCTTCCGACTTCTGAGAAATTATGTCATATAACAAAGAAATCTGTTATAGGTTGCACAATTATTCTGGCTCCTAATTTCAATTACTGCGTGAGTAATGACACAAAAGAACACATAAACCAATCAGTGTTCTTTGTTCTTTGGTTTTTTTTTTTTACCTGCAAGAGTGATACATATGTGGGTACTTAATGTGGACAAGTAATTGAAGCAGTTATTGTGCAATCTCACTTGCAGTATCTTCCTTTCTTACTTGTTCTCTCTCTATGCTGGAGAAACACATTACAGACTACAAAATCACATTTCCATATCAGCTGTTAATAATGAATGATAGAAATTAAGAAATCAGATTATTAATTTGACTCCTCATATGATCACACTTTGATAAAGAAAGACCAAAAGTGATCTGGAAAAACAGGAATCTTCAATTCCTGCTGCATAATAAAATACTACTTTTCTTTCAAGATTTTAGAAGTGAAGGCATAGGCAAAATGATGTCAGGATGCATATCCTTTTGTGTCAAACAGCAGCAAAGATGCTTCTGTGTCCTGGAAAAGAGAATGACCTTGAAGAAAAGGAAAATGTTTTGATTTATGATTATTCTAAAGTTAACGATATACCTCAGTGAAGAACAACAACATACCTCTTTATCCTGAATATTTGGATCTGCATTGTTTTCCAGCAACACTACCATGCAGTTAATGTAACCTCCATAAGCAGCACACTGCAGAGGTGTTCTACCTGCATAATCCTGCACATTAGGGTTGATTTTATTTTCTATCAGGATTTGGCAGACGTCAGCATTTCCTCCCAGGGCTGCCCAGTGAAGGGGTGAATGGCCATCTTGGTCAACCAAATCTACTCTTGCTCCTCCTGTAACAACAAATGCATTGTGAGCACAAAAAGAAAATGCTGTTGAACGCTAATAAAAGAGTAAGTTTATTTTCAACTAGAACTTATTTGGTAAACTGACAATTCAGAGAAGTATTTCGGAAAGCAATTTCAATTTTGTTACTCAAATTCTAAAACTTAAAATTGATTTGCAGTGAAATAATTTCAAAGCGGGTCAGGCACCTAACTTTTTTACAATCTTCTGACTATACCCTAAGATGCTTTAGAATATTCAGACTTATCAAATGCCCATGAAAAACCTATTTTATTTGTTTCTTGTCTATGAATTTTCAGTAGAATTTTTCTTCCTTAACAACAAAATAACTTCTAAAAATTTGATCTCAGATTAAATGTCTTTTTAAATCTCTAAAGCAGACAAGATAAAATATTCACAATGTAAGAACAGCTTTTAAAATAACTTCCTAACCCACCTCTTGCTCAGCCATTTATTTCCCATTCCCCCAGTAAGCAGCACCAGAACTCTGAACAGGTTTGTAAAGTCCTAAGAGCTGACCTTTAATGAGTGTTTGAATCACTTCCTTGTGTCCCATCTCACAGGCTCGGAAAAGGGGGGTGTGTTTCATGACATCCAGAGCATCTACCTGTGCTTTATGCTCCAGCAGCAATTTCACTGTGCTGACGTGGCCAGAAAGGGCAGCAGCGTGTAATGCTGGAAGAATAAAGCAGTAGGAAAAAGAAACCACAATACCATGAGCTTTAGAGTTTCACAATTAGAACAGCCAAAATAAAAATCAGTTACAACTATTTTGCTGGGAAAAGTACTTTTCAACCTCAGGAAACTGAAGTATCAGAACAAGTGATGATGTGACAACATGTTCTTGACATACAAGCAACAAGCAGAAACACTGTTAGCCCTGAAACATGTTTGAACCGTGCACAAATAGAAATTTCATGTTTAATGCCACCAAGATTGGCTTATTGAGGATTTGTGGAAGAATAGCTGCTTCTGATTTAGAGAACATAACATGATTTACTTCTGCCTGCTTTGTGGCATTTCTGAGATTACTCATCACCAGCGAAAGAAATCTTTCATTATTTCTTCAATGCTTTCCTGAAAATCACTTTTTTTTTTCAAATAAGCAAAGTTGTCTCAATTAAAACTAACTTCAGATAACTACCCAGCTGTTCCTGCTCCTCCCTGCCCCCCTTTTTTGTTTCAGAATTACTTGGAGAAAATTTTACACAAAATTATGTAGCAAGACCATCACATCTCGCACAGTATCTCCAGCTCCCTGTCTTCTTCTTCAAGAAGAAAAAGATTACAGAAAGACCATATGCTGCTGCTTCAGAACTTAGGTAAAGATGTGGTGTCCTGTAACTGGAGCTGCTATTGCCTAAAACAGCATCCTGCAGGCACTGTAGCCAGAGCTGAGGATGACCAGCTCCCGGCTCTTTTTGAAGGAAAGGAGAACTGCATGCAGCAATGAGATTTCAATGGAGGACACATGTATGGGTAATTTCACTTACAGTTTGATTTCAGTATGTTTTGGATTATTTCCTATAGTCAGCAGTCAAATCGGACAACCTACATCCTCATATTGCCTTAAATGTAGAATACTTTACAGATAAAATCAAAATAATTTAGAATAAAAACACAGAACAATACAGTTCATAAGTGTGCATTTAATAAAGTGAATTTATATTTCCCCATGAATTTTCAGAAATATTCATGCTTGGTGAGAACTGAATCTGCTCATGCAAGCAAAACGTGGGGCTGTAAACACTACCCACATGTCTGTGTTTGTTTAATGTTAAAACAGACAGGGTCGGGATCCAGCAGAGGCTTTATTCAGAAACGCACACTGCAAAGGCCAGCATCAGAAGGAGCAGCTTCTTGAACCATAGCCGGAATATAAAACCAGTATTTTTGTATTTGCCAGCTACTGTTTGCAACCAGTACCAGCTTATGAGAGAGTAACTCAGCACAACCTGTTACACAGGCCCGACTGAAAGGCTCAGGTTGTTCATGTTGTCATTGACCCGAATCCAGCTGGTGTGCGCTGCCTTAGAACAGAGTCACAGAATAAGCGATAGTAACATTGTGACACACACAAAGCACAGAGGCCAGAGCCAGAGACACTCAGAGAAGTGAAAATTGAAATCCTGCCTTTGAGAGGGCACTGATTTAAGTTTAAGAGTCGCAGCCTAGGAGCGCAGCGGTGCTCATCGCGCTCCTGAAAATTAAGTGCCTGTGCCGCAGCTTTGCGAGTGGGTGGCTATCAGTAGGAATTGGACAAGAATGAGATCCCTGCCGCTTCGTACATTTGGATGGGCCTGGTTTCCATGGTCTGACCTCACAGTAAACTCTAGGTTCTGGTTTTTGTCCTGAATCCCTTATGAAACCAAAGGCAATAAACCACTCCATCAGATGACACATGGGGTGTGTGTAACAATACAATAGAAAAAGAGCTGCTGTGTCAGCTTGGCCAGTTCTTCCCCCCTATCACTCATTCTGACGCAGGCATCTTGTTTCGCACTTTGTGCTCAATATTTTCTTGTAAGCCAAATTTTCTGTGATGGAGTCACGGTGACTGAAGAGATTCTTCAGCCAGCTGGTCACAATAGGCCCTTTGTTCAGCCGACAGACAGAGCCCTCTCCATTGTGCGCAGTGACGGCAGAGCCATAAAGCTGCCCCTGTAATGCTCCTGCAGCGCTGATCTCTGAGAGGAGGGAAATTCCTTTCCCTTGGTGTCATTCTCCTACACAATGCCGAGAGTCTCGATGTTCGAGCGGAGCTCAATGGAGAGCCTGCTCTTTTTAACTAAATGCAAAAGGCTGCGTTAACGCAACATTACAGCCGAGCTGAACTGAGTCTGCACACAAAAGTCAGAGAAACACAGCCTTGAACTCTGCTCAGCAACTGTATCCCAGGCACGGAGGCATGTGCGCTATTTTCTATTAGCGCATAGTTTCCCGTCCGAATGCAACACTGCTTTCCCCTCACGAAAACTTGGGAATGATTAAGAGCCTTTGAGGGGGAAAAAAAAAAAATAATCAGAGAGTGATTTACTGGTGGGCTTCCTTTTATGTTTAGAGCTCGCTGTAATAAAGCCCACGCTGCTGCACTCGCTGGCACAATGGGGCAGCTCGGGCTGCTCGACAGCACCGCTCCCCACTTGGAGACTATTCCTGGGTTCGACACAACGGCACTTTTCAAGCAAATGGAAAATCCATTCATTTCCTTGGATTAAAAGCCCTACATCGAAATCAAGATTAAAAGGTGATTACATATCACGGCTACGAAAGGTTTAAGACTGAAAGATAATAAACCCAACCACGTGAATTATTCAAGCATGAAATCCACACCTGAGTAATTTCAGAAACACAGGATGTGATTACCGATTACTGCCTGCAAAGGGAAAAACCCTTTGTAAGGAGGTTTGCACAGTAACTACAACATTGCTGCACCTTAAGGTCCGAAACAAATGCTGAGAGGTATTTAAAAGGGAACTGTTAGGACGTAGCAAATGTAGGTGAGACTGGTAAAAGATGACACAAGACTAAAATTGTAGAATATATAGTTTGTGAAGTCATCAGACGTGAAGACTGAGATTTTATTTGTGGCACTATTTCTTACACTCAAAAATTTCAAACTATCACAACTTGGAAAGACTGATTTGTTTTGTGTGTGTCAAATAGTAAGAAAAAGAAGAATTTAGGTATTTAAATAGTATTTTATGTTAACTGTATTATGCATTTTGTTAAGATGCAGCATACCACCGAAGGAAATTTTAAAAATCCAATTTATATTATGAAAATAATATTGATGCAAACTGTGTTTCAAATCCTGAACCACACAACCCTAACATAGTGTTTATTTACCATTTATATGTTATTTGAGATGCGCTCTGAAAATAGAAAAGCTGTTAAATTCCTGTCTCAGTTTCTTGACTGGGATAAATCCACACTGCAAGTTCCCTAAATCTAAGCATGCAGCTTAGCCTAGTTTGCATGTGTGCACAATCAGAAGATAATGCTTGAGTAAACTGTAAAACAAATACATTAAAATTTATAAAAACAAATATTGCAATATACATTCTTGTTTATTTAAAAACATAGTTTTCAGGAGAAATGCCCATTACTGTATTGTTCATGAGTGTGTTGTCTGTCAGCTTAGCTATCATTTTACTCCTTATTATACATAGATACATATATTTTTGCACTTAACTTCTAACTCTGTGACCTGGCTGTGCGTGGCACTGGGTAGTTCCTGATCTCCCTACGTACAGCTTACCCTGAAGCCCTGCTGTCAAACCCCTCCAAATTTACACCAAATATTTCCACGTTCTCCTGCTTTTTCATTCACATGCCATCAGCATACTATACAACTCAAATGCTTTTCCTACATTTCCAACAGTCTTGAATACATAAAGACTTCAACACTCTCCCACCTCTCAGAACTGTTATTCTGTTTTTGTTGAAAGTACTACATAGGTACAATATTTCTAACAAAAATTCTTTTTTTTTTTCCGTAAAGGAGATAAATTCATAGTTGCTACAGGAAATTTTGAATTTCCTTACATACTTGAATCCTGAAACACTGTCACCTACTTATCTTTTGTTTCAGGCAGATAACAGGATGATAAACTTTGGGAATATCAAGTTTGACCTCTTGTTTGGACAACAGAAGTGCAATAGCTCTAATCTTTATTTCACTATCTTTACAAATAACTATGGAACAATTTTCATTATGGTAATTTAGCTACTTCAGTGCTAAGTTTGGTCTATATTGTTTCAAGGTATTTATGTATTGTCAAAAACATTTTTGAACAGGCCTTTTTCGGAAGAGCTTTTTAGGTGACTATATTTCATTTTATTCATCAAAATACAGAACAGCTCTTTCTTTCCCAGGATTACAGAACTAACTAAATAGCATTGCAGAACATTTCTTCTTGCTATGTTTCAAATGAACTGTTCCAGTCCGTGCAGAAGAAGTTTGTTTCTTTCCCACAATAAGGCAAAGAATTGACTCACACATATAACTAAACTAATGCAGAAATGCTTTCAGGATAAAAGTACACATTCAGAAAAAGATTAATGTCACTTCTAACAATGCTTTTATTTGGTGGAAATCACACTGATTGGAAAGATCCAGTGTCTCTTTACTGTAAAGCATCTTACCTGTGCCAGCGTATTTGTCTGTCATATTGATATCAATATCCAATTTTAAAGTCAGCATAGTCCTAATGACATCATCACTGCCTTTGCCAGCTGCCCACATGAAGGATGTTCTTCCCTCAAGATCTGAGTCATCTTTTACAGAAGGATGTTTCAAAAATACTTCAACTGTTTCCTGAAAAGACATACTGTTGAAATTAACATTAAAAGGAATCTGCAACAAGAAGCTATTGTCTCATGTAGCTGTTTATGAAGCAAATCAAAGCTTCATTTTCCTTTTTATGCTTTTATAAAGAGTAATAGCTCAACAGGAGCACTGTATGTTCTGCTATACTTTTTCCCTCGCCAATGATCATAGTGCATCCTTAACTATGAGTTTAATACTTTCACTTATTTAACGCTTTTTAGTGTCAAACACGATGTGTTCATCACAAGGAAGCAAAAGACACTGTAGTCTCTGTGAAGAAAGCAGTGGGAAAAGTACTACGGGTTTATCAAAACATGACTGTAATACTGTGATGAAAAAATCGCAGAATCATTTAGGTTGGAAAAGGCCTTTAACATCATCATATGACCCAACACCACCGTGTCAATTAGACCATGGCACAAAGTGCCACGTCCCATCTTTCCTTACACACCTCCAGGGATTGTGACTCCAACACCTTCCTGGGCAGCCCATTCCAACATTCCATCACCTTTTCTGTGAAGAAATTCCTTCTAATGTCCAACCCAAACCTACCCTGAAAATAACGTTCTTTCAAAATATTTCCCAACATATTTTTGCTCTCCAGTTATAAATACAACTGCACATACAAATATTTTACTTTGCCAATCTCTAATATTTTGACTATTAAAAAAAAAAAAGGTCAACATAGACATATTTCCTAATGTTTAATAACATCAACATGTTACTAATGACTGAAATATTATAAATTAGAAAAGATTAAGGAAATATTTACACCTGAGTCCAGTCTTTCCATTGTAACTGTTACACTCAAATCTCAACGCAAAAAAGAATGATTTCTTCAAATGCTGTGTTTGTCTTAAGCTGCCAGCAAACAGGTCCACCTGTTTAATCTGCTGCTAGATTCTTAATGAGTCACCCAGGAAAGGAAGACAGAAAATCACAACTATCAGAAAAAGAATAAAGGGAAGATTTTCCCTTTTTTATCTAATGCCTTAAAAGGCTGTGTATGTTACAGCTGGGAAACATCTGATATGAGTTACTGGTAGGCTAGCCAATAAAACATGAAAAAACTCAGGTTTCATTATTTTATTTTATATTTATATTTTATTATTAACACTGTTTCAGCTTTTCCTCTGTGTGACCCCACAATAGCTCTATCACTGCTCTGGGTAGGACAGGAATTTCTTGGTTATAATGAACAAAATTCTTTTAATCATGAAGGTGTTTGAATGCCTAAGTACCATTGATTAATTTGGATTCGTTTTTTCACTATTACTTACTATTTCATCCCTTTAAAGAAATAGGTAATTCCTCATTTATCTTATGCTACTGATCTAAGAGCCTTGAAGCTTTATGAATTTAGGTCTGAACTATCAGTTTTTTGTGAAAAGGTCCAGCCAGAAGCAAGGAGAGATGGAAACATAAAGCTTTCCACACAAACCCAGCATGAGTTTATAGCTCTGTGTACTCACACTGACCACCACCACACCTCAGACACAAACAGCCTCTCATTAGGCCAGAAACTCAGCACCCTCCCAGGGCTCTGCACTGCTGGAAGTCCTGCAAAGTGAAAAGCACTGCAAAGGCTGCACTTCTTCAATACTGAGGCACACATTACAAAAAATACAAGTATTTTATTCTTCCATTGAGTTTTGGCAAAACAACGCGTCTTTCAACGATTCTTTCTTTTCTACAGCTTTTAATTGGAAAAAGTGGAGGAAAATCCCACAGTGCTATTAGCATTATTTTCCAAAATGAAGTTACCACAACTTGAGAACAAAACAAAATTAAATTACACCAGGATGATTAACAAATCAGAAAATAGAAGTATCTATCAGTTTAATTCTATATGTATTTTGTTATGAAAGATCACATGTATTCTAACACTACTAAAAAAGTGGAGGAAACAACATAAAAAAACCAACAAACTGAAAAATAACAGTAAAGGAGGAACATTTAATTCTATGCTATCAGGAAACTCTGAAAAATACTACATATTATTTTTGAATATTTAAAAATAAGACAGGGCTATCCACATTTCATTTACTAGATCAATCTATATAGGTATATGAAAGAAAAGTACATTGTTTTGGACACTTCTGGAAAAATTCAGAAAAAAACCAATTAGTCCTGCATACTAAAATCAACATGAAGACAGCACCTTAGCTCAGTTGGTTAGAGCATGGTGTTAACATCTGGGTTCAATCCCTGTTTGGGCCATTCACTTAAGAGCTGGACTTGATGATCCTTGTGTGTCTCTTCCCACTCAGAATATTCTGTGATCTGGAAATAAAGATTCTCTGATCTTCCTTCACGTATGAAAGTCAAAAATTTAAACAGAAATGTTTCTTTGGACTTCCTGTGGGATACCCAAGACATCTAAATTTGGGTGGTTATATTAGATAACTTCTCTTCTTCTAGAACTTCTCCTGTCTAGTAAGTGGGGATAAGATAGTCTTAGGGAACAAATTTTTCACATAAATTAAGTGCTGGCTAAATCTCTTCAGTCTTTAAAAAACACAAATATGTCATATTATAGTAAGTAACCCACAGAGAAACAGAGTAAAGAACAAGATATCAAAGCAAATAAAACTGAAAGCCGTGCAAATATTTACAGTAAACACAAAAGAACAAACTTTCTTCTTGTTAGGGACTAAGAAACATCACATTTGAACTGAGAAACATACCACACCTATCCAAAGTTGGGCAGACTGAATAGAACAACAATGTGGGTCTCAAACCAGAGTATAGAGATGCTACTGCCAGAACAAACATGGATGTATCTCCATTCAGTTGTTTGACCGTGTATACAGAATGCAGTGGTGGGAATTACTCAATGATATGCATGTAAGGGAGAAAAAAAAAGGCAGATAGTAGCGCTCAGAAAAAACTGGACTGGTGAAAACAGACTCCAAACATAATTTAGGTAAGGGCTCTTGAGTACATCACCAGCTAAAAGAGGCTTGCAGATCTGAATTAAATTCTCCTGTGTAATTCTTCAGGTAAAATGGGAAACAGTACATTCATTGTAAGTACACAAGATTACAAAAGAATGTCTGATTCCACCACATACTTTATTTCCCCTTCAAACATAGATGATATCACAATTTGGCTGACTGATGGGATCAAAAGGCAGCAACATAATGAAGATGTTTCATTCAACTGAATCAAGCCCAGGGAAAGAAAGCCAGTACGAAAAATCTTTTTAGGAATACATCAGTATAGAAAAGAAAAAGAAAACAAGATAAAAGAATGTGGAGATAATCACCAGATGGTAAACAAAACCTTTTGTTTTTTCTATGAGTCTAACTCAAACATGAAAGAAAGGCTTTTACAATACAAATATTTTAGATGTGTGAGTTAGGCCCAAATTGTACACAGCCCTAACTGGACAAAAATCAGCATCAACAAAAAATTCTCTGAAGTGAAGATCACACTGAGAGATATGCTTCAGTGAAAGTCAGAATTTAAAAAATATCTGGATGGTCTTAGTAAGACCACCTCCAAAAATACCCCACCAAAGCCCCCAAACTCACTCTCACAAGGAAGCAAAGACATTGGTCTGCTCTCTCTCTCAATAATACTTCTAGATTTGTTAACTTGAATTGTTCTCAAGGGCACTAAAATTTTTGGTTTTTATTTTCCTTGTTAACACGTAGGTATGCAAGAAAGACCCAAAATACTATCCCTGCTAAGAAAATATTGCAATGTGGACCACATAACTACTACATTAATTAGGCACTAAATAACCCTTTCTGTAAAGGGAGGGTGTGAAAACTATGAGAGGTAGAGGAGCTTAAGAAAAGCTTTCTTAATTTCCAGCACTTGAGAACTACTTCTGCAACATCTGTGACCAGCAATCACTGAAGTGCTGAGTTTTATACTTGGCTCTACTGTATCTGATCTTGCTCTGGGAAAAAAAAGTTACCTATTATACCAAAGTGTAAGAACTAAGCTGTCTGAGAAACCAACGTTCTTTGTTGTCTGAGCTTAAAAAATATTTTCAAGAATTTAAAAAATACAGTGTTCCTGAAGATTTATGACAAAAGGCACTCAACTCTTTAGCCATGCTTCACAAGACAACAGTTCATTCATAATGCCAAATATTCGTAAATTAATCGCCTTCTTGAATGCAAAGACTGGTTTGACTGGTCCTGCAGCAGCTGTGCAAATACTCCTACAGGTCATCTTACTCTAGATACCTTATAACTGCTTAGACTTCATTATAATGAGCCTTAAAACCTGAAAGCGCTGTGAAATAGTAGGTGTCGCTTTGCTTTCTATTGAAGCACCTGAATGATGATTGTGTGTTCTGACACACATATAGCTCAAAGGGCCATTCTTTGTACAGAAAGTCAGTGTTTTTAAATCTATTTTTTAATACTTTGAAATTAACCACATTTGTATAACATAACATAGGAAAGCTCTGAATTAACTCATGCCAACAACACTGTGTTTGTATGATTTCAAAAACAACTCAAACACTCTGCTAAACTATAAAGATTTCAGCAAAATATATTTACTTCACATTTAGGGTATGTTCTACTTACAGCAAAGTTGCTCTGAGCTGCATAATGTAGGGGGGTTGCACCTTGACTGTCAGATGGGATAGTTCCAAACTTATTTCTTTCTAGTAAGAGATGGACAATCTGTGCATGACCTGAGAAAAATGATATAATAAAACCAAATTTGTATCAAATCAAAAAGTCAATAAAAAGCTTAGTAAAAACAAAATAAACAAAGTAAGAAAAAAAACACTGACAAACAAAAAACCTAAACTCAAAACAGAAGAAAATGAACAGACTAATAAATAGTCATATATTTGTGTTGTAGCCATGATAGTTTAAATGTAGGAGAGAAACACAAGACTGATATTTGAACTATTAAGTCTGACATCTACTTTCTTCCCAATAGTGCTCCAGTGCCACACTTTATTCTCATTTTTGGGGAGCATCTGTAAATCAGAACGAACTATAAATACGAATTTTTTAAAAATAGAAATCACTAGAGCTTTTCCCTAAATAAAGAAACCAGTGGTAACTGGCCAGATAACTATGATATTAACTTTGTAATGGATTAGTTAAATATTTTCAGAAAAACCTTATAATAATTCAGTTGAGATGCTGCATTTAAATGCCAGGTCAGTCAGAAACAGTAAAGTGAACATAGGCTGATGATGATGAGCATTTGTCCACCTGCATCAAAAGACAAGCTAAACCAACAATGACAATTGCATCATACATCACATTGTTTTACAGAAATCAAGTGTAAATTTTTCACTTACGTTTTATTCAACCAAAATTTCAACTGAAAATGTATAGCAGAATCAGAGGCTAGCCTACTACCAGCTGCTACGAACAACAGGCTCACACACAACTCCTTCCACAAAAACAGACTAAAATGCTTTGAGATTAAAATCACAACACTTTTGGGGAGGATAGGTAAACTTTATATTCACTTCACAGACAGGAAAACTAAGACACAGTACAGTATGTTGCCACTGAAGTCAACCAGTCCATTCATATGCTTGCTTCTGTAGGTATATGCAGCTCACAGAATATCTTAATGATTTGGTATTTTGAGCAATACTAGAAAACCACCCTGATTTTACAGGTGAGAACTCCCAGTACCTCATACGTCAGAAAAGCAATCAATTTTGCAGCTTATTACTTTTGCACAGTTGTCCTGAATCACTTTAGAATAAACGAAAAGGTAGGTAAACCTTCCTGCTAGCAGTAGACTATTTTTAATGAAAACACCAACTATTACAGAATGCAGCTGTGCTACTGTTGTGTCTGTAGCTCTTAAAAACCTAAGACATGGAGGACTAGGCAAACCCTCTGCTGTGAAATGGCACTTCGAGACTTTATATGTACAGGAGTATCAGAAATGAGAGAAAATGGTGACTTAGGTCAAAAAGGATGAAGAGTTATGTGAACATTTTTTCTTTCTATGGGCCTTAGGGTGTACATGAAGACTCCTCTTTCCTGTTGGCCATTAAGAGAAGCCTGGATGCAGAACACCACATTATTCTGTCCCTTCCTACCAGAAAAAACACCAAAAAAGAAGAGATATAATGTTGCTGTGCTATTCCCACCTCAAGACTATAAGAAGTAAATTGAGGTGCACTGGAAGAAGTTGGTTTTGAGTGGAATCCTAGTAGAAAAACCATAGGAGTTACTGAGCCTGAAAAAAAAAGATTCCTGAACTTTCAGGACAGACAACTACAAAAAGGGACCTTAACTCTGTAATCAGACCAGGAGGTCTAGCTAAATTAGCTATGAGAACAAGGCTTGAGAGAGTTGAAAAAAAAAATTGTATTGGATGCAACAGTAAATAAATTGGTGCAAAGGTGGATCTCACTTGGCCATTAATATAAACATTAAAACTCATTTCTTGAGGTCAGGAACTGTCATTTCTGTTGTACTTTTATTTAGCAGAGATGTAACTTGGCTGAGTCTTTTATCTACACAAAAGAAAAGGTAAGAGGAGCAACAATGCTCTTAAGATGCGGTCACATACAATCCATTGCATCAAAGAAAACTTGTGGCAGCATCCCTGGACTGCTTTAAATCTTCTTCTGTTAACCTGTATAGTAACATCCTACTCTCTTTAAGATCTACATAGGACATTCAGTATTCAACTTGAAACCAGAACCCTAAAAACTAATAATGATTTATTAACCAGAAATTCCCAAGAAGCATATGCCACCTAGAGACCTCATCAAGTTCGCGTAATAGTCTGGAGGTCTTGGCACATCTTCCCCTTTTATTCTACGTTAATTAGACAATCCATTTTTCCAACAGACAGAACTTCTCTCTTAGATACAGTGAACTTCAAAACACAATAAATTTTGCTTCTTGGACAGAACAAAGTGATAATGACTATTTCTTTAGGAAAGCTGATCCTGTATCACTTTAAATGCTTCACAGTTTCTTTGTAACAATTCAATATCCCTACTTATATGTAAATTTGAGAACGTCCTTCTCTTTTTTTTTTTTTTGTTAAATAAACATAATCAAACTACATGTATATTGTCACTGGAGTTGCAATAACTTGCTCCAGTGAACATCTGATTCTTTTATTGGCATTCCTTGTCTGCAGTGTCCCAAAGGATCATTGGGATGAAGCCTGTTAAAACGGGAGAGAGACTCTTTAAAGATTCTTTTATCCAGTGGTTATTTTTTCCTCCTGAATGGAAATAGGAGGTAAATTTTCTAAATCATATTATTTTTGTGGCTGTCATTTTATGGGTTGTTTCCCTGCATTTAGACTATTTACATTTAATCAGGTTTTAACTTGTTTTGCAAGGATCCAGGTTTTGTAACTCCAAAATTCACATATGCAAGGTTACAATTTACAGAGCATCTGAGTCTCAAGGTAACAATCTAAACAGAGAAAAACTCTATCCAAATAAAACTTGTTGTCAGATTGGATTAGACTGTCATAATGTGCCTGATGAAGAGCTTGTACTAGGAGCAGGAGAAGTGTCAACTCTGCCATTTTTTTGTTGTTTGCTTGTGTTGGCATTACCAGAATATCTGCATTTTCTTTGTGGGAATCCTTTAAAGTAACTTTTTTAGTTTGTGAGGGGTAGTTCAACAAAAAATAGATAATACAATCATAAATCCACTTAACCAGGCCGACATAAACTGCAGCACATCACAACAGGCTGAAAGTGAGCACATGACTCATGATGCCACCATCAACCACTCTGCATTGTGGAGCAGCTCAGCTCCCTCAGGCACCTTGCAAATCCTATGTGACCATCTTACATACGGACCAAACGAGGGTACTAACTCAAATCTGTATATGAATTATTAGTCAAGTTCTCTTATACTTTCAGATAAAAAGTAAACAGAAGTTCTGACATTTTCTTCATGCACTCCCAAAGATTGTGCTGCTTTCATGCTGGGCTGTGCATACCCCACTTCAGACACCACTGTTCCAGAGTACCAGTGGTTTTTTTGACTTATGATCAAAGCTGCACATGCAAGAACAATCTCAACATACTACAATTGTTCTTAAACCACCAGCATATATAACCTGTTGAAGTAATGCATTTTACAATGCTTTCGAGAATCTGAAGCTAAAATAAGCAGTCTACACACAAACTTCTCATTCTGGTTAAACAGAAACTCTTACTGCTCTATGAGATTAGTTATCATATTGCCAGGCTGGAATTAAATAAAAATCAGAGACTAAGATTAAACAGCACAGTTAATTAATGACTAAGTGACTTCAGCACTGTCCAGTTTACCAAGTAAGGCTGCCCAGTGGAGGGGAGTTCGAAACAAGTTGTCATAAGATGTCACATTGCAGCCTTCATAGGAGGTCAGGACATCCACAACTGCTACATTCCCATCTGCAACAGCAAAATGAAGAGGAGTTCGTCCTTCGTAGTCTTGCCAGTTAAGCAGAGATTCTGTAGGTGCAGCTTCCTATAAAAAAAATAAAAGAAACAATAAAATTTTAAAAATATTTAAACTGAAGAGAAAACCTTCAGATGTTTTTTCAGACAGATGAACTGTCCTTTTTTAGTAGAATGTAGCTCTACAACCAAATACTTTTGTTACAGCATAGGCTACTTCCAAGTATTTCTTACAGAATGCTTTTCTATACTTAATTATTGTACAAGACCTGATTTCTGGTACATACCCCATAATTTTACCAGTCTGCTGTGCAAGTGGTTCCTTACACAGATCTTTAAAAGATTAACTCCAGCTCTTATGAAAACAACTAGAAATTCTTACATGATTTACAAGCTGAAAATGACATATATATCGTCAGATTTTCTCCTATAATATTCCCCTTTTTGCACAAGTTAATTTTATGACTTTCATTATAATATTCTTCTAGCATTTTATACCCTTAAAGTATTTCCAAAGGACATGTCTACATCTCTAGCTGACAGGATAGTAGTTAGAGAGTACTTCTAATAATGCATCTACTTCTAAGGGGCTTAGTTTCAAATTAAAAAAGTCTTTTAAAGTTTCGTGATTAGTCACTTGATCCCATAACATAGGCATTAATAGATATAACTTGACTTTTCATCACCTTTTCTTAAAAAATATGCTAAATTACTTCCACATAAGGTCCCTAGCTATATAGTTCTGTATTATGTATTCTGTATTATGTATTATTCATCTTTCAAATGTTTTTCTCTACAGATTTCTCTTTGTGACTTTCTTTTTCAGGCAAAAGAACAGAACGGGTAAAAATGAACATCCTCTTAGCATTTGAGAGATCTTCAAATGACAAATATCATAAAGGTCCATGAAAAACAAACTTTAAACTTCACTTTTCTGAAAAAAGAGGTATTACTAGAAAAAGTGGTAAATAATAACACAGTAGAAACTCAGAATGCAGGACACTAAACATCTAGAGCAGAAGCAGAACGTCAAAACAAGACTTCAAATAAACTAGAGGGAGGGAGACTGCTTTTCTGTCTCCAACAATTCAGAACAATTCATTGAAGGAACGGGAACTGTGTGCAAAAGCAGAAGGGAATGTAGTCCTGAGATTTTTAAATTCCAACACTAGAGGGGATTTTAACCCATGATACATGAGAAAAGCAATCCTCCTGAAAATACTGAGCCACACTATATATTACAACATATTTATGAAAGAGGTGCAAGAGACTGTGATCAGTGCTGATCCCTTTCTCACTAAACTTTTAGAACTGCAATCTTTCCTTTTGTCTCCACCAGATACACAAACTGGCTGTAGAATCACTTGTATTTGCATTATTTGATGTGGAGTAACTATTACACAGAAAACCAGTATCTAACATTGAGAATAATAAATCGAGAAGAAGAAAGTCAGGAAATTCCAGAATTATGGTTTCTATCCAAATATTAATTGACCAAAGTTGTACATTCTATATTTCCTATGTAATGGATAAAAAAAATCCTCAAAAACCCCCAAACATTTAGAGTTATATTTCACTATATCTTCTAAGTGCAATCTGGCTAAGTTAATACAGCAGTAGCAACTTCAACTATGCAATGCCCTGATTCTTTGTTTCTTACTGTTTACTTTCTTACACTGCCAACTTAAATCTCCTAATATTTGATTAATGTAAGTTTTCTAGACCTAAAGAGCTACATACTTTGTGTACTGTATGTAAATCCCAGAATCATAGAATGGTTGGTGTTGGAAGGGATCTCTGGAGACCATCTAGTCCAACCCCCTACTAAAGCAGGTTCAACCAGAGCAGGTTGCACAGAACTAAGTCCAGGTGGGTTTCAAATATCTCCCGAGAAGAAGACTCTACAACCTCTCTAGGCAGCTTGTTCCATTGCTCAATCCCCTTTAATCTCAGTAAAGATGTTTTTCTTCATATTCAAATGGAACTTCAGTATTTCAGTTTGTGCCCACTGCCCCTTATCTTGTTGCTGAGCACCAATGAAAAGTGTCTGGCTCCATCCTCTTAACATCCACACTTGAGATATTCCTATGCATTGACAAGATCCCCTCTCAACAATCTCTTCCCCAGGCTGAACGGTCCCAGCTTTCTCAGCCTTTCCTCATAAAAGAGATGCTTCCATCCCCTCCTCATCTTCACAGCACTTAGCTGGATCCTCCCAGTAACTCCTGGTCTTTCTTGAACTGGGGACTCCAGCACTGGACACAGCACTTCAGATATAGCCTCACTAGGGTTGATTCACTGGAGAGGATCACCTCCCTTGACCTGCTAGGAATGCTCTTCCTAATGCATCCCAGGGTACCAATGACCTTCTTGGTCCCCAAAGCACACTGCTCATGCCCCAGGAGCCCCAGGTCCTTCTACTGGTGCACAGGGTGATTCCTCCCCCAGTGCAGGACTCTCTATTTGCCTTTGTTGAGCTTGGATTAGACTCCTCTCTGCCCTCCTGTCCAGGTCCCACTGACTGGCAGCACACCATGATGGTGTATCAGCCACCCATCCTGGTTTTTTAACATCAGCAAACCTGCTGAGGGCGCAGTCTTTCTCTTCATTCACGTTATTGGTGAATAAATGGAAAAAGACTGGGCCCAGTACTGACCTCTGCGGGGGGAAACACTTCCCTGTGGATATAGGCCTGTAACCAGACTCTGTCCCACTGATCACAACCCTCTGAGCTCTGCCATTCAGCCAGTCCTCAACTCACCCACTGCCCACTCAGACAACCTACCCTCTCCAAGCTCTCCTATGAGAATGTTATGGGAGACAGTGTCAAAAGCCTTGCTGAAGTCAAGGTAGACAACCCCCACTGATCTTCCCTCAACTACCCTGCCAGTCCTGCCATCACAGAAGGCTATCTTATCGGTTGAGCATGATTTCCCCTTGGTGAGTCCACGTTTACTACTAATAACCTTCTTTTCCTTACATGCTTAGAGATGTAAGCCATCCAGGAGGAGCTGTTCCATCACCTTTCCAGGGACTGAGGTGATACCTGTAGTTTCCTGGGTTGTACTTCTGGCCCTTTCTCAAGACACTGGAGTGACACTGGCTTTCCTCCAGTCCCCAGGCACCTTTCCTGCTCTCCATGACTTTTCAAACATGATGGACAGTATATTAGCAATAACATCTGCCAATGCTAAATAAATGCTAATTAATTTGCCTGTCTCATACAAAAAACTTCATCAGTTTTAGATTAGGTATCAGTACTGTCAGCCATGTTCTGTTAGAATCAAAAACTAACATACTTGAAACATACTGGAGATCACTAACACACGTAGTCACTTAGTACAATAACAGATAATCTATTAAAAACATAAAAAAAGATAAATACGACTCTCAACTAAAAATACAATCAAAGTTAACGTTGTTACACACGCAAACCAGAGTAATCAAAGCATGTGTAACATTTGCTATGATAAGCATTCAAAAGTCTTTACCTGAGCCACCAAAATGAAAAGTTGTATGTTCTTCCCTAAATTTAATTCTCAAGAGAAAGCTAACTGATAATATGCTTACATTTTGTCCATTCATAGAGCTCAGTAGGGGGAGCATAGAGCCTACTGCAAAAATTCATTTTATGAGAATCACTTTTAAGAATGGCTAAACATGAATTACGGTAGGCACAGAAGTTATTACTAAAATTCTAAGTCCACCAGAGGAAAATGTGTTTGAACAAAATGGACAAACAAGAAAACAAATGCTTCTTCACTTACAATTTGTTGATATAATCCTGACAGCTAATTTTCAAGCCTTCCAGAAGCACAACAACATACTAAATAAATGAATCCTAAAACTCCTGACTTAAAGTCACTGATGTTGCCAAGAAATATCCCCATAGTCAAAAGTGTTATTTTTGCAAAATGGTACAAAATCTTCAAATGACAAAGCTGCTGTTTATATTCTAGTCTAAAAGTATTTGTGTGTTTTGAATTTTTTGGCCACTTAAGTTAAAAATTTCTAGGCCTGTTTCTGCCTACATTCACGAGTATAATTTCTTTAGATTTTAAGTGGGTTTGGTTAGCTATAATTAAACTGTCATACTGTATTAATATTTCAAGTACAATACAGAGAAGAAACAGAAGCTAAGCATTTTTCTGTGGCAATTAGAACAATGGAATTGTAGGCAATAATGGAAAGTGTGGTATAAACAAATGTCATGTCTCTTACCATGAAGAATAAATAAAGAGAAGAGATACAAAATAGACAGAGAGTACTAAGCAGTTGCTTCCATCATAATAATGGAACCTTATTCTGTTATTTTCTCCTTAAATCTTCCCAACGTTTTTCATGTAACCAAGCACTGCTGAATCTGGAAGGGTGGAAAAGGAAGTTGACCATGAGAGGATCTCCAGATTAGAGTTTCTCTCTACTTCACATGTTTACTTTCTATACATGTTGAGTTCCATTTTGGCTATATTTTATGGATTTCAATATCAGATATAACCAATTTGTGCATAACTGCCACCCCTGCACATCCAACCTACTTTTTCAGCATTCAGCTGAGCTCTTTTCATAGTTGTTTATTTTGACAATACCAATGGACTATATACTATACAAATATCAAACAAAGATGACTCTTAGTTTTAAGAATTTATAAACAGGAGACAATAACCAGCCACATCCAAAGGGCAGAGTACAGAAAAACAAGACAGTTATTTTTCAGTACCATAGACTGTAGTTTTGGTAAAACACGCAGCTAAACTTTTGTCAAGTTTTTGTAAAGCAGCACTGGAGAATTCCACATAGGATACCAGAGAAAAATAATTTTCTGGGGAATTCTTCCACAGTGGTAAAGATAAGCCTGAGAGAAACAACAGCAGCGTTGTTTTTCATAACTCAGCCAGCAGGCACCAAAGGTAGCCTGGAAGTAGACATCAACGCCTGACTGCTATCTGGACAATGGCACAGTGCTTACAGACTCTACTCTGAAAGCAAAGACAAATTATTCTGGTTGGATGTGATTAAAAATGGGGAGGCAACAGTGATACAGACATTCGCCTTTTATACTCCTATCACCACAAGGCAGTATTTTCGCAAACTAAGAAATGCAATTATATGTTAAGACACAAGATGACGGAAATTTTCACTCAATGGGTACGTACATCAGAAACCCAACACAGGAAGAATGTGAAAAACTATAAAGTTAGCCCAGCCATGAACACCTAGAGAGGAATGAGAATCAAAGGTGATGCTTGGACAGTAGACATGGAACTGGGTAATATGGCAAAAAGCAGATAAGAAAGGAGGGGAAGACTGTGAGCTCTGCTAGGTAGATATCTATCAAGACAAGCAAGAAAAACACTTCAATTTGGAGAGAAGATCTTACTACAGGATTAAACTCCGCCACCAAAAATAGGTATTGATACTCAACAACAAATTCAGTCAACAGATTGATTACCTAATAACAACATTTCTGGATCATCAACTTTACAGCATAGCTAAATTACTTTTTCATTTAAACTTGTTATTAACTTACTTCAGTAGGAAGCACATATAGACGTAATGAATTGCAATATAAACAATTAAGCTGATGCATGAAAAAGGCTAGATGGAACTAAGGATACACTCTTTTCAGCCCAGCCAAAGTGCCTCTATACTGCTGCACTCAGCATGAGCAACAAACAGGAGGAGTTGGAAGCCTCTACAAGAAAGCTTTGACCCAGTTGCCACTACTGATACTTGGTGGGACGAATCCATGACTGGTGTGCGGCTACAGGCTGCTCAGAAGGGACAGGACAGGAAAGAGGGTCAAGGGGGTTGCTCTCTACAATAGACGGATGGAGTGCAATGTGCTGTCCCTGAAGAACAGCCACGAGCAGGTTGGAAGGCTGTGGGTAGGAATCAGAGACTGAGGCAATAAAGGGAACTAGTGGTCAGTGTCTACTACAGGCTGCCTGACCAAGGGGAGCCTCTTGATGAAGCCTTCTTGTTCCAGCTACAGGAGGCACCGTGCTTGAGGCTCTTGTACTGCTGGTGAACTTCAACCACCTTGACATCTGCCAGAGAAGCAGCATGGTGAGCTGTAGGGAATCCAGGAGACTCCTGGGATGAATGGAGGATAAGACAGGTAATGCAGAGGGGATATGACACTGGACCTGATGGTCACCAAGCCCGGCCTGACCAACCCAGTGGCCTTCTATGACGGAGTGACTACATCAGTGAACAAAGGAAGCGGTATGGATTGCATTTTTCTGGACTGCTGTAAAGCCTTTGACACCATCCCCCACAACATCCTTGCCTACAAACTGGAGAGATTTGATGGGTGGACTGTTTATTGGATAAGGAATTGGCTGGACAGTTGCATCCAGAGCAGTAGTCACTATCTCAGTGTCCCAATGGATACTGATGATATCCCTCAGAGGGCTGTACTGGGACCAGTGAGATTTAATGTATTCGTTAATGACACAGGTGAAGGGATTGAGTGCACCCTCAGCAAGACTACAGATGACATCAAGCTGAGTGGTGCAGCTGAGAAGCCTGAGGGATGGGATACCATCCAGAGGGACCTGGCCAAGCTCAAGAAGTGGGCCCATGGGAAACTCATGAAGTTCAATGAAGCCAAGTGCAAGGTGCTGCACACGGGTCAGGGCAACCCCAGTATTAACACAGGCTGAGACGAACAGATCGAGAGCAGTCCTGCCAGGATGGGCTTGGGGGTTCTGGGTAAAGGATGAGAGACTGGACATGAGCTGGCAATGCGTGCTTGTGACCCAGAAAGGCAAACATGTCCTGGGCTGCAACAAAAGCAGCATGGCCAGCAGATCAAGGGTGGGGATTCTCCTCCTCTGTTCTGCTCTCCCGAGACTCTACTTGGAGTTCTGCATCCAGCTCTGGGGTCCCCAGCACAGGGAAGATATCAGCCTGTTGGAGTGAGTCCAGAGGAGAGACACCAAGATCATTAAAGTGATGGAGCATCTCTCCTATGCAGAAAGGCTGAGAGAGTTGGGGTTGTTCAGCCTGAAGAAGAGAGGGCTCCAGGGAGGTCTCACAGCAGCCTTCCAGTACCTAAAGGGGGCTTACAAGAAAGACGGAAGACTTTTTACAAGGGCATGTAGTGACAGGACAAGCGGGGATGATCGTAAACTGAGAGTAGGTTTAGACTGGGTATTAGGAAGAAATTCCTTACTGTGAGGGTGGTGAGGCACTAAAACAGGTTGCCCAGAGAAGCTGTGGATTCCCCATTCCTGGAAGAGTTCAAAGGGTTGGGTAGGGCCCTGAGCAACCTGAAGTAGTTGAAGATGTCCTTGCCCATGGCAGGGTGGTTGGACTAGATGACCTTTAAAAGTTTCCTACCACCTCAAACTATTCTGTGATTCTTTTAATTGTCAGAGTTTAAAAAAAAAACCACACACGAACTGAAAAAACCCTCCAAAATACCTGGACATGATCATGATTCTGGATTACCTAAAGAGAATCTTTGAGAATACTTTCAGTAAGGGCACAAGTATTTTTGATCCTTTGTAGTACATTTATCTGAGATGGAGTTAATTTTCCTTGCAGCAGCTGGGCTTTGTATTTGTGATTAAAACTGTTGATAACACACCCATGTTTTGGCTATTGTGGAACAGCATGGATTCCTCTTCTTCATGTCCTGCCCTGTCCTGCTCTCCTGCTTACCCCAGGGAATGGGCTGGGGGTGAGCAAGAGACTGGGCAGGACATAGCTGGGACAGTTGACACAAACTGACCCAAACAATACTTCGTACCATATAATATCATGCTCAGCAAAAAATCTCAGGGACAGGGGGAGGGCAGGAAGGATGCTCATGGCTACACCATTTGTCTTCCCAAGCATGATTAAGCATGCTGAAGCTCTTTTTCCATTTTCCTGGAAGTGGCTAACATCTGCCAGCTGATGGGAAGAGTGAATAAATTTCCTTTTCTGCATGCGGCTTTTGCTTTCCATACTGCGCTGGCATTATCTTTCATCCACAAGTCTTCTTGCCTTCCCTCTAGTTTGTCAGCCTTGAAAGATGGCAGGTGAGTGAGTGGCTCCGTGTGTGTGAAGCTGTTGGCTGAGCCCAATGCACCACAACTTTTAAAAATATCTGCCTTGACTACCTAATGTTTCAAAATCTGTACTTGAATACAAAGATCCTTTTTTACTTCGCAGCAAATACACTTCTCCAGTGTTGCACAAAAGTAGATACAAATTCAAACTTTGTGACAAAATTTTGTTTGTAACAAATTATTTCAAAACTGGATACAAATTACAAATACATTGAAAAACAGCAGTAATACGGAAATACAGTATCTTTAATACTGGAAACTTCTCAAAAACTATTTTTATAGGAAAAAAGTATCAGTAACTGTAAGACTGTCAGTGTGATTTGAAGAAAAGCAAAGAAAGTTTTCATATTCATATTTAAGTTCTCAGCTTGCAAGGTAATCAGGCAGACATACAAGTCCTTGTAGTTAGAGTACAATCACTATGTGTCTACTTCTGAAAGACTTTTGATAGTCAAAGATACAGGAAGATTGTTCTAATGCGACAGAAAATTTAAACTGAGGCTTCTGTATCTTCCCACGTTAGTGAAGCTCCAAGATTTTCACAAAATAAAAACCAAGGTAAAAAAATCAAGCTGAGCATATGATTACATTGTACCAATTAAAACTATCATTGTAGAAGATAAAACTGAAATACCGCAGAAAGAGAAAATATGCTATCAAGGAAGAAGTATTAAATTCATACACAAAATTATGCGGAAAGTCTCTCAGCAAACTGATTGTGGGCTGACTGACTGTTGATCAAGTATTTCCCAGAATTCTAACTCGAAAAACCAAATTAAACTAGACTTTTCAGTACAGATAAATAGATATAAACTTTCAAATAATGAAGAAAAGGCACATAACAAAGAAATCAGCGTGCAAAATGCAACCGAAACAAGCAATATGACTGGCCATTTTATTCAGGAAAACTTTTAAACCTTTTCTACCCCCCTTTACATGAGTTACAGCAAAGACATTCACCCATAGAATTCAAAACAAACCACTTTTATGAGAGCAAAAAATACATAGGATTATTTCTTATAAAGTTCTGGATATTAGGAAAAGCAAATTATTTCATTCTCAAAGAGTCAGTGAACCAAAATGAGAAATCTCAAGAGAATAAAAAATATTTCTATCAGAGGAAAGCAGTAAGGACAGAAAAGTGTTATATACATATATGGTAGGCTTACCAGAATACATTTCACTGTGTGGATGGCACTAGGGTCCTTGTTGTTAGCTGCCCAGTGAAGTGGGATTTTTCCTTCAATATCAGGAATTCCAATATTTGAATCGTGTTTTATGAGAAGTTTTACATGCTCTGGGTTATTGTAGTAGGCACTCCAATGCAATGCAGTTTGCTGCAACACAATTTTCACAAGCTTTATAAACATGAAACATTGAAACATGAAAATTGAAGTTGGCTAAAACCAGCTTTAAACAACAGGTAAATGAACAAGCTTTTGTTACACTTCATTAAAGAGGACTGACAGAAAACTGAGCACATGTACCTGGGGTAGCTGACAACTCAAAATTTGTGAAAACATGCTTTAAACAAAGCTGAACAAGAGGCCTATCTACCTCAGTAAGAGCAGACCATCACACACTTTTGCTGCTGACATCTGAATTAGGTCTAAGCTACACCAATGTACATGAGATCCAAACTGAGAAGCCCTTATGCCTGGAACGTAAGTATCTCTGGTAGGACACTAACTGCTTTATACGAAGATTTATTGGACTATGGCAAGAGAAAAATGTCCATGCCACTCAGCACTGCCCTGTTGGCTATTTGGTGCAGCAGTTCAGACCCGGAGAAAATATCTGTGCTTGGTATTAAGCAATGACATCCAAGCTAGAATGATCATCTGAACCAGGCCTCGGCACCAGAGCTGCACTACAGAACAACTGCAGTGAATAATGTGGTCCCTCTTAAATGTCAAACTGTTGGGATAACACAAACTGACAGAGAAGACCACTCTCCACTAGGGGAAGATGGCACTGAATGCTTTCACTGGACTTGGATCCGTCTTGAACAAAGACGGATTTGGATTTCTTCACTGTCTGTGATGACTCAGAATTCTGAGGTTGAATATTAGTGAATCTGAATGCCCAACGAGCCATGGCAGTCCAATAAAACATCAAAAGGCAATCCATGCTCCTATTGCCAATTCCTGACTGCCAGGCAGCTTCTTTACAGGCCTTATCAACACTCACAATTACATAAGCGAGCCAATGTGGGGGGGTTTCTTAACCAGCAAAATGTTGGCATATCAACAAGTGTTTCATTTATTAGACACACCTCTCCCAATGGCCAAGTAACAGAGAGTTGTAAGACAAAGAATGCATTTATTTTTCCCATCTCTCTTACCCCCTCACCCTTGCTAAATATCCACATGGCACTTTGATTGGAAACAGAGAAATAACTCCGGCAGGACATTTGTGTACAGAAGTACAATAGCCTGGATTAGCACCCTTAAACAGTGACATGGAATGTGTAAGTTCATTATCATATCCTTAACTTCTCTGTAAAGGGAGAAGGTAAAAGGAAGCCTATTTGTGTTTTTTACTGCCAGCTGTTAGTTTAGTACCATGGTAAGTAAAATAAGATAGCACAGCCTTCTTTTCTACTAGGCACTTACTGAGGAGGAGCTCCACAAAGCGCCACCACAGCCTTGTACCAGTAAAAAATTGCAATAAACTGATGAGTGTTATTTATTAAATGGAGCTGACCAGTATCCCTGGAAACTGACAGTTGCAATGAAAGCAGAAACTTTTGGTTACCAGAAGGCCAATGTAGCCTTGGTTCACTGACTTCTCTCACCTACAGTTACCAACATGGAAGCAGATGTAAAATACACTTTTCTCTCTCATATTCAAGAATTACAGTTGACAATCTTGATGTGCACAGTTGCTGTCAGGAAACTGAACAAGCCATGTGCCCAACAGGGTCACACAGGTCGGACTCTGTATCCCAGATCATCTTTCACCAACCTGAATTCTGTTTTTGCTACTGCAACTACTCATGACATCAGCTGGGAGAAAAGTGCTCTAAATTCTGTGGAGAATCTGGCAATGCTTTGGAAATACTGCCTTGGAAATCTGCTAAACAGGAACGGTTGCTAAATGGTTTTGGCTGGTTTATGTATACCTTTGTTAAATAATTAGCATGGTCATGAAGTCAGCATGATCTCTCCAGAATGACTGCTGTAATTATAGGCAGTTTCCCAGTGACTCTTATCACAAAAAGATTCTAAATGTGAGGTTTTTCAAAGGAAGAAAAGCAAGATAAGCACATGCTATCCAGACTCTAACAAGGATCACAACGTTACAGAAGGACTTGGATTGGTTTTGAATCCTATTGTTGTAACTACTCCCAAGAAGAATGTCGATGGAGCCAGTGCAATGGACTTCGACATCATTAAATCAGAAAAACAGTAATATTTCTACTTTGAAGACCTAGAAAAAGTTTTTGACAAGTAATTTTTTGCACACAACAACTTGATGCAAAACAGATTTCTAAAGTTGCTACAAGCGTTGTCTTAAAACAAGCCGTACTTTTACCTTGTTTCTGTCCTGGGTATCCACTTCTCCAGGTGCCATATGTTTTAACAACAAAGCTAAACATTTTGGGCTTTTGTGACGTGTAGTTAAATGTAATGGTGTCATATCCTCTAAGTCTTTCTGCATCCAGTTCCCTCTACGAGCCAGTAAAAGTTTCATGAAGCGGTAATTTCCCTGGGTAAAGAAAAAATATCAGAAAT
Source organism: Oreocharis arfaki (assembly GCA_013398015.1). NCBI lineage: Eukaryota > Metazoa > Chordata > Aves > Passeriformes > Paramythiidae > Oreocharis > Oreocharis arfaki. Next base: position 170,772 of record VZRR01013698.1, on the reverse strand, counting down.
CCATGTCAGTTTATCAAACCAAATAATGATACTGTTTGGATATATTTATTGGATTACAGTGCCGAAAAAAACCTGCAGCAAAACAGCTCAAAGCTTTGGAAACATCTAATTAAGCTTTTTTTGTTTACATGAACCCATCATTTTTAGGTCTGTTGTGCTATTTGTTATTAGGTACATATATTCCATTAACAGAGTAAGACAGGGTTCATTAATACCAAAAATTCTGCAATATCATCAGTTTCTTAACTGCTTAGCCCCAGTAAGCATCACGTAAAAACTGAAATAAGACCATTACATGCTGGTTTCAGCAACGTAAACAGTTATCAGATGAGGAATAAAACTAAACATGAAGAAAGAATACAATTTTCAAAATGAAAGTAAGAAAAATAACTGGGAATGATTCAGAAAGATAAAATGTATTCATTGGAATATACAGCAAATATATGCAAAAGTGATTGTTTCTTACATTTTTTAATTGGGGACTGTATGAGTTTTGGTCTACAATATACATGATAAATGGATGGGACAGCTAGCTTCACAACACATTGAAAATACTTCACACTAGGACTTTCACTAGGTTTTCATTATGTTTTCAGAAGAAATAACATAGAAATGCTTCAATGATATAAATACGATATAATGATATAAAAAATTAGGGTGGATCCCCAAAAAACCAATCTGGTTTTATTTCTCAAAACACTGAAGAAGCCAGTGAAAAATTAAAGATATGAACATGCAATCATGAAGAAGCTGTACTGATTTAGTAGTATAGCCAGCCTTGACTAGCTACTACCCCTTGCTTGAAGGTTATTTTCCATATGAGAGAGATGCTACATACAATATTTTGATGCTTCCACTTCCCAAAGTCTATTGGGTTTATCAAATCACCTTCAGCAGTTAAGTTGCAGTCGAGGACCAGCAACTGCTGGAGCAATAACAAATTGAAGCAAAACATCTGCACCTACCTTCTGTCATCATGGTTTAAACACCCCTGCTCTTTTCACACTCTAAATTTTAACCTTTCCTAAAGTGAGAGGAGTGTGTTGTCTCGTAATTTTGCTCACTGTCTTCCAATGTTTCCTCAATATACCGGTTTTTGCCAATTTCCCATATAGCTCATTACCGATAAGTATAATGGAAATAGAAAGCTCAGAAGAGAAGATAAATGGTACTAATTCTCCTCCACTCAGGGAAAAGCTGGCATATTTGATGAAGCTTTATTAGACAATGTACACAGGAAAGGTGACACTCAAATCAATAGAAGTCATGTCTTTGGATTCTTCTGCTTATGAAACTACCTGCAAATTAACATACTTCAGTCTGCTACAATTCTTTTATAAATTCTGCATGTTAGCTTAGTCCCCTTAGGCTGTCTTTGGAAAAACAATGAAGAAAAGGTAACCAAGTAGACAAGGGCAAGCAGTGCTAATGAACGGGGGCACTTTGGTATCTCATAAGACTCAGAATTGCAAATCACTTTTGTCAGCAGAATGGTAGGATGGAGGCAGGCCAAAAGATTCCAGAAGCCTCCACAGTATCCAGTGCCAGGGCATAGAAAATATTCAAATTTCATTTTTCAGAGCAGCCATAAACATTGGAAGGGCATATTTTACATATATTACTGCTCTGGCTTTTGTCTAATAGCAATGGAAGACTTGAGCTTATTAATGCAGAATGGATTTCACCAGCTACAGCCAAAATAAATGAATGTGATTGTTTTTTCCCCTTCTACACTACTTTATTTTAAAATACAAAACAGAGAAAGCAAATCATGAATGAGCTCAGACAAAACTAACTCTTCCTGCTTCTACCATTTATTGTTACTGCTCGTCAGTGACAGCCTCTAAGAAAAGGCTGCTAAAAAACCTACCACAAACCTGCCTGAACATGCAAACTTCTCTTGCCAGAGACAGCATGGTTACTACAGCATCCACAGTGAGAAGTGATCAGATACATCTTTTTCTTCTGCTGGGTGTCAGGGAAAGTATAACCTCAGGATTTTGCCTCTTTAATAGAGAGACACATATCAAGGCATACTCAGAAGGACAGGAGCAGAACAGCATGATATCTACAGAGGTCCTAAACCACAGAGAGCACACTCAGAATTAATTAAAGAAAAATTTGGGAAGGAGCTAGGCATGAGAATACTCCTCATTATTACCATTATACTGTACAGGCAAATATAAGAAACATTTACAAAACTCATTAAAAAAGAAAAACTAAAACTAGCAAAAAAGTCTCAGTGTATCCATGATGTGGTTGGCAATTAGACTGGAGGAAGACAATATTAAATAACTTGAGAGAATATTAGTCTTGGAAGAAATATAGCTGCTTTTCCCCATCACAGAGGATAATACATTTGGGCTGTTTTCAGTATTTCCTGCACACAGTGCATGCATACCCATGAAAGAAAAAAAAAATGGTTTTGCCTGTTGATGGATACTTACTGGAAGATTTACAAATATATTCTGCTTTTTGAATGAATTCCACTGTAAAGAAGAGTGAAAGTTTAAATAATGCATAAAATTAAGGAAACGTGCCTTTTTATTATTAGAATTTCTCTCCCTATACTGTATTTTATATTTGCTATTACATATTTTCCATCAGTTACTACTACATTATTCTCTTGCATGCTTAGCCACCAACAAATCCCTCTCCTTAGCAAATGAATTTGTAATAAATCCCTTCATTCTGAAACACAAAAGATTCTGTTTCTTCCAAATGATTTAAGATTTTTTTAAACACTACCACAGAAAACACCTGTACTTACATTACTTATCTGAATGATCTTATCCATGCTTTTACTTCTGACTGCTGTTCTTTTCGTTAGTAATACCATGAATTTTGCTGTCTTCCTTTCACTTGTTAGAAAAGAATATTGTGCTTTTTAATGACAATGGAAAATTTCCCCTCCGTCAATTGATTACTGCTTGAGTTTGTAAATATGCAATGTATCAACATGCCTTGAAGGCAGATGTAATTTAGATCTTATTAGGTGGAGGGAGGGAATGCTTAATTTGAAAAGGCAATTTCTCCATTTTTATAAAATTTTTGTGTATAAAAAGTCTTCAAGCTGGCTAGGTTTTACTCGTAAATAATGCACTTGACTGGCCTAAACACTCCTGGGCAGCATGAAGCTCTCTGAGTCAGGCTATGGTCTCTTACCATTAACAATGACTCAAAATTTATTCTGTTAAAAACAGAAAACATTATGAGCAAACAGGATTAAATACACATACAGAAAACTCTGTTCCTTGTAGCCAAAATTTACCATTCCAATGACAACTCTTAAAATTCCTTCAGATTCTATTAAAATTATTTTCAACCAAAAGACTGAACTCTGCAAACTACAGCAGAGTTTCAGAGAACAGCTGACTTCAGCATCATCAGAAGAAATACTTCTGCTATTTAAAAAATTCAGCCACATGTACTAACTGCAATGTGTAGAGCACATTTTTTGGTAGACAGTTCCATAAGCAACCATGTCTCTGCCATCAAGTAATGACTTCGAAGAAACTTCTGGACCCCAAGCTAAACTACTAAGCAGACAGAAAAACTTTCCTTTAATGAATGTTCCAATAGAGAAGAGAGTGATGAAAGAAATATCTTAGTCAGAATCAATGAATTTTCCAGAATTTAGATTATCTCCGAAATTGAAAACATCATCCCCAAAATTGCAAGTTCACTCATTAAAAAAAGCTGTCTAGTATTTTCAATATGATTTTACTGCCAGGGAAAGGTTTCAGTGGAAAATTGCTGGTAAATATTTCTACCTAGTTTTCTGGGCCTATAAGAATGTGTTTATTTCTTCATTCATCTCAAGCAACATTTTCAACCTATTTTCTCTTCCTGGCTTGTTGAGGAAGTGTAGTAAGAGAGCAGCTGGGTGGGCATCTGTCAAACAGCCACAGTCAGTCCATCCCATATGGTCACCTAAGTGAAAGGCTAAAGAAAAAATGAGCTCTGTTCAGTGGTGTTATGATGCTAATCATAGGTCGATACTGAAACTACTGGTTGTATTATCAACGCACTAAAAACATCGGCCTCACACTTCACATCGTTCCACTCTGTACAGCCCACAGAGTCCTGCTCTGAGTCACCCCGTGCCACGTGCCTCTGCTTCAAACATTTCCTCAGAAGTTAAGTACTTTTCACAGCAAACTTTTAAGTATTTCATAAGCATAAAAACTTGCTTTAAAGAGCTCACCTGGATTCTAAAAACATTCTGCTGATGTGCAACAGACCTCCGCGAAAATTTGTTTTCATTCTCATCCCACTATTTCTTGGTGAGTTAACTTGGTCATTGTATAACTGTGTCCTTCTACACTCTGACTAACCACTTCTCCTACCCTGTAGTGCAGATCCATCTCTGACGCTACCCTTTTCATATTCCAATTTCAAAAACATACTGCATAGATAAATATAACACTTTTTATAAAGGGAGAAACTGAGCTGTACAAGGTAAGACTAAGAGTCAGAGGAATCTGTGCATCTCTCCAAGCACATCAAAAGCACACTCATGGTTAGGCTACCATCATCTCATCATCAGTGGGTTAAAAGGGGCCAATGTGCATTGAAAAATTCCTTATTTCCCTATTAAATGCTGAGACCACATTTTCAAAAACCATAACAATTCCAATCCATGTGAAGCACCTAACACGACTCGAAAGACTGATTTGTAATAATTTTCAATGTAGTGCACATGACTTTTCTACTGTTACAGCACAGCTATGCTTGATTTTCAGAATACCTACAATGGGCCTGTGAAGATTTAGTGCACTGTAAGGGTTGCTGGAGGAGCTGGGGAAAAGGCAGCCCAGCATCTCTATACAACCTCCTGGTAAAAACAGCAGGGGTCATTAAAAAGAATGCCAAGCTGTTAAACCATGAAGATGCCACTTTGGCTCCACTCCAAAATTACACACCTGCTTTCCCAGGACTGGGAACAGACAGACCAAAAGAATGCAAACAAAGGAGGTGGTTTTTAAGGGCTTTTCATTGCTGACAGTCATAAGCACTGAAGATGCAGTCAGGGCATATACTTGCAGTAGAACAGAAAGCCTTAGAAATATTTACAGATAAACCACAAATTAGAACTGAAGGCTAAAATTGACCCTCTGGATTAGAAAATCCATCCTCCAGCACCACAGAGAGTAAGAACATCTAATCCTTTTCAAAAAATTCCTAGCAATTTCTTTTAACTGGAATTACAGTGTTTGGGATTTTTTTCTCCCAGTTCTCTCAGTTTCAGGCTGGGGTATTCAGGTTTTGGTTGTTGTTCGGGGGGTTTTTTTTAAGCCAACACATACACAAGGACACATTTCATTCTTCTACCCATGAAAACACAGTGTGGCTTTTAAAATCTAAACAAGCATTGGTCTTCTTATCTCAGTAAAAAAGGATAAACCCTACATTGCCCTCAAAAAATCATCATCTCTCTGCACTCATTCTGGTTGGAACTCTTCTGTTTTGAACACAAGTAAGCAGAGATTACAGGGCTACCAGACGGGGTCCCACAAAGTACCCTACTGAATCCCAATGATACTTATCTACTGCTAGTGCATATATCTTGTCAGATATACTTAAAACTGCATTTCTCCCATAAATTAAGTACATTCTCCAATCAGTTAGCACATGACATCCTTCTTGGTCATTTTTCCAATAATAAATTCATAATACACAGAATAAATTGTAATGTACCATCGACTTCCCCCCCTTTTCCCATCGAGACTTGCATTTTGGACTATAATACTTCTAGCCACTTCAATTACGTTCAGTATTCTTATTCTTCTGCTATCCCAGCCACTGCCATCTTCTTTTTGTCTGACAATAATGCCTAACACTGTGCCACTCCAAAGCATCCTTCAAAAAAATACTACTCATGATTCTAAGCTTGTTCATAAAAAATATTGACTAATGTTAGATTTGAGTGCAACTGCTGAGGAATTCTAACACATGCCCTCTGATCTAATCGCTCATTTTTCAACTGTATCTGTTTTCAGTTCATTATCAAATAATAACTTACCATTCTCTTACATTTTGTGTCCTAATTTCCCATTAAGCTTGCAATTTGCCATCTAGCACTCCAGTTAATATTTTTGTACAGGCCTAAAGAGGCAACCTATTGAATTTATTTCTACAAAATGAGTTAATTAAATATCCAGTTACTTTTAAAGAATGTACACTGACAGAAGGTGCTCATTTTACAGAATTTTCTATTTCTGCTTACATATTTATCCCCATATAATTTCAAATTCTTTGATGCTTCTGAGGTCAAATAGGCTACGTCTCTCAGCTTCTTCCTTCTTAAAACATTACTTACCACTATTTTAAAATGTTATTGAATACTCTAAATTCTGTACTGTTCCAATTCCCAAAGAACGATTCATTGATTAAAATTATTTTACACCTCATCCCTTCCTGTTTTTGTACTGTTGAGATGAGATTTACCAAAATCAGGCATTAACCACTGACCATAGCCCTAACAGAGCCCTGCAGTAGCTAAGCCTGGTCAGCAAGTGTACAGCAGAGTGCAGGCAAGTGGCAAAACAGAGGCCCCCACAAAATGAGAAGCCCAAAGGTCAGCCTATTGAAAGGGGTGTGTTTGAAGACAGCAGTGCAGCAAGTCCACCAACCATGACAGAAAGGATTTCAGAGATCTGATAATTATACATCCTACCATAGATTAATAATTTATTAGCTTATTAAATTTTGATTGTTGAAATATATTCATTATTAATTGAGCAGCACTTATGTAAGACATCTTAGCAAAATTTTCTTAGTAATCTTTTTTGAAAAGATGGACTATTTAACAATCAATAAATTCCCTTCAGAGGAATATAACATACAATTCAGTTACTTTTACTCTTTCACAAACAGAACACCACAAAATTATTACAGTTAAATTAATTGCAAAGATAAAACATCTCCTGTTCTAATAGTACACCAGTTGTAACATGGGCAGTGATTATACAACTACTAGATAATTATTACTGTCTTTAAATATTATTAATGTTTTAGTTTTTCTTTTAAACTCCTAAATAGTATTTAAGAAAGTATAGCTGGATATATAATGACATCCTGAGAACAGAAAAATGAATTATATCATGGGTTATTGCATACATATTCCCTCACGTACACTGTTAGCTTTAGACCCAGATTAAGAACTGTGAATGCACATTGAACTTCAGGATACCAGGCCACTGATCTCCTTTTCCACAGAAGCACATTCTGTCCCAAATATATTAATTATTAATGAGTAAATAAATAAATAAATGTAAAAAAACCAAAACAGATTGCTATAATCTTTTAACAGTACGATTAGATTAGCTAAGCCTTTTAAACCCAAGACTCCTTAGGAGTTGGAGTCAAGACTTAATTGTTGCTTATGCTTGAAACACAAAAATGTCTATACTTTTTAACAGTGATGTATCAGTTTCTAAAGCCAGTAGAAATCTATGCATTGACAAATACTAAATCATACTGTACACTCAGACACTCATGGAGGTAAAATATGTACAACGTGAAAGTATTTTAGATTTTACCTTAAAAACCCAAGCAGAACATATCAGCCACTTGGCACGGCATTAACATGCTTTGCCAACAGATTAGCACAGATGCTACAGCCAAAGTTGAGAACAGCTCTCTGCTGTCAGATGCTTTCAAGAAGCAGTGAAAGTCAGAAAACTTGAACTCCTTAATTGCTAGCTAAGCCTTTAAATGACAAATACATCCATGAGGTTTCTCTTTAAAACAAAAATGGCAACTGAATTTAACCTGCTTATCTTCACAGAGAAGAAACCGCTCTTTGATCTACTCCATCTTACAGAAGATAATCTTATATACACAAACATGTTCACTCTCTTTCCAGTGAGGAGATGCTGAAGAGAGGATGCTTCACCCTACAAATAAACTTTGTACAAAATAAACAAATTTTCAAACCCCAAATATTTTAATAACTTTGGAAAGGAAAGGGGCTGTGCACATGGTTTCTTCAGAGGTTGTTTCATCTTTTAGTATCTCTTTGAGAAGAGGCAGGTTCTAAGACTGTCAGAAACCACCTAGAATGATGTGGACTTGTGTCATCAACACCTACCAGTTTCAGTAGCTTTTCAGGAAGCAAACTAAGCACTTAGAAAACCAGAATCTGTTCTATCATACTTCTAATTCGATATCTATAGGAACAGAATACTGTTCCAAAAGCAACTGAAATCCATACATCAAAAGAAGTATTTTGATATGCTTATATTATCAGCTAATTTCCAGAAATCTCACAAGAACTCTTCAGAAGAAAAACTACTAAGAGAGGCTAGCAAGTAGATACATGAATTTAATTGCAAATAAGAATTATTTGGATTTATAAATTAGTACTTGTGTTTTGAAACCTTATCCATGCATGAAATACTGAAACTTCTTGATTTCTAATACACTGAAACTGAATTCATATTGCCTGGTTACAACAGCTAAAAGCCCTGTAAAAGCTACCCTTTACTGTATATGACCACACCATTCTTACACTCCTCGAATATCAGTAAATTCATTTAAACAGCTCCTGAAAAAACAAAGTCAACATAGCTACTTAAAACCCCAGTTTCTAGTTAAAATTAGTAAAGCCACCATCAAAATATCAGGCTGTCTCTCTGGTTACCACCAACTAAGCGCTAACTCCTTGATTAACAATGTAACTGAAAAAATAAAAGAAAATCTTTAGGATTATTGTTTTAGACATAACCCTTAGCAGTCATCCATTGGACCACAGCTTCGAAAAAAAAAAAAATCTGTAAGCTCTTTATTACCTCTGTGTGGACAAGGATGATGCCATGCCTTCCATCTAACAAACCACCGGTGGATTTAAATATGCGATGCTCTGCTAACCCTTTCAAGTCAACCATGACAAAAACATCACTGATTTTTGACATTGGGTTTAATCTTGCAAAGTACCCTTTTAGCAACTTTGTTAGCAGCATCCTAGACTCAAAAGTAAAACACTCAAGTGGAGAAAATCTCTCAGACAGCTGAACAGAAACCTTATTTACCAGTTTCCAAGCTGAACATGTTCATCTGTCTGGCAAAGCGTCTTAGGCAATACATCAGCGAGGAACATCAGCACCACTTGAGGCCAGTTCTGACTATCAGACATTTTGACTGAAAGCAAGGCAGTGTCTCAACTAAGGGCAATTCTCCCTAAAGCCTCTTGCAAGATTGGCTTTACTCTCTTGGTTTCCATAGGAATAGACAGAACTATCAACTGGCATGCAGTTAGAGAATGAAACAGAGAAGACAACGGACCAGTGCTGCAAAAGCCAAGGTAAAACTGCTTCCCAGCATAGGCTGAAAGAAAATAGGTGTTTGTGTCTTACAGACTTTGACCTCATTTATCCATGGCCTGTACATGTTGTCCCTAGGTAGTGTTCTCAGCTCTTCAGCAATAAATGTTATGGTTTACCTACAGAAATTAGTGGCTTTCATCTAAAAAACACTTCAAGGATGAAAATGCAATTAGCATTCTCATTTCCAGTTGATCTCTTCCACTGTTACTGAACTCGTTTTCCTGTAGTGTTCTTTTGAAGTCACTCAGGCAGAAGTATCCACAACACACAATCTCTGGGGATTTACAACAGAGCCTGAGACACATCATCCATATTTACAGGATCACTGCCCACCTCTCCATAAAGAATCAAAGACTAACCTTTCAAAAAATATTGTATTTCAAAAAACAGCGATTTGAAAGATTTGTCAGAAAGTACGGAATCCCTCCTCCCCAAAAATACAAGTACCAGAAAATATTTACTATACTCATTTTCTTCATCTTAATGGCTTTGAGTTGAATTGTCTTGAACTAAGAGCAGTGTCACAAAACTAAGAAAATATATCCCTGAAATAGACGTATGCCTTTTTAAAATCTAATAAAAATGTTACAAATCACAGTATTATCCACGACAGAATCCTACCTGAAGTCTAAATAACAGCTATCAATCCAGTCCAAGTCTTTTTATCCTACCTTTGTGCAGCCCTATTTCATTCTGGAAGCAAACTAATTGCCATTACTACTAAGCATCACTCTGACCAGTGCTGTGTCACTACTGCCTTGTACTTCTTAATTGCACCCCTCTAAGTGCATGTCATGTCCTTCCAGACTGCTGGAAGCAACAACACCTGCAAAGCGAAAACGTTGCATATATGCTCATTTTCGAGCACAGCTCCACAGAATTTTTTGTTATTATTTTAGCTGCCGTTTTATCTGAAAATAAATGCATGCTTTTTATGTGATTTAAATATATTTCAAACATTTTAAGTCCTATAACAAACCACTATGTGAAATAATTGCAAATCTACCTATTAAATTCTATTTGACGAGAAAAGGTCTCCAGCCACAGCGAAGGCTCCAGAACTATTACAGAAGTAGACAGACAATCCATATTGAAAACAACCAGCAATAAAGGTAGGTTTACTCTTAATTTCAATAATTATTCAGACACTTCAGGCTACTTTTACATATGGCATAATCTTATTGTTTCTATAGACACTGCAGTGACGTTTGATATTTAAAATGATGCCATAATCTACTTACAGTACTGGTAAATAAATCAAAGCCTTCATAATCTACTCAAACTGCAGCCTAGTAGTAATAAAAGTACTAGATTTATTTCTCTTTGTTCAGACTAGAGGCAGATAAAATAACAACTCAAGGTTGGTGTTGCAAAGCCTTCCCAAATCCACACCATATTAACAAAATTGAAAAAAACCCATCCTTTGTGTATATCTCTATGTTTAAATGTTCCCATCATAAGGCTGAACATATACAGATGATATTCATAACATAAATCAGTAAACGTTTCAGCAAAAATTATTCCTCATTAATAAAAATTTGTAGCATTCTTCCTTAATCCTTAATTAATAAAAGAAAAAAAAAGTGTGACAAAAGAGGGCTCCAAACTGCTCTACAAAGAGACAAGAAAAATTATAATTTTAATATGCAGGTTAAATTAATTTTGCATTCTATGAAATGTTGACATTCGCTGTGGCTTTTCAGGCAGCAACAGAATTTGCTTATGTAGTTCATACATACCCATTCTGACTTAAGTGTGATTCACTTAATTCTCTTTAATCAACAATTTAACCAACTGTTTACAGACAAAGAGAGAGACAAATGAAAGATTAGTGCTCCTGGAGTTTGTGGCTGGCCATAAGATCTGAATTTATTTTTCAAATACCTCCTACAGCAGTAGCCCTGCATGCTGAAGACATCCTATCTAGTATCCTATTGATTCAAATGACAAGCCTGAGCATCAGATTAAGGACGTGTCAGCCACCTGATAGAAGATTCTTGGAGATTTCAGCAGAAAGGTGTCCTGTTTCAAAATGATCTATTGCTGGTACTTCATGTATTGAAGCGCATGTGGATACATTTAACACAAAACTAATTCACCTAAAATTAGAATAACATTTATAATCAGCAAAACCAATTTACTGCAGAACAGCTGGAAAAAGACACCTTATTCAAACAGGAATCACCCTAAATTCACAAAATGGGACTAAACCAAACTGATGAGCTAATACTAGGGACAATCCAGTTTTAATTTGTCAGTGCCAAATCCGGACACAAACACGTAAGTCATTTCTCAGTCCCAACAATGTTTCTTTTCGTAACCATTAAAGATCAGTCAAGGGGTCGGCTGCAGAGGGGCAATTAATGCAAGAATGATGTTTTAGAAAGGACACTCAAACAGGGAGATGTCTTTGTCTGCAAAGGTACTTTTTAAGGTACAGACTTGGCAGCAGACATCAATGCCCTGGGAGAAGAGCTGGACAAGCCTCTTGTGCACTGAGGGATGCCACAATGCTAAACACGCTCAAGGAACAACAATAAGTAAAACAAAATGAATTCTATTCAGATCTGAAGCGTAACACTCCAAGTACTGTAAGCACCATGTTTAAAAAGAATACCATTTTTAAGATGCAACCATTATTTTCAAGATCAAATGATAGAAAAATTTTCACCTAACCTTTGAACAAAGCAAAAGGAGAGAGAGGGGGCAGCTGTTTGCTAACAGTATGAAGGAGACAACCAGCAGTTGAAAACTAGGGTAATTAAGTCAACTTAAGACAGCCAAACATCAAGCAATACAGAATAATGTTCTTATAGAAAAAGCACTGCCCATGCCTGCACAAATTACTTGCTAGGCATATCTACATTCTGTTCAGTTCTAGTTCATCTTTGCAACAAAATCTCTGAGTTGACGTTATGCACCAATATTTTTTTAGACTTAAGTACCCATTTAAGATGTTTTTTTTAAGACAGGATCACTTCACCTACTCACTCTTGGTAACTGAGATTCTTCAAAAATGAATACAAATTATTTTATTTGTAGACAGCAGCCTGAAAAATTATTGTTACGGAAGAGGACTTACCAAAGATCAGAAAAATTAACAACGGTTAAGTCATCAGTCCAGAAGCTCTTCCAAATTTTATTCACAAAAGTATGCACTGAACTCAATAGATGAAAATAAAGTAACTCTACCAGCTGGCTGTACAGATATTTAAGATATCATTCCATATGCTATGCAGAATTAGTTCCTTTTCACTGAGAAACACAACACAAGCAGAGCTTCTCAATGTTCTGCCACCACGGTTTGCACTTGATCCATATTTGCAAAATCTTTTAGAAAACCACTGCAGTTGGAGGCATTTCTTTACTTATTATTTTAATGAAATTTCATATTCAAACTTCAAGTGCTTGAGAGCAAGACTGCTCAACAGAGGCTTGAGGATGATAATACAATATATATTCTGGGCTTGACAGTACACTCCTTGGATTATTTCAAGCACAGAAAGCATGGCAGCAAAAGATATAAAGCCAAGTGGAGGAGAAGAGAGTTACCAGAGCAAGAAGTGGAACAGAGATGCAGAGAAGTTTGAAAATGAGAGAGAGTGGTTTGTACAATGAAAATAAGTCAATTAGGTGAACGAAAACAGCTATGACACTGCCAGAGCAAAAGAGAAAGAAAACATCACCAGTAGTGATGTCTGAGCTGGAGAAAAAACAGGAAAAACTGGGTAAACCACAGATCACTGCCATGGCAAGGAAGTTGTCTGGAAAAAAATAATGGGTAACAATTTTGGTACCAAGCATTAGGTAAAACTCTAGAAATTAGGATACTGAATTATGACTCTCTTTTTATCTCAATGAATAAAACAAGAGATGGAACTTTGCAAAAAGATTTGTTTTCAGGAGAATGGATAAACTTTCAATAGGCTAAAAATAAAATTTAAAAAAAATTAATAATAAATAGGCCTGGGCTTATTTTATTAACCAGGAAAAGGCTCATTTTATCACAGTGTGTCTATAGTGCAAACTACAACACAGCGTAGAAATGCTGGGTCAGCTTCATGGTATTATGAATACTGAAGCCAACCAGGCCACAGCAGCACAATACTTCTGTAGCTCAGCAATCTTCAGCACACTTCAAGCTGCGAGAGCAGGCTATGATGTCACTTCTTCATCTGTCCTTCCTGTAGCTCACACCAGAAGGTTAAATGTGCTTAAATCAGATTACTCAGACTCAAAAACAAATATCCATATCATAAAGTCAGAGTTGGAGAAGCAATGAAACAAAGCAGAGAAAGATGAGTCAGGAGAACTGGATTATCAGAAAATAAATGACACAGGTACTGTACCAGTCAGACAACTAATTGCAAACCCCAAAATTATTCAACACACATGAATCCAGACTCTCACACAAAGATGGGTCTTTGAGAGCATGGCAGTTAATCTCAAAGGGATAAAACCCCATGATTTCTGACACATAATGCCACTGAAACGTGCAAACAGACAATCCGTTCAAGATTTCTGCCTCTGGAATACTTACACTATTGTACTAATCTATGAAGATAAACTTGAGATTAAGGATGGGTTTACCAGTATTTACAGCAGACCACCAGTCAAAATGATGTTGCAAGTCCAGATGACTATCAATAAGTGCTGCAGAAGAGAGGGGAGCAGCAGGGGAATCAATCCAAATGGAAACACCAGTAGTAAAACCACCACTTCAGAATAAATGACCAAACACAGAAAAAAAAAAACCTATGAATTTTGAAATAGCTGCAAGTTCATTAAAAAAAAAAAAGAAAAATATAAAAATTGTCTTTTGTAAGATTAGCTGATGCAAAACAAAGAGCTTTTTTGCACCGTCTAAAAACCTTCCTATTTCAAGATTCATTATACAGGTATGTAACTCTGGCCAAGTACTATAGAACTCAAGGAAAATGTGTTACTTAGAGAAGGAGAATACTGGTATGGTTACAGTTAAGGCTTGCTTTGAAGAGAGAGGCAAAATAAGATGACAAATAAAGAAAACAGTATTTCAGTAACTTTATAAGCAAATCCTTCATTAAAATGTTGTCCTGTTATTTATTCTGATAAGGTAAACATCAGCACATCTGAGACATTAAATTACTTGTTCTACTACCATAATGGGTCTTTCACTGGATTTATCTTATTTAAAACAACACAAATCTTTCTCCAAGAAACAGGCAGAATGCAAAGGATCAAAAGCAACAGTAAGAAAATGCAGACAAAATTCAACTGATGATTTTAAGGTCCAGTGAAGGACTGGATCACAATACTTACTCTACTTACAGCAACTTTGAAACAACTGCTTATACCTCAAAAAATATACTGGTATTATCAGACTGATATATCTTTACAACAAAATATTAAAACAAAATATGTTATTTCCTTAGAGCTTCTATTAAGTGATTCCTTCCGTTGGTGAATATTTTCTTCCTCCATGTCATAATCTTTTGCATTTACATTCCCTGAGTAGTTAACTGGCTTTTTCTCAAGACATAAAACCAGTCTGATCTGGTATAACACTGCCAAATCAGTTTCACACAAATTCTGCCTGTTTCACAGAGAGAGCAAGAGAGTGCACACCATGCATCCTCATTAACTAGAAAGATATGTAATTAAACAAGAAAGGGTTAAAGCGTATGTTAGCCTATTCTACTTTTCTATCTATTACTTTTTAAAAAGCTTTCATATGTCTTCTTCCTTGTTTCTGAAAGCTAACCATTCCTTCTTCCTTTCAGGAAGGCTGACATTTGACAGCTTAACATAGCTGACAGGGTTACCCAACAGCTCACCCTCCCTATTCTCAATCCAATTAGACCTCTAATCCTCCAGATGAAAGGCCCAACTACTCACGTTCCTCATGACAACGACAGCTATTGATTATTTGTCACTACAGCTAACACCTTCTCTGTCGAGGCCACTCTGACAGAAGCAAACCTACCAAATTAGACAGCACTTTATCTGCCCTGGAGGCCAAATGGCACAACAAGTAAAGGCTAATAAATGGTATAAAAATGAACAAATCATAACATTATGACAGGTTGATCGTTGCCAGCAGCTTCACAGCTCAAGCTTGATGCTCTGTTAGACCCGTTCCTTCTCTTTTCTCTTCCACTCCTGCACCAACTTTGACTGAATTAAAGGCCAGAACAATTAAGGCATTTGACCAGCAAAGATAAGCTAGGATAGAAGTATCATCAAGGGACACGAATGTCAATAGCAGACTACCGTTTGTCAATAAAAACATTCCAGAGATGCAAATGCTCATGACTCTGCTCTCCACTAGGCTGTACTGACTCCCTTTGTACAGGGCTCTTCGAAAGCCCAGGCAGAAACTCCGGGAAAATTAACCCCATAAAACCAAGCTTGAGCTGGGAAACATTGAGGCAAGGATCTGCATCACTGAGAAAGGAATCCCAACACTGTGCTAGATGATAGAGAGATGTTACAGCGTTATTCCATTTAATAGCTACACTTTTTTCTTTTCTTTGTAGCAGAGTGATAGAAACTGGGACTACATCATTTGAATTTATCACTACAAATTTGCTTTAATTGTTTTTAAAGGAAAAAAAATCTGTTTCTAGGACAATATGCAGTATCTAGTGACACAGGACCTCACAAGTCATGTCACTCTGAGGCAAACTGAAAATATTTATTATTCTCAGGGCGGTACTATCCAAAACCAGTGAGACCAGAGGCACAGTCCCTAAACTGAGTCTGTTTATTACAACAAATAACAGAAAAGAACACCAAAAAACCCCAAACAAATAAACCCCCCCACCACAACCACAGGAATATTGTTAAGATCAGGCAACCAAAAGAATAATGTGAGTAAAAATATGCAAGTTATTTAAACAGTTAAGAAGCAATTAATACTACCCTGCCCAAATTAATTAACTGATTCCTCAACTATGCTAAAAGGATTATGTTTTCCAGCAAGGAATTCCTATGCTTCTCAAAGTACTTAGTAACAAAAAAATATATTAAATCAAATTATAAGAAAACTTACTTTAAACTTAAATTAAGCTGTTTCAGTTAAAGACATAAAACATGAATATCTGCTATTCTACTTCAGAAAAATCTACACTCTAACTGATGAAAATGTTCTTGTGCAAAATACATGTTGCACAGATAAAGGAAACTACATACAAGTGTAATATAATATTAATTTAAGAAATCTAAACATTGTGAAAAGATCCATTTAGTAAAAAAAAAAATCAAATTACGTAGTATTTTATTGTTTTAAATTCTTAGGCTTACAAAATATTCCTGGGGATGAATACATATTTATTGTTTCAACTAGACGCAGATGATTAAACACTTTAAAGATGGGCAGTACAGTATTATCACAAAATGTAGATATTTATATGAGGAGTTTGGCAAATGGATTCTTTGTGACTGCTAGTGCCTGAAGGAAAATTGAACCTACAGGACATTTAGGTAAGTTGGCTCCCACAAAACTCAAGCAAACCTATAAATAAAACTTGAAACAGTATATAATATTTCTATGAATAAATTTTAATTATTACTATTCTACTCTAAAATGTACTCCAAATATAATAAATCACTGCAAAGAGGAGACAAATATTGTCATTTTCAAATATCATAGAGTAATATTTAGTGGATACATTTTTATTTACATTTTACACATTTTTAATAGCCTCCTGTCCTTTCCAAAAGGAGACCAGTTCAGCATTCCTAATGCTGAGCCCCACAGAAGCACCGGTGTGAAGGAGACCTACAGAGATGCAACTGGCCTGCCTCGACCCTCCATACCAGGGAAGACTGAGCAAACTCTTTCCAAATTCTCACTCGTGTAAAGGCATTTATGCCTACGCTGGTGACAGTGAGCCCACAGTGTTCTTGGATGCTGTTCAGGTTTTCCAGGATCAAGAACTCCTTTATTGCTTATGTTACAAATCTCCTACTTGTCCTAGGTTATTGTTACTTCTATGGTCTGTTCTTATTTAGCAGATTCTCATTCTTTTTAACACATACCTTGATTAAAGAGAATGGAATACATGTCATTCTCCCAATTTCGTTTTACTGAGTTAATTAAAAATACTCTCATTTGGACTTTCCCCCCCTTTTTTATTTTAAGGCCCTTTTATTTAAAAAAAACCCCCACAACAGTGTTATGCAAGAGGACTAGATGGTGCCAAATAGCAAAGAAAAATCACTGTTCTTAACAGCAAATCTTATCAGCAAAATCTGTAAGTGTCTTTAAGATTTAGACTTACCGGCCCAATGAGATGTCTACCCGTTATTAGTCGTGACTTTTCTGCTGCAAGCCTTATTTGTAATATTTGGTTTATGATCACTGTTCTTGATAAGTGAGAATCTTTTCCACTATAACAAGTCAGAATCAGAATCAGAAATGATACACCCCTGTATTTTTCGAGTTGTGTTCCAGATGTGCCTCCTTGAGAATCATACTGAACATCTCTTACATAGAGCAAGAACTAATCCACATATCTTCCCCAAAACCTTAAATGTATTTATTCTTTCTTCTACATTTTGATTACCTTTGCAACCTCACAGGTAAAACAAAATCCTTCCAAATGTGGATACTACAATGACGGCTGCCATTCATCAACTGCCCCAGGCAACTGGAGACCAACACTTCACCTGCATCTCAGTGGGAAGGCACTACACTCAGTCCATCCCTTTCCATGCAAATACACTACTATACACTATTTGAGTAAATACTCCACACGTGCTCCTACTGCAAGCCCTCTCTTTAAACATCCTCCATCCTCCCTCAGCTTTTACTTCTACTATTCTAAATGGGGAAAAATACTATTTTGCCCTTCCAAGTGGAAGTAGATAAGAGCATTCTGTCGACAGCAGGCTATAGAGCAAATCTGTCAGGTATTTATCGAATAATTCATTTTAGCATCTCAGCCAGCTTTATTTGTTCTCTTTCACCATTCAATCCTAAAGACGGACAGTAATGGATGCTATGTTTTTTGGTTAGCCATGCTATAACTCCTTTGATGTGTAAAACGTCTGCTGGAAAGTAGCTATAGTCAAGGAGGTAGCCACAAATAGCAAGCAATACTTTCAAGCACCTTTAATCAGAGTAAGTTAGTTTAGTAACCAACTGTCACTAAAATAGTTAAAAAATCAATTCCACAAGTGCCGTTGACTGTAGACATTCATACCATATTTATCAGTGAAGCCCGTATAGAGACCAAGCTTGATCTTACAGCTAGTCTGAAATTCTGATCTTGGACTTCAAGTCAAAAGAATACTTTGGCATGTAAATTTTTGCATAACCTTGTCTTAAAATATGGTTTCATGCTAACATAAAACCAGTGAGAAATCAGATTCAGATGTCTTAGTATCTGCGGTGCAACTGAAACCTCACATGAGGGACAGTATTTCCACATTTTTTATCTTCTGCAGAGAAAAGAATTGGCTGTATTTTAACCCACACTTTGACAGCAGAGACAGACAATTGTTGGATACCATACGACTATAGTGGCTTAACACTTAATGAGGAAACAATAATGTGCATGTTCTTGCCTTGTTACAAGACATGACAAAGTGTGCAAGCTGAAAATGCACTGCCTGAATATATGAGAATCACATATCAGTCTTGCAAATTTCGCTCTGAATCAAGACATAGCAGAGGCAAATGGAAGTATTAATGAAATCTAAAGAACAATCAAAAGCAGAATTAGGAGAGACATAGAAGATCCTGAAAGAGAGTCGCAGCTGCCATTTATCACACACAGCAAAACACCAATTTCAAAAAGGTTCCCATCTCTCCTGAACTCAAATAGGATGCTAAAATTCTTAACTACGGTTTTGAGAATATTTTTCATTATGTCAGTGTTCATTTAGGAAATTCCAGCCTTGCAAAGTCTCTGTCTGTTTTATTGTTCATTCTCAGCAGTGACAGCACAACTTTCTTGGGGAATGTACTGGGAATCAGATCTCTGTAACAATGTGAATTTTTTCTTCTTAAATTTTTCCTGTAGTTATTTTTAACCATTTCAATAGGGCTTGCAGCACAGATCAATGGTATTATCAAAACAACCAATAGTTAAAAGCATTTGGGAACATGGGGACTTGTGTTAAATAGGCAGAAAATTAATTGTTCTTTTGTAGAGTTCATTTTCTGTCAACTCACTGACCAGTGACCAGCTCCACAGCTACGAAAAGGGGTCAGGGGAAGGCCATGGATGGGACCAATCCCTCGGTAGCTAGGACAGCTTATCTGTAATATAACACATACAAATCACACACAAGGAACTCTGCCTTCCTCCCTTGAGCAACTTCAGGCTGCATACACTAGAAAGAACTCTTTGTTCAGGAAAGTGAAGAAAACATTTGTATCATGGTTATTGTTGGTGGCTTAATTAATCAGAGAGGAAACTACAGTTCCACATGTAAAAAAAAAAATCACCTCTTCTGGCAGGTCAGCAAACATTCCCCTTTCACATCCTGGTGTGTTCAGATTTCTCACATTTAATCTGAAATTGTATGTTCACGTGAAAATATCACAGAATGAATGTAAAGCTCATTCACATTTCATCAACTTACATGCATAGAATTAATATTACTCATTATGTGCTCTCCCTTAAGGGGGAACATCATAAAAGGTTATTGGTCTGAGGAAAAAAGGAACATGAACTGGCCACCATTGTCTCTGACATGATAATTTATTTTCATTATATAGATTGGGAAAGAAAGTTAGAAGCACATGTGCTCTTTTATGCAGATCAAATAAAGCCTTATGAAAGATCTGAGAGACCACAGCTCCAGGAAATACATATTGGAAAAGGTAATGAAGGAAAAATGTATAAACTTGCTCCCAGGCAAGTTAATTCAAGAGGTTTTAATACAAACACCTTTTACTTGCTCAAGAAAGGGGAAAAAACATTCTATTTTTGCAGCTCTTGGACAAACCTGACTGTACTCATTAGATAAGACTTGAGAATAAACTTTCAAAAAATAAGTGAACTAAAGATTACCTTCTGTTTCTAATCTTCTGCCATGTCTAATGTTTGCCACAGGCTGTCTTTTCTTAACCTTTATTGTTACTGCTGAGTATACAGGAACAACCATTTTTTCCACTTTAAGAAAAAATCAAAGACCATTAAAATACATCCTCCTACTTTACATAGAATTCTTAACTGCATCCTGGATATACTATTATTTATCAACAACTATGTCAGCAAATAAATAATACAAGTTACACAATATTTAACACTTCCAAAGTCACATTTTCCCACTGGGGTTGTATTAATCTTCCTGAAGCCAAAATTAATGTCCTCCTGACAGTTAAGCATCCTGATAGATTACTTTAAGTGCATATTGTTAGAAACCAGCAAAAAAAAAAAGTGAATTTTTTCTTCTATCCCTATGAACACAAAAGGCTGTGCTTAAAGTATTCAGAAAGATTCAGGTAGATTACTCCCCAAAGTAAACAGATTGCTAATAATGAGAATCCTTTGTGAGAAATTTTGGAAGAAGCAGGCCTGCTTTTTTTTCCCTTTATACTGGAATTACTTAATGAAAGATAAATGACAAAACACATACAGGTAATTTGGGTATGCAGAAACATTTCCATTCACAAGTATCACATGTGGGTGTTTAAAAAAGTTGCAATTTAACACTAGAAGCAAATTGCTAACAGAATGCCTACAACTGAACATGAATGCCTGTTGTTAAACTGTAATCCCAGTACACAAATCTCCACAGCATGTTTATTTCACAATAATCTAAATTCTACAAGTTTAAACAATCTGTACCCATATAGTACTACAATTCCTCAGTGTGAAATCACTGGCAAATTATGCTAATGATTCTACTTCTGTTGCAATCAGTCACAGTTTCAGTTCCCGGTAAATTACATCCGTGTTCAGGAAGTCACAACCACCCTCTGAAACTCCCATGGCAATCTTCACAGGTGCACTCCTGCAATAATTTGTATCGTTTTCTGGGGGGTTTGGATTTTTGAGATCCTTTTGTTTGATTGCTTTTTAATTTAAATTTTATGAAGTTAACGACTTGACCTCCCCTTTTTTCTTATTTTTTAAAGGGGTGTGCACCCTTTCGAAATTGCTTGCGAGACCTGTCCATCTGAAAACAGAGACCAAAGGAATGGAACAGAAGAAAATCCAAAAAGAAAAATACCAAGTAACTTCATTTACATGGCCTTCTGCCTACAAAGACTGAACAAAGACTGATCTCCATCATAAGGCTAGTGAAAAAAAGACAGATACTACGAATGCTCATGTCAACGACAATTAGAAAATGAGCTGCTAAAAAATGTATGCCTTGGGTGAGATTAATTTGTTACAACACTAACAACATGAAAACCTACATCAGTCAGATGCCTAAAAGAAAGGATGAGCTAGTCAGTGTGCCTTACTCATCTCACTTTAGGGTGAAGTATCTACATGGCTACCTTCTATGTAGATGTCTGCAATGTAAATTTTTAGTTACATGAGATTATTCTCAGCCAATCATCTCACATTGTGTTGTACTATACTATTTTCCACCGAAAGATATACTTGTTAGTTTAACTTTCTATGTCCTTAAATGTATCTCTGTATTCACGCAAAAAATGTTTTTTAGACCAACAGATGTATAAGACTTAAAAGCTGCAATATAAAGGATGCCTATCACTAAACAGAAGACTAACCACTAAGAACATAATTACTAGCATTAAGCAACCACTCACTGAAGGTTATCATATCAATATATAACCACAGCCGTTTGTCAAAAAGCATTAGTGTTTCAAATAGTACAGCCGAAATTTCTCACCCTGCCTTCTTAATTTCAGGAACTTTCTACAAAGAAAAGTGTGAGAATGCTTAGGCTTAGAAGGGTGACAGTGGACCAATAAGTAAGGGAATATCCTAAGACTTACTTCTTGCAAATAGTCCAGAACATCATTAGTGAAGTCTGAGACAGAGAGATTATAAGAATCTTTGGTTGAGATGGGAGCAGATGAGAACCTGACAGCTCTTCACATAACTACTGCTTTGTAGACATGCTCCAGTGACACAGATCATTTGAATGAAGCATGGCAAGACCAGGATGACACAGCAACTCTGAGTTCTGAGACTTGAGTTTCCTCATTAACCGGTAAATATGACCTGGTTATTAAAAAAGCACTAGGCAGAGGTACTGATATCATCAGATCACCTTCACTTCCCACCTGTGTTGACAGCCCTGGAACTCAAAGAATGTGTAAGAGCACTGGCCAGTCTGCCTAGCTATGCTATCAGAAATACTTCTGGTAGAGACTATGAACTGCATTTACATCAAGTGAAGAAATTTTGGTACTGTTTATTGATATCCACATCAAAATAGAGCTACTTTGACAAACCAGGGTTCTGAAAGATGTCTTCTAGGACATTTGTAAAACAAAGGAAAGGCACTTGGAGTGCACCAGAATCTTGGGAGATCAACTACACAACTGCAAGTAACAAAGTAACAAAGTAATTACTTCAAAAGGAGTTACAGTTGCCATTAATAAATGGGAAAGATTAAGGAACTACTGTGAGACTATCCCATCAGGATATTTCGTCTGACCCTATGGGTAGTGCCGAAATTTGCACCCACGATTTAAGAAGAGCTCTGTACTATCAACAAATATGAATCTGCATTTTGAACACTGGCTGTGACTGCTGGCATTTTGAAGCACTGGAAGAAATGCTTTTACAGAATAAACTCCTTATGTAACAGTAATAGAAAACACGATAGAAGCAAAGGCTGTCTCCTATTCTACAGACAATAGCTGGAAGCATAAAACTTGCAGAGAGGTGGAAGTTAAGAATAAAATATGTAGAGTTGATACGTACATATGTGTATGTATACACACACTCACCCAGCACAGCCAGGTTCGCAGCTCACACAGGTCGAGCCAGAAGCTAGTTATACAAGAGTTAATGGAATGATGTGTTACAGCTGTTCATTTCAGCCCTATCCAACCAGAAATCCATCCTAGAGAAGAAAAGCAACTGAAGTCCTGATTCATTTTACTTAATACTGATGATTTATGACTGAATTCAGGTCAATGCCACATTTCTGAATGTTTGTTCTATTATAGGGATTAAAAAACCCCCAAGCAATTTCACTAGGACTGAAAGACATGAACTGGCAGTTCTCTTACAGTGAAATCTCCAGACAGAAAAATGGGAACAGTTTCACCTCATCCTGCAGAGAACAAAACCAATTTTTTTTATGATAACCAGGATTACTAATGGGAGAGACACCACCTTGAATCCAAACACACGAATGAAGACATTCATCTCTCTTCAGTCCAGGATGGCTAAATTGTTGCTTCTGTTTGGCATCAGAAGAGCATTTTCTCACAAACTCTTCGCCTCTGAGACAGTTCTGTGGTTCCCAAAGACAGGCAGCAGAGACCATTTTTTGTCAAACCAGCTGCAAGACTGTTTCAGAGGAACAAGTGCAAAGGGACATGTAAAGGCAGCCTATAGAACGATAACCTAAAGAGTCTCAAATACTCTGGCAACAAACTCTGGCCATCAGAATGTCTGCATGCTGTGATCTGATGAGCAAGGTGTCCCAAAACCCCTTCAAAGAGACAGCAAAGAACAGCAAAAGTAATCCTAATACTTAGAGAGGAAGGTTCGGACTCAGGAAACCTTACTTCATTTTACCTCCATCTGCTTTAGTTAACAACATCAAGTGTAGAGACAAGTGTCTTTTCTTTCCTGCCTCTTCACTGGTTGCATGTAAAGGTCTGTAAATCTTAACTTTTCTCTCCAAAGAAAAGGAAAATTAGGATGCAATGCAAGTACAATTTAGGAATCTGAATCTCCAAGCACTGCCCTTCTAAACAGCTTATACTTGTGACTTCCAATTAATGGGGATTTATAAAGTCATGTGAATCTGCTTTTGATGAAGCACAGGACAGCGACTGACTCACAAGCTTGAACACAACAAAAACTACACAGTGGCCTTGGTAGATACGTATATTCATGATTAACCAACACGGACAAAACAATTTTGGAAATGGTGACCTCACAGCATGTTTCTTCATCTATCTGAAAGTCAACTTTACTGAGGAATTTTACTTTGGAGAAAAAAAATTAGACTATAAACAAAAAGTATCAGTGAGAAATAAGAATGCAAAACACTATTTAAGCAGCCAAAACTGCATGAAACATTAAGTTGGTTAGAATTTTAATTTTATATACTTTTCAGAAGACATTCATGGCAGAAATGTAGATCGTAAAATGTTAATATGGAAAGACTACAGACAAAATTCTACACACATGAAATGTGAATTTCATAAGCTGACATCAATAGCAAGTAACTGATCAGAAGACACAGAATGGAATTTTAGAGGACAGCTAAGTGAGGCAAACAAAAAGCAGTTGTAAGGCTGTTTCCTGACCACTTTTTGCCCCCAGCACTAATGGTGGTATAAGCACTTACCCAGCCATGGGGTGAATCACATCTATCTAGTACACTACACAGAAAGGGTGTGATTACATAAAATCTTTACCTCACATTACAATCTTTACCTCATGCTGTTTTACCTTCCTTTTCATCTGCACTGTCAACTGAAAACACATCTCAGATGGTCCAAGAATCCCATGGTACAAACTGCACTTTCAGGATTGAAGCAAGGTGTAAACGAAATGGAGAGCACATGCAGTTAGTGGATATTATGCCAAGACAAAATCTCTCTTGTCTTGAATTGGTATAATACAAATATCCACAATATGAACATTAAGACGAAGATTTAGATGAGAATTTACATTGTTTTAATATGCTAAAATGTATTTTAAAAACTTGGGGAAAACGTAGTTTTTAAAATTAAGTTTTTAATATGATTAAAATGTTCTTGTGTCTATCATATCGTAAAATCCAAAAGCCTGTATGAACACCAGCAAGTACAGTATGTTACAGCAACTGTTTAAGTCTCTGACATTGCTGCTTTTATGAAATACTTATCTTTGAAATAACAACATTCACAGTAAGCTGGTCAGTCCCTTAGAAACACAAAATTAATCCTGGAAACAAGGTAATGATGAAGACTGAATTATTTCATCAGAGTGTAATGGTATGTAACCAAGCAGATGAATTAGCCTATTTCAAGTCAATTACAACCTACAACACTTTATTTCCCAATAAGGGATGCAGTCACTCAGACCACACAGTCGCTATGGACTCCCATGCAAATGCACCTGGAGAATATCACCCTATTACGGTCTTCCCAATTGGTCATCTATTTAACAGCTCTTTACTAAATGCCATGACCATACTATAGCTACCTTTACGTACACCAAATTAAAATAAAATAATAAAAAATGCAGATTGTATTAAAACATCTGAAAAATGTGAGTGATTATTAACAGGTGACAAGATATCACCCACAGAAACAGTTCGCTATGGAAATCATGGCAGGTGCTCTAACTGGTACCAAAAGACAGTTTACACAGACAAAAAAGCGTTAATTTTTGAGCAGTCACAGTTTTAAACATACTACAAAAACTAAAACAGTAAATAAAAGGCTGTTTCTTCCAGTCTGAATTTTTAATCTTCTGTGTGGAGTCTTTTTCACAGTTTATGAACTCAAACGTCTTGGTTAGCAGCCAAAGCACCTCCCCTCTTTTTTTTTTTCCCCTTTTCCCATCAGCAGCTTGCTTATTCTCTTGTGGAGAGACTGTGGACACTTCCCCCAGGTCTAACCACACTCAAAATTTCTTGCAGCTCTGAAGTTATACTTTCAATCACCTTTTATTTTATTGTTGAATACTTCCTTTAGCACTTCTTCAGTGGGATAGTGTAACTGGACAGCACAACAGACTGAGATTGTAGAAAGAAAAAACAGACAGTAATGAACTGATGGCAATCCCCATTCCCCATCCCCCTGCACCGCTGTTTACAGGGTAAGGTAGAGAATTCGAGAGTGAAGTTCAGCTGAGGAAGAAGGGAGGAGTGTTGGGAAGATGATTTTAAGATTTGGGTTTATTTCTCATTGTGCTACCCTGTTTTGACTGTAGTAAATTAACTAATTTCCCCAAGTCGAGTCTGTTTTGCCTGTGACGGGAGCTGGTGAGGGATCTCCACCTGCCCTTATCTCAGCCCATGAGCCTTTTGTTTTATTTTCTCTCCCCTGTCCAGCTGAGGAGGGGGGTGATAGAGCAGCTTTGGTGGGTGCCTAGTGTCCAGCCAGTGTCAGCCCACCTCAGAGCTGTTGTGAAAGTCCTAATTTTATAAGCACTTGTAAGGTAATTACCTTTTGTGCAGCAAGATGCAGAGCAGTCCTTCGGCTGCGATCAGCTCTGTTAACATCAGCTCCAGCCTTCAGCAGTGCCTCTGCACAGTCCAGCCTGTCAGCCAGCACACAGTACATAAGTGGAGTTCTTCCAAACTGGTCCTCTTTATCTTTCAGCTCAGAGTTTCCTTAAAAAAAAAAAAAACAAAACAAAAAGCTCACTTAAACCAGTTAAGTATAGCAGTATCTAGCTAAAAGCAGTACTTTTTTATTTAAAAGTCATCTTACTATAATGAACAAAAAAAATGGAGAGTGTGATAAACTCAGAGTTATTACACTTTATCCTGCTTTTACTGACAATTACAGAATATTTCAAAATATATTAA
Organism: Oreocharis arfaki; assembly: GCA_013398015.1. Taxonomy (NCBI): domain Eukaryota; kingdom Metazoa; phylum Chordata; class Aves; order Passeriformes; family Paramythiidae; genus Oreocharis; species Oreocharis arfaki. The sequence goes on along the minus strand of VZRR01013698.1, from coordinate 143,815 downwards.
CAGAAGAAAGTACATTCAGAAGACATTAGTTCCAAGAATACACCTACCACCAGTAACATCCCACAGTGGCATAATTATAAATACTTTTAAAATAGTTACACAGATCTCGGCTGCACAGATTAGTTTAAAAAATATCAACTGCACAGAAACCAAACAGACATCCTGAAACCTATAAACACTGTAACTAAAACAAACTTTGAAGCCTACTCACAGTAATGTTTACTTTAAAAGCATAAACGTCAATATTACATCAATACCATTATTTACTTCAGGGTGCCTTACAATATGGAAACTACTAAAATACTTCCCAAGCTTTATTGAATTGATAAGTTTAGTAAGGCAGTAATCTGAGATCCTATTCAAAAAAATCAAGACACTATACATATTCACAGTCCAAAAAACCCTCCAAACAAAGCAGTTTATTCACTACAAAGTTTTGTATTTCCATGATGTCACCACGTAAAGGCAAGCACCTTTAACTTCGTGGGCATCAACTACCCCAGGCATCCAGAGTCTCCAGATCTCCAATGGAGCAATGTTGTCTACAATTACTCAAGCAACATTGAATTTTACAGGCAAGTTAGTTTTACTCTTTAATTATTCCTTTGTCTGCATGACTGTTGATGCTTCAAAAGCACTCCAGCAGAGGCATGCTGCTTCTTTACACAGTCTTTGCTCTCCCCCAGCACATTATACTTATCTACATATCCCGTAATTGTATTCTTAATTATAATTTCTATTGATTCACCCAGAAGAAGAATCAAGCAGATTAAATATGAATCAAGGGGAATATCAAGGATTAAAATTCATTCCCTACCAATCAAGCTACTTACAAAAACCACTGTCAAGTAGGATATTGCCAGTCAGAGCAATCATTTACTCACTCACTACATTTTTTAGTTCCTTTAAAACTATAGAGTGAATACCATGTCAATCATGATTCACTCTGTAACACATTTTTTTTGCCTTGAAAGTGTGATTTGCATTGAGAAAATTCTTTTTGCTCCACAAAAAAAAAGTTTAAGAACATTTCCAAACTCCTCTGTGATGCAGAGACAGAAAAATTCTTCTTATTCTTCACCTGTGGCCTCATCTTCTCTGACTGCCACTTCACCTTGTCAATCCACTGGTTTTACAATTAGTTTTTATGTCACTAGCAAATTACTAAAATAAAAACCAAAGTAAACAAAAAAACAACCAACCAACCAAACCAACCAAAAAATAACCCCCACAACCACAAGAAGTCTTCTACTGACCTACATCTAGCTTTCTCAGAAACAGGCTGGTTTTTGAACACCTTTTTGCACTATAATGCTCACCTTCACACTGTTTAGCCTGCTTCTCTGCAGATACTGTAGTCCAAAGCATAATTTAACATGTCACTGTTCCCAACCAACAAGCCAGTTTCTCTAATTAAGTAAGTACAGTCAGGCGCTCTTCCAGTTTTAGTTCAACATGGTCACTTAGACATCACTAAGCCACATTTCACTGCTAAGTGGTAACATAACCTCAACAGTGCCTTAAATTACTTGAAGCTGATGGGACTTGAACACTCAAATATATTAAGAGTAATACATACACATTCATTTTTCTCCCAATAAGACATAAGCACATAGGCTTATGCTCAGATAACTTAAGTTCTTAAATCAGCAGTGTGCAAAAAACAGTACCTCTTCCTCAAATTCCAGTTCCCTTTCTGTTATAGAATGCTGGAGGATATATATATGAGATTTAGAGACCAAAGACAAGCAAAAATGGCCTAAAGCTCAAGTGCAACACAACTAAGTTAAACAACAAGTATCTATTTTCATTTTCAGTTCCCAAAAAGTGATGCAGCTGACGACAAAGAGTTTCCATGACTGCACACAGTCTGAGGGAAAAATGAGCAAGAACTTCAAAATCTGATGCCAGTAATTTGTCCAAATCTTCTGCATGTTTTTTTAAGGTAAAGAAACTATCTTCAGCTAGCAGTAGGTCTTCTTCTTTTGCTTACCAGGCTCTGCAAGGCCCTTAGAATGGTTAAAATCCTGCGAGCATTTCCCTGAAAGGGTGTCTTTGTGCTCAGGCTAAGAGACAGGACAAGGGCTAGGAGCTACTTTATCACCATCAGATGCTAAGGGGGCATTAAGCTGATGAAAGTCAGCAGCCACAATACCTTGTGAACTTTATAGCTGCAGCAAATTATTATTTTTGCAATCATGAAAGCACAGGCAGCCTTTAAAACATTCACATACTAGCATACCTAAAATCTGCCTTGGCAAAAATAAATTCTCTTCACATATCTGCCTAAGAAAGAAATTTTGTTAGATCCCTCCCCTTTCAGAATCAAAGTCCTCAGCCCACCAGAATATGCATTCCATAAGCTTATTGACAACAGAGGTCATGAACACTACAGAATCCAGGGCCCAAGTCCAAAATTTAACTCTCAGAGCTGTACTTCACCACTTCCTCACATTCTAAGCAAGCAGTCATATCAGACTCTTAACATTTCTATGCATTTTTCAAAGCAGAATACGAGAAAGAGCAGCAGGAGGGTGTGAATTTTCTCTAATTATTAAAAGACAGACCATTTCTTGTCACTTGCAAGAATCTTGCCTTCTGCAATATCTGATTTGAGATTTGTTCTACCTCCCACAATGTAGAACAGGCAAGAGAGAAGCAAAGAGGAGGATCAAACAATAGCACACAACTGAATATTTGTAACCTATAGTTCAGTTAAAATTTACAATGAAACATCACAACAGAGATTTAGAAGCATTTGGATGCAAGCAATGCATTAGAATGAGGAGCTGGACTGAACAGACACTTCAGTATAATGACTATTGTAATCATTGAGTTCTTTTAAACAATTAAAACAATTAAAATAATTAGATGCCGCTTCCCAAAGCATTAAATGGAAAATGATCCTCCAAATACAAAATTAACTTTTGCTCACTTTTTTCCTAGGATCAAAATCATACAGATAGATTTTAACACTGAAGAACTGTTAATTAAAGTTCAGTGTTGTATAAAACACAGAAAAGAAAATACTGTGAACATTCTCCAAAGCCCAAGAACATTCAATTCTAAAACAACATGATACAGTACAGGACAATTCGTGCAATGCAAACAATTAGCACACCTCTGCTAGAACACTGGTTATACAATTAACACTTGGCATATACCTTATGGTATTTAACCCACAGGCTTTTTAGAAAGCCCTGTGATTAAGCATTATTGGCAGTTAACATACAGAGATACTTTGTTCCCAAGCCCTCTTTCTCTAAATAAATTGTCTACTTACCTTTGATTCTGTCTGTGCCTCTTTCCGGCAAAGGGTGTCAAAAGGAACACATAATCCAGAACACACGGTATTATTTCAAACACCTGTTCCTTTAAAATTCATCTATACTCTAATTACATGCAAATAAAGCAGCTATGTCTGTATACAGCCACACACTCATCACCAAGCTACAGGTGGTAGAAGGAAAAATCACCAAGGAGGTTTGAGGGGCTGCTCTAAGAGACCATTTGGCCAGCCTCTATGCCCCTCCTATGTTAATAACTGAACAGGGAAAGCACAAAGACGAAAGTAGTAATGAATTTAGGGGCTAAAACATCCACCCTGAAAGGAAGAGAAAGTCAAGACTTTCCATCGCTTCATCCACCGCCAGCTACGTAATCAAGGTGCAAAGCTTGTCTGCATTAGAAAAGTGTTGTTGAGCAATCCAGCACACACAGCACACATCACACTGCAGTACTGTCCTGATTTAGCTGCTCCTGTTAAGTGCAGTCATGAAATTCAGTGAATAGCACCAATTGCTCAATTCGCTTCTGGCATCAAGTTATACTTTCAACAGGGACTGGTAAACAGCTAAAAAGAATACTCTGAAGAACATTCTTCTTCTGCTAGGCAATATGAGAAGTTTTGGTTGGCTTTTTTTTTTTCTTTTTGGTCCAATTCTGAAAAGTAAGGTCTGTGTCATATCCTGTCAAAACACAGCAAAGCAGAAAAGCTAGTATAGCAAATGCTACAAAGATTGTGCAGTTTACTCTCCCATGCAAAAGTAAAACAGCATTTTCATCTCGTTGCTGCAGGAGCTTCATTAAAAGAAGAGCAATTTCCTTATCTGGTTCTAATGGCTGCTTTGTGTTGTATTTGACAAGATGTACCAGCAACACAGAAATACTTTTTCCTTTGTGTTTCTAAAAATATGAGTTTTTGGCTCTGAGATTAACAAAAACACACTGAAGTTAGAAAAAACTCTTTGTTGCTTCTGACTGTTAGCCAGGATTTGAAAGCTCAGACTTTTTTCCACCTCCACACGCAGGCAGAAGGATTTTTTAGGAACCCTGGTATTTAAAGCTATTTTGTAGCTGAATCTCACAGATTTCTAGAAGTACCTCCATATCAACTGCTCATCTGCTGTTTATAAAATGTTTTTTATAAGAGCAAACAGATAGCATTAAATGCAAACAGTATATGTTTGAACCATCATATGACAAAACACAGTGGAAGGCCCAACAAAAAATAACTGTTTCAACGAGTGGAGCTTCTATAAAGTCAGTTCCCTCAAACGTTCCTGCTGAAGTCAAATCAGTTCTACTTATCTTTTGAGAAAATTAGATACACTTTGTAAAGAAGAGCCCCTTACTGCTTTCTGTACAGCTTGGACAACAGATCTACACAGGTTACCACCTTGCCTTCAACACAGGTCAGCAGAAGATACACAAAGAAACTTGACTGCTGGTTTAATGCTATTGCCATTATATCCTTCACACCCATTAAAGCTAACAGTTAATGGTATAAATACAGATTATGCTGCTTATTATTTCACAGTTCTTCAACCCTTGCCAGCTCCAGGAACAGGATTTTCAAAAAAAGGCTGAGCAAATAGAACTTCTACAGTATCATCTGGAACTGCATTTAATCAGAAGCTCTGAAAAATCCAAGTCACCACCTATCATATGGCAGCCTTCCAAATATATGCAAGACTGGTTTTGGAATACAGAATATATACCACTTTGGAAAAGTATTAACCTGGAATACCATATCATTCCTGGAGAGCAAGGGAAGGCAAAATCCTGAGCTTTTTAATGGATGGGAATTTTTTTTTTTGTTTAGATTCAGTAGGACTAGACGCTCTCATTACCTTTAATTTCTCTTGAGAAACACTGCCAGTCTATCAGAATCAAAGTAATAAATAAGGCTGGTTCATTTTGTTAACAAATACTACACAGTAACACGACTCCAGAAACTATAATAAATTATCTGTAAAAACATATTTATCAAATTTCCCAAAAAGCAATTAAAAAAATTAAGATTTGCAGACAAAATATTTCGGCACAAAGCACTTCTCCAGAACTTCAAATTCCCTGAAAGGGGTTTTATCACTTACCAACTTTCTGTTCTACTTCGCAAAGAAGTACCAATCAAAGTCAACAGGTAATAAAAAGTAAGAAAAATCAGCCATATTTTCAGGGCAACATTTATTCTAGAAGCACATATAATCAAGAAATCAAAAATATCTTAAAGATCAGAGCTGTAGATCAGAACCAAAAAGCCTCAGTTCTGAAGTAATCTAAATGCATCTACAATGAAAACATTTACCTGCTATTAGCTTTTGGAGGGTACTCTTATCTCCATTAACAGCAGCAGCATGCACTTCAGATGCTAACGAGGAACCACTGAAGAGGCAGTTTGCTGAAATATTCATACTCTTCCAAGGTATTACTATAGGTCAGATCTGTGCCACCAGCATTTTTTGTAGGAATTCAGCTCTAGAAAAAAAAACCAAAACCACATAAATAAAACAGAATTAATTATATAATGAGTCATTAAAATTACTCAAACACTGCTAAAGATGCTTCTGTTAAAAAGAGAAAAGCAAAAACATGTTTTTCTTCTGTGGAATAAATCTACTGCTAGCCAAAATTCACCAGAAAAAAGCCTACATTAAGAAGATATATACGTATATATTGTAGCTTCATTGCCATAAACCCAAATTTCAGTCTATAAGCTTTGCAAAAGTCTGTAAAGTGTTTCTTTACCAACCCAACAGACTGTTCTTCAGAGCATTGCCATGCATGCTTTAATTCAGTAACCAGTAAAGTTTGTTATCAAGTATCAACTTATTACAGTCCTGCAGTACAGAACCACAGAATATCCTGAATTGGAATGGACACACTGGGACCATTGAAGCCCAGCTCCTGGCCCTGCACTGAACATCCCCAAGAGNGGCACCCAAAACTGCACACAGTATTCCAAGGCGAGGCCGACCCAGGGCAGAGCAGAGAGGGACAATCCCCTCCCTTGCCCAGCTGGCCATGCTGTGCCTGATGCACCCCAGGACACACTTGGCCCTCCTGGCTGCCAGGGCACTGCTGACTCAGACTCAACTTGCCATCAGCCAGGACCCCCAGGTCCCTTTCCATGGCACTGCTTTCCATCATCTCATTCCTCAGTCTGTCCATACACCCAGGTGCAGAATCCGGCACTTTGCCTTCTTAAACTCCATTTGGTTGGTGATGGCCCAGTCCTCTGATTTGTTGAGGTCTCGTTATAGGCCCCCTTTGCCCTCGAGGGAGACAACAGCTCCTCCCAAGTTTGTATCACCTGCAAGCTTGTTCAGTATCCGTTCTAGCCATGCATCCAAGTCAGTAACAAAGATACTGAAAATCACAGGGCCGAGGATGGAGCCCTGCAGAGCCCCACTAGTGACAGGTCCCCAGTCTGATGTCACCCCATTCACTATAACCCTTTGTGCCTGACCCGTGAGCCACTTGCTCACTCATCACATGATGTGCTTATACAGTTGTGTGTTGGGCATTTTGTCCAGGGGGATACTGTGAGAGACAGCATTGAAAGCTTTACTGAAATCCAAAAAAATTCCATCCACTGATGTGTCACCTGACCTTATTTCCATCGGGCATACACCTTCTGTTTTACCATTAGCTTCAAAAGCAGATCCCTGGTCAGCCAAGCCAGCCTTCTGCCTTGTCTGCTTGACTTCTGACATTTTGGAATTGCCTGCTCCTGTGCCCTTAGGAGGTGGTGCTTAAGAAGTGACCAGCACTGATGGACCCCAGCACCTTCAAAAGCATTTTCTCAGGGGATCTCACTGTCTAGTTCCTCCATTTTCTTCACATTTTACCACTCAACAAATAAACTAAAATATAAGAAATCCAGGGGCAGCAGCATAAAATTCAGCAAGTACCAAAGAACTTAGTGCAGCACCAGAAACATCCCAATAACATAAACAATAATTTTTACAAAAAACTGACTGCATATAGAAGAGAAGTAATAATCAAAGATGTTCAGAGTTTCCAGATGAAAACAGTCACTCCTGCATAAAGTGTCAGTAATCATACAGGTGAGAGAAGCAACCCTTTATTTCCACAGCAATTCTTAGTGAAGTGTAATGATTCCATTGAACGGGTTAATTCTGCATCAGAGAAGTTCTGAAATATTAAGAGGGACTACAAAAGGAAAACTTGTAACATTATTCAGGTATTTTTCTCATGTATATAACAAACAGATGAACTGCTGTCTGGAAGACTTGCTTGATAAAGATCCTCATTAACAAAAAATGAGACATTTAGTCAATAAAAATCAAGAAATAAGTATATTAAATTCTTCATAATTGGCATTATCTGTAATATGCATCATACAACTGGAATCAAGTAAATAATTCACTTTTCTTCTTTAAACTAACATGTAGAAAAAGATTAGCCTTCTCAAGTCACTTAAGATGAAGGGACACTCACATGGACACCAAGACCTCTTCAAGGTATGTGAAATTGCATACCAAACTATGGTATGTCTACTTTGCATTACACAGATAACAAGAATTACATAATTTTTCTATTCAGCAAAACATGATGTTGTTAAAATTTAAACATAACACGATCATGCCATCAAATTTTATTGATACAGTTTCCAAGTGAAGACTCAGCTTTGAAAAAATATCAAAGATTTTTCAAATGTGAGTTAGTGCAGAAGACATTCATTCCACAGATCAAAGAGCACAAGTTCTTAAGGCAGTAATAGCAGAAGTGATAAAAGCCAAGTTTCAATTTCAGAGTATAAAAAATACATGACTTGTATGTATATATAAATATATGTAAGAGTGTTTGCAGCTCATGAAACTGACAGGCCACAAGATTTTTGCAGGGTCACACGAAGTCTGAGCCTGTCAAACTTTCTTTGAAACCAAGCCAGTCTTGACTTGAAAAAGGCCGATGTAAAGGATTTTCTTTTAAATGGTGTCACACCCCGTCTCCCTCCTTACACCCGTGTACATGCTGGAAATGTGACAAACGCAAAGCGCAGCTTTCTGTGATCTTTTTGAGACAGCTCTGCAAGGCTTCAGAGCATGTACGTATTCTGTAAGGTCCAAAGTTTTACTGGAAGAGGGCGAAGCCCTGAATTTTGGGTGTTCTTCATTTTCAGCGTTTAGAACTGAGGGAGTGACAGAAAGCGCAAATCAGCTGAAGCGCCAAGGGATAAACACCAACGATGACGTTCCACTCAAGCTAAAGTTTCCCAACCCTCCCAGCAGCCGCTCTGCCCCGGCACACACAGGCTTCCAAGCAGAAGAAAGTTGCCTCCCAAACTCCGAGGACACGAAGACCACAAGGCGCACAGCGCCCAAAGAGCCGTCCTCATATCCCCTACAGGCAAACCCGCGTGCCCAGTCCCGGCGGTACCCTCGAAGGTACAAGGTGGGATCCAAAGGAAACGCGGACAGCCGCTGGGGGCTGACAGGGAACGATCCAGAGCGGAAGAGGGTGCGGTGCCACGGGACACCCGCGCCACCACGGCGGGAAGGGTTAACCCTGCCTCGCCCAGACCGCGAGAACCGCCTCCCTCTCTCCTTCCTTCCCTCCCTCCCTTCTTGCCTGCCCAGCGCTGCAGCTGCGCCCCGTAACTCACCTCCACCCCGCCCTTCTCCTCATCGGGGCGCCACTGCCGCCAGGCGCCGCCCCGCAGGCAGCCCCGGTGCGCTCTGGGATCCACGCCTCCTCCCTCTCTCTCTTTCCTTTCCTTCCTTCTCCTCCCTCCCTCCTTTCCTTCTCCTCCTCCTTGCCCTCCCCTTCCCGGAACTACGGTTCCCGGCGTGCCCCGGGAGCGCGCGGCGGAGCGCGGGGCCCCGCGGTGGAACTTGCCCGGGTGTTTCCTGGCGACGGGGGGAAGTGGAGGAGCCGCCGCCGCGGAGAGTGGGAGCCGCGCTTCTCCCCTCCCCGCTCCCGGGCGCCCGATCTACCATGAGACCCGCCATCTTCCCGCTCCTGCCTGACCCTGGCTGCCTCCTGCTCCTCCTGGTAAAAGCCGCCGGCTCCTCGCTGCACTTCCCTTCCCCGCGCCGGCTCGGGAGGGGTGGCGCTGGGGTGGCCGGCGGGCCCCGCTCGGGGCTCTTGTCTCGCTCCCCTCCCCCGCCCAGCAGGTGCCGGCGGCCGGGAAGGAGGGAGGGCGGGAGGGAGCGGGCCCGGCGGTGTGGCCGAGGCCGATAGGCTGCGCGCACGGGGTGGGGCCGCGCCCGGGCCCGGGCCCCGGCCCGGGGCAGTGGCCGGGCGGGCGGTGCGGCCTCGCCCCGGGTCCTCGGGTGCCAGAGCCGGCGGGAACGGCCGTAACGGAGCCCCTCTGCAGCCCTCTGGAAGGAGGCTGGGGCCAGGTGCGGGGTGGCCTCTCCTCCCAGGCAGCCAGCGAGAGGACGGGAGGACATGGTCCTAAGCTGCGCCAGAGGAGGTTTAGGTGGGCCATCAGGAGGAATTTCTTCACAGCAAGGGTGATTAGACCCTGGAATGGGCTGTCCAGGGAGGTGGTGGAGTCACCGTCCCTGGAGGTGCTCAGGAAATGACTGGATGTGGCACTTAGTGCCGTAGTCTAGTTGATACGGTGGTGCTGGATCATAGGTTGAACTCGATTGTCACAGAGGCCCTTTCCAGCCTAATTGATTCTGTGATCTTTAGTTGTCAGACTACAGCATTTTTTGTAGGTTTTTTTAGGCTGGCATTACATGCGTGACCTAAGCCACCTTCTGGCTTTGCCAGTGTACAAATGCAATCACTGATGTGTGTGTTTTGTGGAGATAAGTTGCATGTGTTATATTTAATTTTTTTTTTTTTTTAACCAGGCTTATGTGGCGATTCTTACTTTTCCAGAAATGTATCGCGCCAGATTCTGGGCCTTTCATAGCATTAGTGACTTGTAGAACTAAGGGGGACTTGTGTGAATAAATTTTAGTAGGGTTGTTCTCTTAACATACTAATGAGTTTGATCAATCTATTTTAAACATTTGGGAGAATAAAATTGTCCAGAAAATTAAAGAATAATTGGAGGTGGTGGTTGATAGAACTCTAGAAGTCTGAAGAGGAGTACACAGTAATGTAGCTGCTAATGAATGAATGAATTGGTTAGGAATGTGAGGACACATAGGTAATGAACAGTACAAGTATTCATTATCCCTTTGTAATGTGCACTTTATACCTGGATGAGATCTGGCTAAAGTATTATGAACTTGCTGTCATTTCAGGGTTAGGAAATACGTGTGATTGGTAGGGTTTGAAAAAACACATTTGAAATGTTTATATGTAGATGACAATAGCATGCTAAAACACTATATGAGAGACTAAAGTGAAGAACCTCATACTTTTTGGTTGCATCTGTATATTAAAACAATATTGCTTATGTGCTAGATTGGTTTTCACTATTATTTTAAATACAGACTAATGACAAAACCAAGGAGTATGTGCTGTTTAACAACACTGTGAATGTGCCCATTAAATGGACAAGTGCAATTTTGAAAAAGTGGGTACAAGTTAATGAGTTTTTCTTTCTTCATGGCACAGTTGATCAAATTTAAAATGCATCAATTAGAGTTATGTTTGCCAACAAAACCCCCCCAAAAAAAACAGGAAATAGCTATGATCTGCAACTTGTCTGTATTTTATCTGCTGTTTCTCTATGTATGGGTCACTTGAACCCATTTCTAATGTGATTTTAAAAAGCTGTATACATAAAAGTTTAAGAAGACTACAGATCAGAGTTGTTTTTAAAAAAATACAATTAAGTATAATGTTATCTGTGTGATTATTCAGCATCATTTTATCAGCCATGGCCCTGTGTTGTAAGATGCCTACTTAGATGAATCAAGCCAATGAATCATTCCTTTTAGTGGATTTGTTAAGAGTTTTGTTGTCCTGAGCAGTTTGGGAGTGTGAGGGGATCCTGGAGCATGAGGGGATCCTCTTTCTTTAGAAGGGTTGAAAAAACTTTGTGAAAGTGTGTTGTTTGTTTTCTTGTGATATTAGAGTCCCTGATGAAGTGTATCAGATTGGCTTTAAAGTTCCGGTAACTTTGTTTTTCTTCTTGCTGTCTGCTGTGAATACTTAAGACCAGCAAAGCAGCTTGGCCTTCTGCTCCATGTCCAAAGGATGTGCCACCTAACAGAGCCTCTTGGAGCATGGCATAGTTTGTGGATAAGAGAGCTTGTTAGTGTTACATCAGTGGTGTGTAGGACAGAATACACAATGATATGTAGCTGCTGAAACAGCTTACTAAGCTTCATTACTTAGTAGTAGCAGTGAAGTTAACAGAAATTCTTTACTTTTCCATACTTTTGGATAAGCATATTTCTTTTCCAGATGGGGATTTGATATGCTGCAAAAAAGAAGAAAAGATACAATGTCAAATCAAAAAAAGTTCTCTTGTCTAAAGTTTGCCAGTAGGAGATCACTACAATTGTAGAGAGCTTTATGTCTCACGCTAATATTCTTCTTCCCTGGTCTCACTGAAGTTTGGGTTGATTGGAGGGAGATTGCAGTACCAAGGGATAACTGCAGTCCCAGCACAACTCTTTGCCCTTCCAACTTTCCAGCATTGTACTGGGCTGCTGGGACTTGAAAAGAAACTGGAGAGAGACCAGGGGAGGTACAGGCTGGCGCAACCCTTGCCTCAAGAGCTGAGTGGAGGGCTGAGCCGTGCATGGCACAGGCTGTAGAGGGTCTGGTACAGCTGTTTGCAAGGCTGAATAAGAGATGCATGGTAATGTCATGTGAGCCCTTGGGAGAGTAAGATGTTTCTGCCATGTTGGTGTGTTGCTTAATACTGGGTAGGACAGATCTTTAAGATCAGTCCAAGACAGTGGAATAAATGCTGATGGGAGAGTGGCTCATCACATTCTCCCCTAAGGCAAGGTGTGGCTCTTCGGCTTCGCTCTATCCAATCATTCTGTATGTTTGCCTGTACTCACAGTCAGGTGTACTTTGGCTATAAAGAATATTCTAGAATAAGACTGCACGTGGTTCTTCTGCATGTGTTTGAGAGGCACTTTTATTGCTCAGTGCTTCCCTGGGAAGCTCATGGACAGTGTCCCTGAGCAATAGCTGTGACTGGAGGAAACCACCAACAGATAGTGAGGGAAATGAAGAGGGAAGTTCCTAACTGGAAAAAATACTGTAGGGTAATATTTTTGTTTCTTGTTTTACTGCCACTGCCTCCTGTGTCTTGATAATATGACCCCAAGTACCCAAATAATGAAAGTAAAATGAAATAAAAATTGTCTTTTGACTTAGTGTTAAACGTGTAGTAAGTTGCCCAAAGAGAAGTTGAACTCTGTACATTTTATGTCTAGAGTGTATTTCTGTGCGTTTGCCTCTCTGCATTTGTATTAGAAAACTAATTTTGTAATTGAGAATGCTGCTTAAAATACTATGTTCTGAATATGAGCATGAGTCACAAATTGTAATTACAGGCAAAATTTAGACCACTGAGCCTTATACAATGAAGTGAGTTCCCTCCAAGAGTAGCACAGGACTTCTGAGTTGTCTGTCATCTGCCATGATTTCTAAATAATGAAATAGTAGGTAACTGAGGAACTTTCCCCTTTGGGGAGGGGAAGCAGGAGAGTCTAGAATTCTTTTGAAGACAACTTGTGTTCTTTGTGCTATGCCATATGATGGGCAAGTTTCCTGTTTGGTGTGCTCAGAAGGGAAGAGAGAAGAAACTGAACTCTTTCTTGGAACAGATGACTCGAACAATGCTGGATAATGTATAGATGAGTTATTTACAGTAAGATCTCAGAGATTCTGTTGCTGGTGGCTGTGATGACACACTCCTTGGTTTTTCTTTTGACATCCTTACTATTCTCTGTAATCTGCTTTGGTTTTTGTTTGGTTGATTTTTTTTGTGTTATTTTTGGCCAGACAGCTTTCTTAAGCAAGAGACTGGTCTTTATATTGGTTTCTCAAGAAAGCAGAATTACCACATTCTGTGTGTTTTAACCAAACCTATTTCATTTGAAAGACTAAAGGATTATGTGCTGCTATTCAGGAGAACCAATTTTCCACCTTGCAGGCTTGTACAGCTTCCAGATATTTTGTTTGCTTAAGAGGAGGGAATTGTTTCATGCATAAAGCAAATGGACAAATATGCTGTAAATTTTATACCAGGCCTTCTTCAAAACCACTTCAGGAGAGTCTAGAGGTACATTCAAAAATAGGTGCTTTAATAATGGAGTGAGTTTGGATGCATTAGCAGTAACTTGTTCGTTGTTCCCCCTGCCCCATTTGAGAGTGAGTTCTCTAGTGATGTAGAGCAGGAAACACAGGAACATTTGGGGATGGAAGCAGAAGCAATACGGGGAGTAGAGATCAGAGCCTAAGGAATATTTTCTTCCAAAACTCCGAACTGGTGAAACCTCCCCTGAGAAGTGGAGGAGGAGAGGTGTGTTATAGACGATTAGGGGAAGAAGTCAGATCAAATTTCCTTTTGAGGGTTCTGCCTTTACCCTTCTCTTCTCCCTGACATGTCTTTCTTCATCAGGAGCATCCTAATCGTTGGTAGAAACACATGCAATTTTATTTTCCAAAACTGTTAGTAATGTCAAGTGCTCACATAGTCTAATTAAAGAAAGTTCATAGATAAGATTTTAGAAGTTTTAATAACTCTAATTTTATTTTTAAATTTACTGTCTCTCAGGTATTTCTTTTTTCATTGTTAAGAGTTATTCTGCAGTTACTGCTGTACTAAACACTAACTCAGAATGATTTTTTCACTGCTAGTTGAGGATGCTGTGTTTTTCCAAACCAGCTGTAGGACCGTTTCCATGTTAGATCATGCTTTGGTAAAAATGCCTTACAAAAAGCAACAAGGCATATTGCAAAAGAATTCCATAATTTTCCTATTTTTATATGTGCTGCTACTGAAAATCTGACTACCCTGATAATGCACCCTTTATAGCTGAGAGCCATTCATGCCATTAAAACATGTGCAAAGTTCCAGTACTGTGTCCTCCAGATAAGCACCTGTGACTTGCAGCTTCTTCTAGGAGTGAACCAAACCTGGAAGCTCCTTCACATGCATGCACATACACCTTTAATGGTAGTGCTCCACAAGATCTGCTCTTTGTGTGGCTCATAGGACATAAATGTTGTCAGCTGCAGTGGCACTAAGCGAAATGCCAGGTGCAGTGCTCTGTGCCTTAAACCATATAGTGGCTGGAAGGGTGAAAGCAGTGAGGACAGAACATTGTTCATGGTTACCTAAAGGCAGGTGCTCTGTGCATGCTATCAGCAAGTAACTGGTAATTGTTTATGCAGCACACGATTTCTGCTGAACAGAGTAAATCTGTTCGTCTCTTCTTATTATGGTAGATGTTCTAGGTTTCTTCCCTCCCTTGTTTCTTGACCTATGTCTGGCTTTAGCAATAAAGCTTTCATGGAGGGGAGTATTGAGAGTCTCACTGTATTTACCTGATAGGATCAAATTGTAGAGTTCTGTGTTTTTGATTGCCACTGGAAGTTTGATCATTTAAATTGGTAAGGACTTCTTAAAAGCCATCTGATATTACTCCCTGCTCAATGCAAGACTAACTTAAATGGGATTGCTCAGGTTTTTTTCCAGTTGTCTTATATAACTCCAAGGATGGAGGGTCTGCAACTTCTCTGGTCCCCTGTTTTAGTGTTGAATCAAAACTGTTGAAAGTTTTCTTTGAAAAGTCTGTCTGGAGATGTGGATTGTGTGCATTGTCTCTTGTCCTGTCGCTGCATCTTTCGGAAGAGTCTGGCTCTGCCTTCTCTATAACCTCTGACTGTGTCGCTGGTAGCAGTAATAACCTTTCCTTAGGGATGAGTAAATGCAGGTGTCACAGCCTCTCCTCGTATAACCTGTTCTCCAGTCACTACTCACCTTCACAGCCATCTGCTGGGCTTCACTTCCATATGTTAATGTCTTGTACAGGCAGTCCCAAAGCTGGGCAGAATTCTTCAGATGTGCTCACACAAGTGCCAGATGAAAGAAAAGAATCACTTCCCATGGTCTGCTGGCTACACTTTTGCTGACACATCCCAGTGTGGTGTTGTCTCTGCTGCAAGGTCATGCTGCTGACTCCTGTTCAACTTGCTCCCCAAGACCTTTTCTGCAAAGCTGTTTGCCATCTGGTTGGCTCCCAGCCTGTATGGGGTTATTCCACCAGAGCTGCAGGACTTTGCCTTTGTGGAACTTTGCAAGGTTTCTGTCAGGCCATTTCTCCAGCCATTTGCAGTATCTCTGAGTAGAAGATTTTCCCTTTAGCTTATAAACCACTTCACCCAGTTCCTCTATCCTCAGGGAGTTGCTGAAGAGGCACTCTGTTCCATCACTCTGGTCATTACTACAGAAAACCTTACAACCAGTATTGGTCTGGAGAAACTTCTTTAGAGGCCAGTCAGACATGGTATCTTTGGTTACAGCCCTTTGAGCTCAGCAGTTCAGCTGCTGTGTCACTCGCTTTATTGTTCACTTATTCAGTTCATGCATGAACAATTTAGGTCTAAGGATCCTTTGAGGTGCTGTGTTAGAAGCTTGCTAAAGTCAAGGCAAACAATGTCCAGTACTCTTTTCTTGTTTACAGAGCTAAATGTCTTGGCACAGAAAACAGATTGATTTACTTATTCCAAATATATGCTGGATGGATGTGGCTTCTGGAAAGAAAATTTGTTTCCATAATTCTCTTGGTGACCCGGGAAAAAACATTTGGTCTGGTTCTATGGCTCTGTGTAAGTCCCACTTGCTGAAGAGCTTTCTAACTTGGTCTTCTACTCATGTGAGTAATGCTTCTTTTCCCTGGAACTCTACTATAGGCTCAGACCTCACCAGTATAAAGTCAGCCAAAGACAACATGGAGCATCTAAGGCTTTTCAGTGTACTTTGTCTCTATGTCCCCTGCTAGTTGAGCAGCGAGCCTACGATTTTCTTACCCTTCCTCTCTTCCTTTTGTTGCCAGCATACCTTAGCATCCCTCTCTCAACTCTAGCTGAGCTTGGACTGCTGCCAGCTCAAGCACTGTTTCTCTCTTCCTACCGAGTATTTTTCTTGCCTCTACCTTCTGTCTGCTCTCTTTTTTTCATTTAAAACCTCATCCAGAAATTCTGTGTTAACCCATGCAAGTCTTCTGCCGTACCAACGTTCTGCTCAATGGAGTGGATTAGTTTTGTGCTCTGAAGAGGTTCTCCTTGAAGGTCGGCAGGCTCTTGTGGGCCCTTTTGGCTTTCAGAGCCGTGTTTTATGAGTGGACTGAATTAAGACCCAAGTGCCTTCAGGTCTTGTCACTTTATTCAGTGGTTCTGTGAGGTACATATTTTTAGGTAAAAAATAAATAGTAGATTATAGATGGGATTTAATGTGAGCCCCAGTCATATATGTAAAAACTGCATTAACAGTGGCAATGAAGTGAAACACAGGAGGTCCAAACTCTTGTTTCCTGGAAGATGTAGTTTTCCACATTTTATGTGTTGGAGTCTCCCAGCTGCTTCACTTTGGGACTGAAATGAAGGGTATGTTAATTCACAGATTTCGGGTATATGGTTTGGTGCATTGTTTCAAAGCAAGATACTTCTCTGTGGCTTATATTTCTTTAATGACTGAAACTTTGTATCCTAAATGATGTTCACGAAACGAGAACCTGAGCAGAATGTCGAGCTCTAGAAACGGAGAATAGTAAATGACCTGGTTCCTTGGCATGTGTTTTTGCAGCCAGCCTGTCTTCTGTCTTGTCTGGCATCAGTGATTCTTGCCTGTTTCTTGTGTGTTTCATTGAGGTGCATCCAAAAAAAAAAAAAAAAGAATGTCTGCAAGGGTTTTTTGGGTTTTATTTTCATAGATTTGTGAAAAGGAGAGAAGAAGAGCAGTCTAATCTCTGTTGTAAAATAACTGGCAGTAAAGCTTATATTTGGTCTCCAACTGGATTCGTGTGGCAATTGGGCATAAACACAGAGAGAACTTGTTCATTAGGAACTCTGCAAGGAAGTATTTTGAAAGGCAAGGAATAGGTGCCTGTTCCAATGGTCTGGAAAAAGCAAACAACAGCTGTGATAGTGTTTTGCTGTTTCCCATAGCTGTCGTGATTATGAAGTGATGATATAATTAACTTTCTCAAAAGCTGCACAAAGGGAAAGCTTTTCAGTGATGTATCCATATTTGTAATCCCAAGAAAAGCTTTTTGTTCCTTTAGTCAGTCTATCACTTCTGACTCTCATAGTTTACTGAAATCCCCTCTCTTAACTCCTGCTAGAAATACTTAGCTCCTAGATCTTTTGCCAGTCATAAAAATTATGAATTTTCATAAACGTGTGTATGAAAAAACTTTTTTCATCTTTTTTTTTTTCTCTTCTCCCTGTTGAGTCAATTCACTTGGGATTTTGGACAAAATAACTGAAAGACAATTTGGTTGCTTCACAAAGGTAATTAAGACAGTATGTGGTGCAAGGGGTGAACAGTTAGGGGTTCTTTCCTACTAATGATCCGTTAATTAGTGAAGAGAGCTCAGCGAGTGTGCGGGCCTCTCAGGAATTACCTTTGAATGGCATTTAAATCTGGTTTGGTTAAAAAGGTATAATTGAAGGGGGGAGAGGCCTTTTTCTTTTTAGTATTATTTTCTGTCAACATAGTCCAGCAGAATGTGCTAAACCAATGCAAATGTGTACATATAATTGGTGCTATATAGATAATAAATATTTTTAAATAAACCAATAAATGGCTGTGATACCTTGCTGAGGACTTTGTTAACAGTTTTGGTTGCAGCAGCAGTAAGATTGCTGCATGAAGCTGGTTGATTGCAGAGCCAGGGTGTCTGAAACCTCCCAGTTCAAGCACTGCACCATGTTAGTGTGTTCATACTATTTTTAGGACCTGAAATACTTGCTTGGATGTTTTTGTGGGAGTCAGCTTGAAGCAGGCAGGTTTAATATTCCTTGAAGAGAGGTAGACCAATCTCTGTATGATTTTTTTTTTTGTGCATTTCACAATATCTGTGGCAGGTGTCCTGTCCTCTGCATTATTTATTATTCTGCTGTCCAGAGTTATCCAGGATAAATTGACTGCATATGTGCAGGCCCTTAGCAGCTGTTTAGGGCAGAAAGAAAATATCTCTGATACAGTCTGAAATTAGCCTCTCATTCTTTAAGGTGCATGCAGCTGTGGTCCCAAAGGTGAATTTTTCTCTTCAGGTTCAGGTAGCATTGCTTTAATCAGTGCTCTTCCCAAGAAGATAGCCAATGGATTAATCGTAAAAAGGTACCTCTTTTTTTTTACCTCCTCATTTGAATTGGAAGGTTTTTCCAATGCCAACTTGTCGATTAGAGTGCAGCTGTGGAGTAGTATTTCTATTACACAGACTCACTGCTTATTTGGAAAGATCTTATCCCTTATCCACGCATATGTCATTTTAAGGTAGCAAATAATAAATGCTAGCCTAAAAATTGAGGTAAAACATTTGTTGGAGAAAACCTCATGGATGTCCGGAGAGCTTTCGTATACTATGATTGGCAGTTTGCATGTGTAGAGTGGAAGTTTGTGGAGTGTGCCTCACAGTTATGCCTGGAATGAAGAAAATAAAATAACCAAAGTAATGTGAGTTTAGATTATGTTCTAAGTGGATTTATTCTAAAGTTCGGAGTTCTGATGTTAAGAGAATGATAAACAGAGGCAACAAAATGCCATTGTATTTTAGAAAGCTTGTGATTTTGAAATTCTGAGGTGTTTCTCATTTTGATTTCTCAGAAAAAGAGGGAAGAGCAGCAACACCGGACTGAATATCAGTGGTTTTAATGTATGGGCAAATACTTCATATACTACAGATTGCTGCATCACAAAGTACTGTAGCTGTCTTTTGATAGTTGTACAAAGAAACCCTTAGCCTCCTGCTGAAGTATTAGGAGGTAATTTGATAAAAGTGGCATCTCAATCATGCTGAAGGAAAAACAAAATCTGTAGCACAGGAGGGTCTTAATGATACTGGAAGTATTATTGCTGAAAGCTCTGGATCTAAAGTTAATAATTTGGGTGCTTACATGTGGGTTGGTTCTGGTGGAGATTGCAGAGCATTACATGAGTGTGTAATAGTAAAAGTGGAAGAGGGTGAGAATTTAACTTGAACTGCTAGTGGTCACAGAATCATTCGTATGTCTGCTGCTCTGCTGCATTGTTTAGTTCTAATCATCATAATCTTCAGCTTCAAATAAGGATGAGTCAAATCAAGGTGGCTGTGATTCTGTGCTTTCAGAAGGATTTTGTTATTCAGAGGTACAAACAGGCAGCTGCACTAATGTAAATGGTACAATTTAAACAGTGTTATCAAAGACTGGCTTGTCCACTTGTCTCCTTTATGTTGACTTTTCAAGAGTGCAAGTTAAATCAGTATGTTTTGCATCCCTTTGGATGGACGAGGTGAGGAGAATTACCCAGCTGTATTTTTCATTTAAGTATTTTATTTGTCTATCTGTTGCTTTTACTTCCTTTTTTTCGTCTTAACCCAATACCTCAGCTGCATGGTTTAGAGCAGTGTGGGTATTTTTCTCATGGAGGGATAGTTGATGTGTGTTTATGGTAGTCCTTATATTGGTATTTGAGCAGTTGGTTTCACTACTTCATACCCACCCTTAGAACAAGTTCCAGCCTGAAAGGTAAAACTGAACAGGTTTGTCCTTGCTTAAAGTTCCCACCTTTTTTGATTAGGCAAAGATCTGGAGAACTTTGTTTTAGAGCAGAACAGTAGAAATTTATTCAGTATTGCAACTAGATTGTGTAATTAATAACGAGCTAAGCAGCTAGAAGTGATTAGGTGTTGAAGTTGATCATTTTGCTTTAAAAAAGTTGGGTTTGTCTTATTGAAGAATAAACTCAATATGTAGTTAAATTTGTCAAAATAGAGATTGTGTTTATTTTTGAAGCAGTAGTATGTGTGTAGGCAGCAAGGATGGAAAATTCTGTTATCCGCTAGTATGTTCAATCCTTCAGATTATTCCAAGGTGGGAGACATTCATGTGACAGAAGAAATATGGTTTCTTGTAGAAAAACTACATCTACTTTTGGTTTCTTCCTCCAAGATTATACTTTAAAGGAGGGATTTTGAATTCCATGGCCACTCTTCCCACAGAATGACAGAAAAGTTTTTGTTTCATTTTAATGTGCATCTTCATCACCAGTCCAAGGATGAACAAAACATAAATACATTTGTATTATTAAAAAAAAAATAAAAGCTAATTTCTTGTTCTGTGATGGCTCTGTGTAAAAATGACAAAAAAGGGCACAGGAAAGCCTGTAGATTATAATGAATAACAGGGTAGAATGTTGCTTTCTGTAATGAGAAATGGAGTTACAAGTACACAGTCCCCAAGGTTTAAACTGTCTACCACAAATTTTTTGGTAGTGGCCGAAACAGAGAACAGGGTCTTTTTCCTTGACTTAGTGAAAAGGGGCAGCAAATGATTCTGCTCTGCCAGCCTTACCAAAGGCTTGACAAGACTGAGCTCCCCTTTATTTCATATTGCTGGATCATGCTTTAACAAGTTGAGGACCTTGAGGGTGCTGGCTTTCATACGCAGCAACAGCTGCTTTATTTGTACTAATCATTTTGGAGATTGCATATGTATTTTATGTGTGTTAGTGTATGTGTACTTGAAAGTGTATCGTTGTGTTGTTGCCAAATAATCAGAGCAGTTGGCAATATGGAAAAGGAAGAGTTATCGGAACATGAGGTGTTTTTTCCTAAAAAGCTGCACAAATGTGACCTTTCTTTTTCAGGGGAATTCTAGTTGCTTGTGTAAGAAAAGCAGCTTGGTAAATAAAATATCTAAAGATTCAGAGTTTTCAGTAGTTTCCTGAGGAGCTGAATTCGTGGCTTTAAATCTGTGAAACAGGCTTTAAGGTAGATTCCTATTTGTGAAGATGTGGAGCACTCTGAACATTATTCACTAATTAATACAGATGTTCAGATATCTGAACAGATATTGGAGTTGTATGGACTGTGTTGTCTCTATGTGGATGTATAAGGCAGAGAAATCAGTGGATCATAACCTTGACTGGAGATTACTCTTTTCCCTAAAGGCTATGAGAAATAACTGAAAGTTCCAAATATTCTGTTTGAAATAAATTACAGGTCTTATCTTTGTGACATTTTTTTAGGTATGCCTCATGTCATTTTTTTGAGCCCTCGCTTAAACATTTCTATAAAAGACCATGATCCATAGGTTTGTGCCCAGAGACTTAAACTTTAGAATTGTGTTTGGGTGCACAATTCTGCTACTAATAGCTTTATGGAAAAAAATGCAATGCATGGACTGCATGTTGTGATAATGATGTTTAATTCTCATCTCTGCAATGGACTTTTTGAATGGGCATCTTGTGTCTTCTAATGATAGTTCACGAACTGTTGAGAGGTTAACTTATCCATTTTTCTGGAAATCCTTGGTGCTGTATCAGGCCATTGAGAGATCTCTGCATCTGTGAACCATTCCCAGTCAAACAGGACAATCCTTCAACTCCTTTGCTTGTGTTTAAAGTTCAGTTTTAGGAGCCATTAGCTGCGAGTTCTTTTTAGCTGCTGGTCTGCCATGTCAAGTCAATATAATTTGGATTTTCGAAGATAGCATTATAAATTGTGAATTTTTCTGTTTCCAGTATTTTAATTTGGAAAAAAGTTTGTCAATGTTAATAAGACATGCACCTACACCAAATATTCCTTCCACACACTTAAAATGAGAGCAGACAACAAGATACGTGGAGGGCAAAAAACTGCACAGCTTCTTTTTACTGTGATGGTCTCTACTTAGCTCTGTGCAGTTACAGCACTGTTTGGCTAAAACAGTGTAAAAGTGAGCTATCTATCAAGGCTGAAGAAGTAAGTTTACTTTTCTAATATATTTATTATCCGTACTTCAGTTTAGCTAGATTTTTTCTGTTCTCCTGGACATTAGTAACTGCAATCTTTAAATCTATTTTAAGTAGCTTCTTTAAAGCATTTTAAATTTTCCTGACTAAATATAAGATGTGACTCTTAAGTGAAAAATTATAAGAAAATTATTTTTGTTACCCATTTAAAAATTTCTCTGAAAACTTGAATATAACTGAGAAGGGATCATTAGTTAGTGTTTTGAACTAACAGAACTTTGTCTCATAGTCTTATAATGGAAGCAACTTACATTACTAATAAAAACCCTGCATATTCATCAGGGATGGCAGCAGTCAGTCTAAGTTATGAAGATGTTTGGGCACAGTCTGAAATGAAGTGGTGACAACTAAGTTGAACTGCTCTCACTGAGAGGGTGAATAATGTTCTTTTTTTATTTTCCCTCAGCATTCTCTATTTACTGTTACCTCTCTCTGCTCTGAACTTTGTGGTTTATTATGGGGCTTCTGGGAATGCCGCCCGCAAGATGTTCCTGATTGATGGCTCTGAAGCCAAAATTCAGGGGCTCTTGCAATGTCTTGCCAGCTTTGGCGTTGCTGTCTTCTGGGATTGCTTTCAATTTATATCATCCTCCAGCAGGCTGTAAACCCGTCTGCTTCCTGTTGTCTAGGAGTTTAATGCAGACCTCAGAGCAGCAGCAGATCAGCAGCATGCATAAAAAAAGAGGTACTCAGGGACTGACAGTCAGCAGCAGGGTCTTGGGAAGCTTGGACTTCAGGTAGTAACTTCAGCATGTCAGTCTGGATTCGATGTGGGCTAGAGCTGGTTGCCAAATATAAAATGATTTTGTGTTAAAGGGGAAAGATGGTTTAGTTGTGTGTCTGTAGGATTTCCCAGCAGGAGGAGAAGGTAAAAGAAAAGTTTAGCAAGTGAAAATGAAGGCTGTTCTTGTTGACTGCCTTGCAGGTGTAGTACTAATTAGAAATCATAATGCTCCATGAATACATTTTCTTTATTCTACAGATAGTTTGCTTTGGAAATGGAGACCTCTGTTTCATTATGTGCATTAAGAAATAAAGGCACAAAGAACTAAAATGCAGTAGACCTGGGTTCTTTTTTCTTTTTCTTGCGGTTTTAAGGTTATGCACATTTAAACTGTTAAACTCTTCTGCAAGAAAGTGGCATGTAAAGTGTAATAAACTTGAAAAAGAAATACCATTAAACCTATAGGTCTGTCTCTCCTGTCCAGTTAGCAATTAAAGAGCTAACAACACTGATTGGTGTTGGTAGAATGTTGATAAAAGTTTGACCTAAATCTCTTGAATAACCAGCGGGCTTTATTAATTAGATGTGTGGAATGGCAATTGAACAGCAATACTGTCAGCAGAAGGTGAGTTGAAACTGGGTGTGCTTTTATTTCCTCCTTGGGAAAGCAGTATGAAACCTGGCAGAGGTTCGGTGTTGGGTATGAGTTGAATAGGTTCTGTTCAGGCATTTTGTTTTGTGGAAGGCTGCTTGTGTGGCATTGCATGGCGTGTTTGGGAGGATGATAGTTGCTTTCAAGAGTGCTTTGAGGTCTTTCGTTGGAAACAATCAGAATAAATCTCAGCTAATCTGTAGTTACTCCTCAGAAGTGACTGGTACTGGCTCCCTAAGCCATTGGCTAACTTCGAGTGGGGATCAAAACTCGGTTAGAAACACTAAGATTTCTGTTCTTATTAAACTTCCCAGTGAAAGCATTACCAGTGTTATCTTCAGAAACTCCCAGGAACCTGAGCCATGGTGTTCCTGCTTTATTTGGCAGTATTTCTGAGGACCAGAAGAGTAAAAATACATGCCATCTCTTCTTCCCTCTCCCCACCTGAGCTAAATTTTATCTTTGTGAACACATTGTTCAGTTCCTGATTTTTTTCCCCCAGCAATGTATTCTGTAAGTGCGTTAAAGCTTTCTGCATTCGTTTGTTTTAGTCTACATGTGCTTTGTCATTTTTCTGTAGTGTTAAAGGATTGTGACTAGATTATAAACATCCTAATCTAACTTCAGCAGTTTCACTCAAGTATTTAATATATTCATATTGTACTCTATTTTTAAAAATCTTTTTATTTTATAGCTATTTAGTTTTACTTTCAGATTTTCAGTTTGAATGTTTGAAAAGTAGAAGTATAAAATATACTTAATTTTATCCAATGTAAATGCAGAAATCTGAGTTGGTTTTGGGTGTGCTTATGTAGCCAATTTTCCTTTTGAATTATTTTTTTCAAGATGCTTTCTTCAATGAGTTAGTAGCTATCTTGTGATGCCAGTTTGAATTTTTATTTTTTTTTACTTCAGTTACAAATATGAGCAGTCATCCATATGTCCTGTTATGGGCCAGTGGAACATAGAGTTTGCATTTAAAAGTGAAAAATTCTGACTACTTTTCTTAGCCAGTATGTTTTTCAGAACATATGTTCAATACCTGTTATAAAGTGTGTAGCTGATATTCAGAAATTACTTCCTCAAACATATCTTGTTTTCTGCTCATAAGTGTGAAGCACAGGTCTCAAAAAAGGTCAGAAAATATTCTTGAAACAGTATAGCTTCTTCGCAATTTAAATACAAATTGATATTCCTTCATGATAAATATTAATACTAGTAATATCATAAACCCTCTTGCATCTCATGGGACAGCAAGATTACTGGGTCAAAAGGATGTGTTTTCTTCCTTACAGGCATTATACCTTAATGAAAGCTTCAGCTGGAGTGAGTCTTGCGTATTTATTGACATTTCTTTGAGGAATGCTTTTTTTCCCTGAGTTGGTCTACTTATTATGAAAAGTTTGGCACCCACAATTATTTAGTCACTATAAAATGTTTGAGAACGTGATTATGAATATATTTAACAAAAAAATTTCATACTTCTAGTGGAAAAAGTATTTCAATTATCTCAGATTTTTTGCAGCTTTTGGGGAAAGGTGTTCTTAGTCTAAGTATTTTTCCATTACTGTAACGTAAAGGTACAATAGGGTGTATGGTTAATTTGTTTTTCACCTTCAATACCTGAAGATGATTGGAGTATTTGTTTTGGTGTTAATGTCTTAGTATATGCGGCTTGCAGCACATTTCCACAGTAAGAGTTAAGAAAGCAATCACAAAATTTTTTTGTGCTATAAAGAAGTATTAGTTTTAATTCCTTTTTTCTGCATATAGCACAGTCTAGAAGAGGATCTCATTGGTTAGTAAGTCCTGTGCTTTCATGGTGCAGTTAAATATTTGCATTGTAAGTTAAGTGTATTTTAAGTGTATTGTGGCAATCTACAAGTGTGACTACAGTTCCTGATCCATTCAAGTATATCTGCTAAGTAACAGAGCGTATTTCTCAACTGCAAATGATATGCTTATCTGTGTTATGTGTAATTTTTGTGTAACTTATCCTATTAGATAAGATTTGAGTTGCTGCTGGAAAGTTATACTAGAAAAAGCCGAGAGGATTTAAGAAATTGGTGTCTTACCCATTCAGTTTGCTTAGACAACATGAACTGCTGAGCTTCTGTGAAAATAGTTATACCAAGACTACTGTGGAAGTTCTTTCCAAGTGTGATGATGATGCAGAGCTGTGTGCAGCAGCTGAAAAGTTCCTGCTTTCTTGAGGCTTGCATGGATTTTCTCTGTAAACACGCATTATCCAAGATTACAAGCAGGAAAAGTAACTCCGTGGTCTTCAGGGTCGTCAGAGGTTCTTGAGGCCTTTCAGGGCAGCTGAAGCCTTAGAACATTGAATTTGCAGTCACCTGCGGTAGGATCAGATGATGGCCAACAAAATTAATGTTGAAATACCCTATCCATTATTGTCTAGGGCAATACTCCAACTGTTATTGTTAATTGTAGCTACTGCTTCAATTGTACGCAAGTTAGGTCAAACCTAACATTTGCAACAAAGCAGCTCGTGCGTACAAACAAAACCTGTGCCAGCTCATGCACGTGCTGACCTGACCCGTTACTCATTACAAACATAACTTCTACTGCCAAAACCTCCCCACAGCAACACTGTGGAAGCTGTCATCCCATGCACCACCCAAGGGGTGATGAGGTGGTGTCTGCACTAATGGTTGCCATCAGCTGGTTTCTTCTCTGGGGATAATTTGGCCCGTGTGGATCCAGGTCCATACAGGCAGCTTCTCGCTCCAAAGGCAGACTTCTACTTTCTTGCTGCTCAGTAGTCACCAATGCTAGCATCTTCAGAGGAGCTCCCTGAACACTGGCCTGCTGCAACTTGTGCATTGCATAGCTTGCTTAATCAGATAATTTTTTGGCAGATTGTGTTGTTAGGCTGCCTGTTCTGGCAGCCTAATCTCTGGACCTCACAGCTCAACTACTAGTTTTGTTTCTCTACAGTCGTCTTAAAGCCATGGTTCAGTCCCTTGTCTCAGGCAGTTGAAGTGCCACAGGAAGACTGTGCAAACTCTGTCACAATCTCAGATTTGCATTTATCTTGTTCAATTACCGAGGGAGAAGTGCTTGTACATAGTTCGTATTCCAACAGCTGGTGTCTTTTCAGCCTGTAGTGTAAGATGGAGTTACATGCTACCCAAGGCCTCCATGTAGGAAATACAAACGGATCAGTATCTTCCCTGAGAAGAGGCTGGTGATCCACAAATCAGAAGGAATTGAAAATGACTGATTGCTGCAAATCTCACCTGTGTGCCATTTACAGTGATAGTTTAAGAGCTGTTGAGTGTTTCACTAGAAGTTTCCCACCATTTTTGAAGTTGATCTTAAGGAAAGCAGGGATCCAGTTTGGCTATTTTTTTTTTAATCAAATATTTCATATACACTTGTAGCAAATGTTAGGAAACTTGTTGTGTCACAGTAAATGAATTTTTTGATAAATTATAAACAGTGTCAAAGGCAGGTATACCCTGGAGGCTTGTTCTTTATAGTCATGGCCCTACTAGAGGTTGAGAATAGTCTCAGGCTCTTCCATAAATGCAGAGAACCTTGTATCACCAGTTCCTGGTACACAGCTGCTCTGTGTGGTTTTATTTAGATTGTCTTTATGCTTTTAGCTGTGCTTTTCCTTGGTGCCTCTTGAGCCATAAGCAGATTTTCTTTGTACCTCAAGGAGTAAATAAGTCTCTGGGAGCATGGAGAGTGTATGTTGTGTGCTGCCACATCTCAGTGCAGGCTGTCTCTGTGACTCTTTGGTCTCTGCCCAACTCCTTGACCTGTGCATTCCAGTCAGTTCTCTTCCAAAAACCTTCCTTTCCCTTTCCTGGTATCTCTGTCAGCTGAGGAACCATACATCAACTGAAAACATGAAGGCATCACAGCAGAACTGGTCCAAGCCCTAACTGTACTTAGAGAAGTGATGGCTTTCTGACTGGCTTGCTCAGGATCAAAACATTCATTTGCCAGACCAGAATCTGTATTTTCCTACTCAAAAATTTGCATGCTTGTCTCTCTCAAAGCAAAAATAAATTTTAATTCACTGATACCTCTCTCACCTGGGATAGAACTCAACCTCCTATTTCCTTTAACCACATTTTGAGAAAAAAAGATCTGGGCCAGTTGCACTGAAAATGAGAGTGCCCACCCATAAAACTGTGTATTGCTGTGGGAGTTGCATGAAGAGTAATACAAATGTTGCTTTGTAATTGGATGATTTGGCTGATGTGGTGTCTTGGTTTTTATAGTCTGATATGCCTACTGCATGCTGGGACTGAAGCAGTGTCAAGTGGAAACACAGAGGGAGATAAAAGACTGTAGCTAGTTGAGTTAGATATATTGAAATTGTTTCCTAAAACAGCAATAAAAATGCAGGCAATTGAGGCTTTACTTAATGAGAAACTTTTTTAGCCAGACTAGTCCTATAAGTGACAGAAGGAATTACTTTGTAAAACCTCTGTGCCCACACACTTCTGGGCTGCGTGAGGTTGCTGAAATGGGGTTTCATTTCTTTCTTCAGAGTGAAGTTATGAATGTAGGTTAATCTTAAAGATGCAAAATTTACCTGTAACATTTCTGTCTACATAATAGAGAATGGTATTAAAAGAGCCAATTTTGCTTTAAATGTGAAATTATGTTATATCTGTAGTTTATTTGTATATTTGTATTACTGCTTACATCTGAAATGCATTGACTGAATTACTGTTCTTTTACTGTTTTTCTCTAGCTTTTGAACTGCAACACATAAAAATCACACAAAAGTTACTGCTTTACCGCTGAAACATACCTTACTGGTTTTCTTTCTCTTTTTAGGTGTCTTGGCTTTTTAATCCAGCGAGAAGTGAAATAACAAGTCTAGATAGTGGAAATATAGACGACATTTTAAGTGAGTGTTTCAAATGATTTTTTTCTTTGTATGTCTGCAGTTAACTTAGCTATGTGAATATTGCAGTGATATTAAATGAATATTCATACCCTAGCTTTGAATATATAAATTGCAATCGGCTTAGAAGTATTAAATGCCTGTGGTCAAAATTAGCTGTCTGAACTAATGTATTGCAATGAAAATTTGAAGTGCCTTAAAAAAAATAGCTGGTATCTTGTTTGCAGAAGGGAATACTTGATTATATAACCAAAACCAGTCTAGAGGGCATTTTAAAAGGTCCCCACAAAAAATATCAGCAAGTGAAACCCATGGTGCTGGGCCTTAAGTATCTTGCGTAAGTTCAGCTCTGCCTTTCCTCTGGTTAAGCACTGTCCTGGTTCTGGTGGCTCAAAGAATGGAAATCTTTAAATTGAAGAGATACATATTTCTTGTCTGAAACCTTTTCCTCCGAGAAGTATGCAACTTGCCTGTATCTGGTTGTCTTTGCAGGAAAAAGTTATTACATTGTTTCTAATATATCCAGGGGGAAAAAAAAGTCTTTATTAAGGTCTGGGCTTGAATCTGCCTTATTTTATGGGATTGCTTTGTGATACAAGATCTGTCTGTAAATGCCTTTTATAGAAAATATAAAATGATTTTATACGATGTAATTCACAAAAGGGAATATATGCCAAGTGTAAGTTCTTCTAAAATTCATCTCATTACTTTCAATAAATACTTTATGTGTTGGAGGTAACCCTAAACTTTTCAGTGCTTGTTATTTACTTATTCACCACTTGTATCCCTTGCTGATAATGAAAATCTTAACGCCATAATTGTAATCAAACTGTGGTGTTCCCCAGCCTACTCAAGGGTCGTCTTTACCAGCATGTTGTGTTTTCCAGGCTTTCAGCATCCTAATCTTCACGTGTAACTGCTCTGTGACTTTGTCAGTTTTCTGCTTTGTCAGTATTTCTGCTTTATAAAGCTGTGGGTGATGTTCTGTAATTTGAGTATGCATTTAATTTTTTTTCGGTGTCTAGTCCAGTACAACTACTAAAAATCAATTTAAAGCATGGTTGGTTATTATATTCTATAAAGATCAGACTTTATTTTTGGACAGGAGATTTATCCTTTTTTGATTTTTTTTTTTTTTTTTGTTTTGGANTTTTTTTTTTTTTTTTTTTTGGTATGTGAAAAGGAATACATAAGAACATTATTTTACTACCTCCTCATATGTATCCCTCTAGTACTGCATTTTTTTTAGTGTCCCTTAGTGTGTTTCTTTTTCTGGGGACTGAAAATTTCTTTGCTACATTTTGCTGTAGTATCCAGGTTAAAAGACAAGCAAGGACAAACCGGAGCAAGTTGCAGGGACAGGCTGCCTGTTCATCAGTCTTCTACCCCAAATAGCTGGGATTTCAGCTTTTAACTGGTTTTTAACACTTATGAGTAACAGAGCTAATGCTTAAGAGATACTAGAGTTCAGTTTCTGGATGTGAGTGCCTTAATTTCAAATCCAGAATTAATTCTTACTACATGTGTCACTTAATTACTTCTTGTGTGTCTTAATACCTTAAGTATTTACATTTTTTTTGGTCTTGTATATCTCTAAAGTCAGTAGAACACTTGACTGAAGGCATCTTTCATCTCTCCCATTTGTTATAGATGATATTTCAGATAAGATTTACCCTAGCAGTTTTCTAGCAGACTAAGCTCTATGCTGAATAATCTAGAAATATTTGCTTTTGTAGTCTTTTTGCGCATATTTTTATAATCTCAGATAAAAGAACTGAGAAGTTTGCCTCACAATGTGACATTGGGCTTTTTCTTTTTCTTTCTTCTCAGACAATGCAGATGTTGCTTTAGTTAATTTTTATGCTGATTGGTAAGTTATTCAAGTTGTTTTTTTGGTTTTTTTTTAATGTTTAAACTTCTGTCTTTTGAAAACTATCATGTTTGGCTATAGTTTTCTAATTGAAAATACAGTAGTCTGTTGCTTTCAAACCAGTTCTTTTCTGGGTTTATATCCGAATTGCTTCTCCTTCTGTGTATGCTTTCTTGAGTCACATTATAATAGGCTATAGTTTTAAAAAATTACAACCTTAATTATGATCACTACTTTTAGGAATACGGTAATACCCCCTCAACGTAGCACACTGCCAGTCTGTGATGTAACCTGACTTTTGAGGGAGAACAGATCAATTTTGCTCAAGGAAGTTCTCTGCTTTAAGGGTGGAGAAGAATGAGGGACAAGAAGCCATGGTAACATATACATGGTAACATATACATGCTACATAAGTGTGTAACATGCAGCTGTACTGCCCAGAGTCAGGTTTTTTCAGAAAGTGGACTTCAGCTCTCTTGGCATTTTGACAGCAAGACTTGCTCTTCACTTACATGTTGGGTGTTGCAGACATAACTTCATCCCCAGGCTGCCACTGTTAAGTTTAAGGCTGGTTTATTGCAAGTCTACTCATTGAAATCTCATTCTCACAACTCCTACAGTGCCATTATGCATCTCCAATTAAAAAATCTGCCATATGTTTGGAAGGACAGAATATAGAATAATTTTATTGACATATTAGTAATGGCCTTGTGCACTACTGTTACCCTGAACTTCCTAAAGCCACCGAAGCATCTTTACGATTCTACAGCCTTTTCTGTGGGCAAAAAGAGAGAATTTGCTTCAAAATCTGACATTACTGGAAGAAGGGGCCTGTAGGGTTCTCTTTGTTCTTACTGCTGTAAAAGCAGTCTGCTCAAATTCTGCCAAACTTGAGCAATAATAAAATACATGATACTTACAACTTGTATTGTTGACCCATAGAAAATTACCTGTGGTATTTCTGGAAGGCGTTGGGGAATATTTCAGTCTCAACAATCTAAAGAACTTATTTTACTACATTTTTAAAATTACTTTCCCAGGGATAATTCAGGTAGAAAAAAATGAACAACATACTTTCTGAATAGAATATACTTCCTAAAGGCTTGTAATTGATTGGTGGTGTTTCCTAGGGAGATAAAGCAGGGGAGCATATCTTGAACTATGTATTCTTTCAGAATTACTTTTTTTTCTGCACTTGAATTATTTAAGTTACTTTTGAACTGATTTTTATCTAGTCAGTTACTGGGATGATTACAGGTAGATTTAATTTTTTCAATAGCTTTTCTTGCTTTTCTTTTTTTTTCTTTTTCCTTCAAAGATTGAAATGTTACAGTAGTCAACAATTGAAATATTTCAAAGCGATATGTTGAAGTTACAATCTTGCGTTCTATTTACAGGTGCCGCTTCAGCCAAATGCTGCATCCTATTTTTGAGGAAGCTTCTAACGTAATCAAAGAAGAATATCCAGATAAGAATCAAGTGGTGTTCGCTAGAGTAGACTGTGATCAGCATTGTAAGTAAATCCTGATTTAGGTTTTTCTGTGCTGTCCTGCTACTAAGTTACTAATCGTATTGAAAAATATGCTAAATAGCCGTGTAAAATGTAGCTGTACCTGGCCCATCATTTAGCCCAGGGTTGCCTTTATTACATCAGCAGACCTCTCCTTCCGAATTTGTCAGGGCAATTTCCAATGTTTCTTTCTCGTTGTGTCCATGAACTTTTTTTTTTTAATTAGTTGAGCCTATCTCATTTAATGAGGAAAAAAAAGCTGGGATTATAAATTGAATTGGCTGACTTAGGTGTCGGAGAAGCACTAGTGCAACAAATGATGCAGGTCTTCACAAGCAAGAAGAGGAAGGAGTAACCTGCAGTTGTCAGCATGAAGAATATGTTCTGCTCAGGTCTTCCTTCCACCTCGGAGTCACGATGGGGGTTGGAAGTTTCCTTTCACACAGCCAGGCAGGGGTCAGAGCTTTGCTTTGCTGCTTGTACACATGCCAGCAAACAGTTGCCTGTTTGGGTTGGGTTTTCCCCATGCCCAGACATACATGAAAATGGTATGCAAAATCTTATTTTATGCTGGTACTAATCCCTAACGTTCCTTTTAAATCCCTTAATAAGTAAAATGCAAGGAACATCTGCTGCACATTGAAAGGCAAGTGGATAGCACCAGGATTTTTATTACATTTGTAGGATCAGCTGTGTTGTTTCATGCTTCTTGGAGAACAGCATTTCTAGGAATGATTTCTTTACAGTGGCTTATGATTCCCGAAGAGTATTAACAGCAGAAATTCAGTTTAATCAGTACTGATTATACTATTTGGGCTTTACAAAACTGTTAATTTGTAAGAATAAGCATCACTGGAAATTGGCTCATCTTTTCATGTCAAGATAATGACAACAAAACTTTATAGAAAGTTCTCGCTAAAGACCATAGTAAAATCAGACTGTGTTGTTGTGTTTTATTGTTAAGATTTAAATTAACTGCTGAAATCCTTAGTTTTGTTGCTGTAGCTTTAGTTGCTTGAATAACTCAGAGGGTCTGGGCTGCTGGACGCCCAGTGTTTAGCTATGAGATGTTCTTGTCTTAGTAGTTATGTGCTTTTTGCTCCCCACCAACTGTTTGAAACTCTTTAAAAGTTTGTCACTTAAGCCTCTCATATGCTCTTTGAAGGTACTTGCAGCTCGTTACATAGAGCTAAGAGGAGGAGATTGTTGTCCTTCTCCTGGGAGTACGTGTAGTGGGCTAAGTAGTAGGAGGCAGCCAGGAGTTTTGGTCTTTTTGTTTCTGAAATACCATTAGTTCTCTGTACTGACTGTTTTTGTCCTTAGTTTAAGTAGATGAGCATGACTGCAGCTTCAGAAGATGTAAAATGTGAGAATTAAAAATAAAATCCTTTAATGACAGGCAATTTACATTGTCTTTTTGAATTAAAATAACAAAGTTGTATATGTCATTCCTAGTTTCTAGTATTTATTTGCTGGGTTGTAAACAATAGTATGTTTCATGGCACACAGTTATTGGATATGTCCTAAAGTTTTAGGTATTTTAACTTGGATTTTAATGTGGGCAATATCAGCTTTTTAGTAAGAGAGCGGATGTTACTATATTATCAAGGTTGGGCCTGCTGTAGTATTTTGCTGAATGCTGGTGTCAAGATTGTTAGTGGTTTGGGGTTTTTTACTCAAGCTTTGTATTTTTTTGTATGTGTTTACATATTTTAACAACACTTGAGGCTTTATGTCAATATTTTGGGGTTTTGTTATGCCTGCAGATTTCATACCACTAGTAATTCACTATTAGAGTGATGTTCTAGAGATGGTGGGTTATTTGCATTACAAATGATCTAGTTCTTCTTGAGGCTAAGGCTCTGTAGGGGATACAAATAGCTGATTTCTGGCCACTCAAAAACAGCTTTCAGAATGGTCACTCAGGCATAGATACTTTCTATTTAATGTGCTATTATTGAAGCACACTGAAGGGCCCTACAGCTCACACCAGCTTCTGAGGGTAAAGCAAATTAAAGAGAATTATTGATGTACTGCCAGATGTTTGATGCCTAATGACAAAACCATCATACTGTCTGCTCTTATAGCTGATATAAAGATGTTTTTCCGGAAAGCGACAGTCCCTTATGTGATAAAATACGAAATATACGTATTAACACGGTATTAAGCCTCTGTTTATGTTATACTTTATACTAGTTTGTAATACTGTGGAGATAATTATACCTGAAATGTGTAAGTAAAGTTACCAGGCTGTGTTTAAGATGGTGTGGAACATACACTAAAGGTAAATCTGAAGCAGGAAGCTGAAGCAGGCACACTTTCCTTTTCCAAGACCACATTCTTTTATAACTTAGAAATGTCTGAGTTCTGCTATTTTGTGTCTTGTTAAAATCTTTGATGTTTTTGGTATGTTCAGTTTAGTAATTCACTTATCTTAAATACTAAACACCTCTTATGTATGTATAATACCTAGTAAAAGTGATCTTCCATATAAAAGTACAGAAGATCCTATTGCATAGATATTATAAGGTAGGTTGTATTTAGTTGTTTGTGGTTTTTTGTTTGTTTGGGGGGGTTTGGGTGTTTTTTTGTTTGCTTGTGCTTCAGGGCTTTTTTAATCATTTGTGTTAAGCAGCAGTGTTGGAAACTCACTTGGTACAATAGATTTCTTATGTTTCTGTTCTCTGTGAGTGAATACTGCAATCTAGAACTCATGTTTCTCTGGAGGAGAGTTTATATATCAGACAGTTTCTCTGAACTCAACATTAGAAGCTGTGGTACAGAATTCTTGTAAATTGAGGTATATATATGGAGGGTGTATATATATATATATGTGCTGCACTGTGATTTCCTTTGGTTTCTGAGTTAAAAAAATAAATAGTAGCTAGTTTGAATAGATCTTTGTGCCTCCAAAAGTAAATCAGCTTCTCACTGATGGTATGTAAGGAGTTGCTTTGCTGGCCAGGCTGTTTAGGGAACTGTTGTTCTTCCATAAAAAATGTGTCCGGAAATGGTGTTTTCCCTCAGTGTTGTGAGCTGCTGCTCTCTCTGGGTCTGGCTGTTCCTGCAATGTGTGCTCATGTTGCTGATGTTAGTCTGCAGAGATGAGACTGTGTTGCTGCTGTGCCTTTGGTAAGCAAAAGAACTCAGTGATAACAAATTTGGAAGTTCATAAAGAAATTTTAGATGAAACTCTAAACAAGCATGAGGATTTCATTGCATTCTTGTCACTTTGCTTGGAAAAAAAATCAGTTTGAGAGAGTTATCTTTGGATAAAATAAAAAGTGTAAGTGCTTTGGAGGGGTTGTTGATGGCACTCCTCAGGAGAGCCATTTTATTAGTCTGTCAGAAAAGGTTACAGGATGCCTACTGATGAGGCCCTGCTTAGAGCAGGCGTGGCTGTTGTGAATGCTCCTTTGCAGCAGAGAGTGGTTTAAATTTGTTGTTACCTGAGTTTGATTCAGAAAATTGATTGCTTTTCTTCTTCTTGTTTTGGTCCATCATACAAGTCACCAGTATCACAATCATTGGAGTAGGATGCCTAGTTTAGATGGTTTCCCAAGTTCCTTTCTAATTCTGCTTCCCATGAGTATTCCCAGGGCTTATGATTTCTTGCAAGTGTCACAAGAGTAGTAGTTTAACTGGGGAGAATTAATGGTGTATTATGAAAGTAAAAAGTACCTACCAAAGACAGATTTCATTTATCATCTGTAGTGTGCCCTGGTGGGTAGCCTGAGGGACTTTAGAAGATGTTATTGATCTCAAGTGAGTGAGCAGAATACTCATTTGGTCGTTCCGGCTTCAAATATACAGCTGAAAGAATTTGTTACTTTTGAGATGGAAGGTATTGCAGAAGGGTAAGGAAGACTTAAGATGATTTGACACACAAAATAAAATAAAGATTAGTGTTAGATCCAGAAAATTCAAGCTCTCTCTATATGTAGCTGTGCAACTCCTACAACCATCATGTAACACCAAAGTTAGGAAATGCTATAACTTGGGTTTGTGCTAGGTCTTCCTCAGGCGACATGAAGACACCACCCTCCTCTCCCCTAGAAAAAGGGACACTGAGTATTTTCAGAAATTATTTTTACAGGGTTTGAGTTTTGAAACTTTGATTTTCTTTCAGATAACTTTTCAGGCTTAGTCCTCTGTTCAGTACGTGAATTCTTCAGATGCTGCCCTATATTATGAGGTAGGCATGTAGGATAATTATCAGTATTGTTCAAATCTTAGTGGACATATTTTTTGGAGAGCCACTCCTGTAGACTTAAAATCTAAATATTTGTTTAGTTGTAGTATGATTTATGGCCCTGAAAGATTAGAGCAGTGTACTGAGTTAATAGCAGCCCTTGTAAATATTGCTGGTTCTTCAGTGGGAAGGACCTTCTTAGCTACACTGTGGGTGGGAGCCTTCTTCAGTATAGTGTGTCTTGGTGCAGTTTCCAACACATTCTTCATTGCACATTTAATTTCAATTTGGTGGCAATGGAACTGAAATTCTTGGTGACATGAGCTGATATCTAGCTAGCCAAACTTTGGATAGTGTGTTGTGGTGTTAACCTAGAGTAGTGGAGTCTGAAGCATTTTGGGAAATAAGTCACTGGCTGTGTGCTTGCTTGAAGCTGTAGTTTGGGTAATGTGTGTACACACCATGAGAAAAGCCTGACACACGCCAAGAAATGGGCTTTGGCATTCCTTTGAATAGAGGAACATACGATGCTCTGACAATGGAGAAATGCCTGACAGTACAAGAGATATGATAAATGATAGCTCACAAAGCCTGCTTTCTTAGAGGATCTCTCTCAGAAGGTGACGTGGGAGACTGTCTTAGAAACCATGGGTGTAAATGCCAGGTTTCACGTAGAAGTTTCTTTCAAAATGAGAGCTGCAGTCTCTTCCCTGCTGTAAGAATGAGCTTTGCTCAGGAGAAGTATCAGTACCGTGCATCTGTGAAGAGCACTTTGTGAGCAACTGTAAGATATTCCTGTTGGAGTTGGCAGAATGAATAATGGAAAAACGTCTAGTCAGTTTGGAAATGGTTGCATGTCAACAGGTAAATGTGCAAAATGGGGAGGAGAGAATCATCCGAATCCAACAGTCATTGCTGTGCTTCAAGTTTTTGATTTGTAGAAGAAAAAAAGATGATCAAGTATGTCAGTAGCCTCCTCTCATAACTAATGTGAAACCATTCTGGTAGCACAAACATTAGATTTATGATTTAATGATTAGTTCATCAAAATACAAACACAAAGTTGATTCCTTTTAGGTACCTTCATATCTGAAGAAAATAAAAAGTCATAAAGTTGTAGTTGGGAGACTTTTTTTAGGTAGGTTGCCCTTGTCTGTTTCAAATACCTCTTGTCATCAGAAAATGGGCAGTGGGAATGTCTGGAAATATTTTAAATTTAATTTAGGATTTACTATAACTAATGCAATCTGTGAATGAATTCAAACAATATTCCATGTATTTGCATTGTGTATTTCCAATTTTAAAAGGAATATAATTTTGTAGTTGCACTGCTTATGCTAACTCTACCTGTATCAAATGCCAGGGCTTAATGAAGCATTTAAGGTTTACTCTATTTGACTTTTGAATTAATTCAAACAATTTTTCATGTACTTGCATTTTATTTTTTGTAAAAAGATGGTTTTCAAATACTTACTTGTGTAGGAGTGTCATTTCTCTGTGTTAGTTCAAATACCAGCATTTGTGGAATCTCAATGCAATTTGTAAAGATCATGCAAGTACTGACTTATGAAATAATGTTTGAATTCAGCTTTGACAGTTGGCATTTATTACCATTAATTTTTTACACAACTTCAGCCCTTGATGAAGATCCACATCCCTAGGGACTGCAATCTCTGTCTTGGAGAATCTTCACGACCCCCTGAATGTCCATTCTTCAACCCATGCATCCTCTTATAGTTATGGAAATAACCTGAAGGAAAATTCGACATTGTGAGATTTGAAAGTGTGAGTTTTGGTGTTCTCTTGCTGTGCAGTTCTGTAACAGGAAGAGTCTTTAATCTCAATGCGTTTCTGTGAAACCTTGACACGTTATGCTCCCTGTCCCTTATCAGACCCTGGTCAAGTTTGGATCAGCTCATGTACTCTCAGACCAAAGGTCCTTCTATCAGCAGGGGAGAAGGGCAGCAACTGCCTGGCTTGCAGATGTTGTTTGTCTTCTTCCAAGCAAATATAAAGTGATTCCTCCCCTGCTGTACTTGCCACCATCTTGCACGCAGCTCTTAGGTACTTTAACTAAAAAGTGATGGATTTTTAGGGAAGAAAACATTATTAATCTAATGCTCATTAATGTTGAATATGTTGGCATCCTCTCTTGAGAAATTTGTATTAATTTGAAATAAAAGTACTCTTCACTGAGGACATAAAATGTTTTACCTTAATTTTAACTGTAATTAGTGCATTAGGAAATGCACTTCTCGGATATTTAGGAAACAAGTCAAGGCCTTTCTCTTAGTCAAAATTGATAGGTTGAATTCTGTGTTATTTTATAGTGATGCTAAGCTTTTTAGGAACCGGGCTAAGCTGATGAAGTTCTGAAGTTTACTTGGGAGATGTTAGAGAACATTTTTGTGGAGTAGGCCTGGTTCTTAGTCCTATGCTATGCACATTTTGTTTTCAGTTTTCAGACTCATGTAAGCTGTGCAGCTGGTTCAGAGACTGTTTTCAGTAACTCAAGCTGCAAGTAGGATTAGTACTGTCCTAGCAGCAGTTGAAATTACTGATGGTTTCACTGAGAGTTCTCCAGGCAGCATGGAATTCAGACTTTTCCATTCTCTTTTAAAAAGAGTAAGTGTAAGATAGAAAGCAAATCTGCTTTGTGGTAAATATGTGACTGAGACGGGAAGTTTTTGTTGGAATGGGTTTGTTCTCACATAGTTCGGTGCTGTGCCACATGTGCTGATGGACCCCCATTTAGTTGCCTTCCTGCTGTGGGCTAATCCAGGTCACCTGTCACTTGTAAGGAGTCCTTGAAAAGTAAGGATGTGTACAGCCCACACTTGCCATGCCTTCCTCTCTCTGGTGACTAAATTAAACTTCTCAGTCTCCAAAGGATAAATCAGTCTTCTGAATTCACCACCTCTGTCTTTCCTTGAGAGAGAAAAGAAGGGGAAGCGTGGTGGGTGTGGTTGACTGGAATGAGTCTCCTCAAATGGTTAATTAGCTCAGGGAAAGTGGGCAGATTGCTCATGTTTGGGGGTATTTAGCTGAGTTTAGGTACAGAAGTTTAAGTAAACTGCGTCCCACTCTGTAAGAAAGGATACACAGTTTTCACAGGGTCTGTGAGATTTTATTTGTTACTAGATTTACTTCCAGGGGAGGAGTGAACAGGGGGGAATAATTAAGTGAAGCAAAAGCCGAAGAAAGTGCTTGTGGAAATCTTATCTGGCATTACATACTTTATTGTTTGTTTTTATTCTTCCTTTCCTAAGAACCCAAAGTGTATCTGGTTACCTCATTTCTTCAGTTCCCCCTCATAAAATCTTGAAGTTCTTTGCTGAACTTCAGCCACATCTGAAAAGGGGAAGAGCGTTCAAGCTATTAAGTACTTGAAGACTTTAATTGAGGCAGTTGCTGCATACTGGAGATGCACAAACCCAATTTCTGCACCATAGCAAAGGTTGCTGTAAAAAATAAAGGTGGCTGGATCCTGGTCGGTGTACCATGAACCACTTGCTGGTTATGTGTAAGCTTCCCCATCAATGTGTAGCTGGGAATTAGCTGCAGTTCCTATTGCAATTTGCTGTGTCCCAGTGATTTAGCAAAGTGGAAGAGGGACAAAAGGGCATGTAAAGAACTCTGGTGGGATGTGGTAAAGAACCACATTAGTGCCTTAGTAGTGGTTGAAGTTAAGGGGCACATGATGCACATGTGTAGGAAACTGGACTTTATTGATTCCGCTTAGCTTTCTACTTTGCTGCTCTTCTAATTTTCCTGTAAAGCCTTTTTTCTGTTTTTATTATTTTACATTTGTAAGTCTTGTGAATAAATAAGTAACTGACCTGTTACATAAAGGTGAAAATAGCTAGTGCTGTTGTGCTAGATGAGTGCAAATACGTGTTACTTTGTTGTGTGAAGCTTTCTGTGGTCCAAGTACAGAAACAGACTGAATTGCGTGTGTAGATGTG
Organism: Oreocharis arfaki; assembly: GCA_013398015.1. Classification (NCBI taxonomy): domain Eukaryota; kingdom Metazoa; phylum Chordata; class Aves; order Passeriformes; family Paramythiidae; genus Oreocharis; species Oreocharis arfaki. Next base: position 103,825 of record VZRR01013698.1, on the reverse strand, counting down.
AATGAAGATCTGTCTTATAGGGAATGATGATGCTGCTTAACCAGAGAGGTGTTTGCCTTAATTTAGAAACCTGCAATTTTGCGTTTGTTCAAAACATGAACATCTCAGAACTGCAACAGCAGTCTTCTGGCCTTCATAGGCTTCGAAAAATACTTTGCACGGAGTTTGCATTCTCCAAAATTTTAGACATGACAGTTATATTTCCAGCATTGCAATTGAGATAAAAATCATATCGAGTTTAAAGAAAAATAGGAGATTTTTTTTAAATTAAAATTTTCACAAGTGGTTTAATTAACTGAGATGGGCAAGCTTTGAAGATTCTCATGTTCTTGCTATGCTCTTAAATTTGTCTTCCTAATTGCATGTAGGAAGTATACTAAATGAGTATACATGACCAAGTTGAGTCTTTACTTATTGCAGATTTTGGTAATTTTTTTCTTTATGAAGATCAGTACATGTGAGAAGTATAGGTGTGAAGGGTTTTGGTGGGGGTTTTTTTGGGTTTTGTTTTTTGATTTTTTGTTTTCTTTTGTCGTCTTGTTGCTTGAAGATGTAGAACCACTGGCTCAGAGATTCCACATACAGGCAGACGTATACGTACATAAGACACCATGTTCAGTGTATTTCTGTATTTTTTGGGCTTTTGTTTAATTTTCTTAATTTCTTTTTAGCTGATATAGCTCAGAGGTACAGGATAAGCAAATACCCAACTCTGAAACTCTTCCGGAATGGCATGATGATGAAGAGGGAATACAGGGGCCAGAGATCTGTGACAGCAATAGCAGATTACATCAGGCAGCAGAAAAGTAACCCTATTCGGGAGGTCCAGGATTTGGAAGAAATTAGTTCTCTTGATGTAAGTATTTCAGTTTTATTCCTTTTCTGTATATTTTTGAGTGTTGATCTGTAGAACACCATGTATTTGAAGTACAAATTTACTTTCTTTTTTTTCTATTCTGAAGTGTTCAGTACTTTGTTGTTTTGGTTTTTTTTTTTTAACTGAGTCGAAAACTGGATCATTTGCAGTATTACAAATTAGTTCTATATGGTCACTTTGAGCTGCATTCACTCCGCTACTAAGTTATTTATCTTGCTTTTAGTAATTTGAAAAGAATCATATATTGTATTTGAAAAGATACTTCTAATATTTCTTACCGAAAAAATACTCATAAGGATTCTTCTGAATATTGAAAAGGCAAAAAAGAAATTATTTCTGCATTTATTGACAGTTGAATGAATGGCATCTCTGTATTTAATATTTGTAGGGAGTAATGACAGTTTTTGGTAATTTGATGCAAGTTGTAATACAGCCTTTGTTTTTACAGCGCAGCAGAAGAAATATTATTGGGTACTTTGAGCAAAAGGACTCTGATAATTACAGAACCTTTGAAAGAGTAGCGAATATTTTGCATGATGATTGTGTGTTCCTCTCTGCCTTTGGGTAAGTTTTGCAATTTGTTGATTTCATGACTTCATTATTGAAATTCTATTAATGAGGTCTATATAATTTAATTGAATGGACTTCTTTAATATTTTCAGTGTGGCATAACTGAAGAGACTAAACCTTAATAGATAAATACACTGAGGGGATAGAGGGATAAAACTGTTTCTAGCCTTAATGTTTGCTGTGAAATTCAACTTTTATTTTTTGCTTCCTTGTGTAATTAGAGGGAGAGGAGAACAAGTAGGGAAGAGTTTGAAAATGTTTAAAAAAAAACAAAAAAACCATTAGCTTTGCAGACTGAGTAATTCTTTTTTTGCAACCTCTTGGTTTTTTTTTTTCTTTAAAATAGGACCATTTGTGAAGTTTTCCTTCATTTTGTAGGCTGTTTTTTAAACATTCTTTCCTTTTTTTCCCACTCTTTCCTTTTTTTTTTTTTTTTTTTTTCTCTCTGTAAGGAATGTAGTTGCTTACTCATTTCCTCTTGGTGTTAGGGGAGCAGACCTTGTTCCAAAATACTTAATTTCTGTGCCTGGGCCTTTTTCTATGTCACTGCACAGTGTAATAGCTTAGAAAGAAAATTACATTGGTGAGCTACAGAGTGTAAGTCTAAAAGAAAAACCTACAGGAATTCAAATTTCTCCTTGTAGAGATTTACAGTGATATTTTAAAATCTTCAGTGGAAGAAGAATAGATTGGGAGAGATTCACTTTTTAAGTAGCATAATAAAATAAAAATCTAGATGCCTTCTGCAGTGTGTAATGTGCCAGCACTGCCCAATTTGAAGTGATTGGGCATTAATGTAGTAATTTTAGTGGTTTCCAGTCTACGCAGAGTTGCAAGATCAGGAATTTGTGTGGGCTATGCTAGATTTTATACTGCACAGAATTGCCTCGAGTTTTTTTTTTTAAATTTGAAAATTGAATGTAGTGGAGAATAGCAGAGAAACGGAGAGGATTTATCAAGGTAGAAAATGTTTCATCTGTTTGAACAAAATGTGTTGTCAGTCTCTGGCGCCTCTTCCAGTATGTCTCTAGAAACAGTTTGGGGGTGGGGGAGAGTATTTGCAGAGTGCAGGAGTGCACGTGGCTTTCCCTTCCTTCAGTTCCCAGTTAGGTAATGCAATGACTGTGTGCAGCCCTGGCCATGACTTGTAAATCTGTGGTCTGTAGGTCTAGCAGTCTTATCTCCAATGAATGCCATTATCTCAAGTGTTTTCTGATGGGTGCATCCATGCTTGTTCTCAGCACAGCCAGTCTGAGTTGCTGTTAGAATTTTAAGTTATTTTTTGCCCATCATTCAACTTCTCGGTCTTTTCAGAAATAACTTGAAAAAATTATTAGTAAGATAGCACTATTTTCAACATTCACTCTCCTGTTTTTTGAGTCTGTTCATCTTTGTTTTGCTGGGTGTCAATTGCATATAAGGAGAAGTAGTTTTCCACCACTCAGTGTTAGCTCTTGGATGTTGGGCACTGTTCTCAAAGTAGTTACTATGGGGGGGTTATTTTTATTTTTTGTTCAGATATAAGCAATAAGCAGACATAGTGGAATGCATCAGAGTTTGGTTATTCATACCCTACCTGTGTAAATACAGATTGCCCAGCAGGTTTATCATTATTCTTATCTCCAGACACCCATTCCCTTTCTAGCCTGGAGCTGTTAGTGTTTTAAAGTGCAGCCTTCCCAACAGCTAAATGTTTTCATCTCTCAGTAGCTGAGGCTCTTCAGCTTTCTAAAAAATTATTTGTGAAAAGACTTCCAAGGGAGATGCTGGCTACAGATCAGTGTTTCTTATTCAGATTATATATATAGCAAAATTCTTCATGGGGAGCTGGCATTGATCGGTTGAACTCTTCTGACTGAGCATCCTAACAGCCCCTGGAAGGGACTTTTGGTTTTGCTATGGACAGAGTTCAACAGCTACATGGTTTCTGGAGGTTACATGAGTGGTCATGTTCAAATTTCTCTTAAGCTGAAATAAAACAATCAATTTGCCAGGAGAAAAATAGTTGCTTGACTAACTTCAGTCAAGGCAGAACTGTCCCGTTATGCCAAAATTACTCTGGCTTTGGGTACTTGCAATAGCTTATTTAAAAACTCTGTTAATAGTACTTAGTTGCAGATGATCTTGATGCTTAACACTATTCTTAAATTAACTGGTCCTTACAGTTCTGTTAAGATCTGAAGTGACCACAGAACAAGATTAATGAAAGAAGACTTTTAAGCAGGGGAAGATAGATGAAGAATTTGATGAAGAGATTGTTAGAGGTAGATTTTAGAAGTAGAGAGGAATGAATCTGAAATGTTTATGAACATGGATGAGAATGTTCAACAGGAAAAAAAAAAGCCAAAAATACTTTTATCTTAAAAGGCTGTGATGAACTGTAAGTAATTAATGGAAGAAAGTGGTAAATCTAGGAACTGTTGTGATTGTACATTATCAAGTAAATATGGCAGGGGAGGGTGGGGGTTTGTGTGCTTTCCAGAGATTCACCTTGTACATTACTGCTTCAAATAAAGACAAAATGCAAACTGAAGTGTTTCCATTTTAGTAGTTGTTTTAAAAAGGTGTATCTTCAGGCGTTTGGGATTTTCACATCATGTCCCCACTTTATTTGAGTTATCTGAAAAAAAAATCAGTCATAGCTGCAGCTACTGGAGTGGAAGAACACAGAAAAGGACATTTTGGATTCTACCACAGGGTTGCCCTAGAGCATATATTTCATTATAGATTATCATCAGCTTAGCAAGCAGTGATTGGGAAGGTGGCTTCTATGGCTTCACTTTCTTATTCCATGAAGGCTTGTTTGGGATGCAAGTGGTTTACCTCTGATGATTGTCACTAGGAAGCCTCATTTCACATTATGGGGAGGGTCATGTCGGGAACACAAAAATGCATTTTAAAATACACATCTCTAAACTGATGAAAATACTGGTGGTGTAACATACTCTGCAAGGCACCTTTTGTATGAGATAAGAAAAGGATAATTGAATCAAAAGAAATCAATAAAACATAGGTACTTTGAGTTAAGCCTTACGATGTTTGTATTTTTCTTGGCACTCTAAATTGTTCAGACCCCTGGAAGATGTAGCTCACCTTGCAGTGAGGTAAAATCAGATAATTTGACTTCTCTTTTTTTTCCTGTCACCTCCATGGGATGCAAAACTTTTCCAACTTGCTTGAATAAGAGATAATTTTGGGGTGCAAACTAGCAGCTTTCAGGGCACTTGGCTATGATTTGGGGTAAAATATTCTGAAGGCAAGAGAGGACCTTACTAAGGTGAGGTAGTAAGCTGAATAGCAAGGAGGAACTGTATGTCTTAGAGGTACTCACCTGCTCTATTATTATATATTATATTATTATTATTATTTCCCAATATCAGTGGCCAGAAACTGCATGCTGTGTCTTCTCTCTAGATCTGTTTTGAGGGTAAAGTGGACAGTGGGGGCTCACTTGCCATCCGTTTTCTCATTGCTTGTGCCTATAGAAAACCTCAAAGCCCTTCTTTATCAGGGTAGATAAGATGTAAATTCTTAGTGTAAACAGTGGAACAGGAAGAGTAAATGCAAACAAGAATCCACCTTTCTCTTTTGCTTCCTTAAGATTTTTTTTTTTTAGCTCTCTGATGGTCTCGTACCCAAAATTGTGCTGGCGTTTATCACTTGGCACTTTGATGCCTTTAGTCTGGGCTTCTAATCTTAGGGATGCATCTTCCTGACTCCCTTAATGCCCTCTTATCCAGGCAGGCCAAGTTTCTATGGAGTCACTTTACAGTTTACTTTAAAAATGAAGGATTTTAATTCTCAAATTGTGAAGGGGGGAAAAAAAAGAAGTAAAGAAAGGATAAAGCAATTGTATTTTGGTATCTCTGTTATTTTATTTGTCTGTACCAAGACATGCTTACTGATTGGTTTGTTGTAGGGCTGTTTCAAAAGCAGAGAGATTTAGCGGAGACAATGTAATCTACAAGCCACCAGGGGTAAGTGTAACTATATATTTTATTTTGATTGTTGTGATTATATGTGAATACAAACAAATGGAGACTGTATTCAGATCATTCAGTATGTTACTGCATCTCAAATCTTAGTTTTATTTCATCACTAAATAGTGTGAGAAAGAGGATCACAGAAATTAGTGTTTCTGAGTCATTGAAAAAAATGAGTCTCACGTGTTACCAGTTAATGCATAGAAGCTAAACCTATCATTTGAAATGTCCATGTCCAAAAAAATTGACCTTTTTTTTCTGAGAAACACAGTCAACACATTATGTGTATAGATACTGTGTTTTCTTTAGAACTCTTAAAAAATCTGTGAAGCTGGTACGCTTCATGTTTTTCAAAGCAAGTGATAATTACTGTGTATTTTTCTGACTATTGCTTGACTATCTTGTGTGCCTTAGTCCACAACAGTTAAGAGCTCTTCTCTTAATTTGGGAAAAAAAAAATTAGCTGTGGGTTAACAAACTCTTGTAAACATAGGTTTACTGGAGGAAAAATTCAGTACAGAAGAAAATCTGCAACAATTGCACTATAGAGACATACTATCTAAAAATCTGCTCCTTTCTCAAATTTACTGTATGAAAAGAGCTGCTTACAAAAGAGGAAATAGATGCAAATAGACCTGAGGGGGAAGGGAGTTTCAAAGCATTTTTATTTTTTTCCAGCAACAGAATTTATTAGGTTACCTAATTTATACGGCATTTCTGAATTAAGGTGTGCTTAATCATGGCCACAGCTTGCAAAGTCATGCTTCACTTCATGTTAACCAAAATTGTAATTAGATTAAAGGATGCTAGCACTGAATTACAGGTTAAAACTACTAGCAAATAAAGGAAAATTATTATTTATTCATATCTCTTTGGCAAAGCAAATGTAAAATACCAGTTTCAAGTCCTGTAGGACATTAGGAGGGGTTTTGATGAGTCTTTGTAACTATCAGCATGAAGCAGCTCACTATCTGCATTTAGTTTAGGTCTGGAGATACTATTTCTCAGCCTAGCAGAAACCTAAATAGCCTTTGCTTGAAGCATCCCTAATTTAGAAACAAAGTATCTCCCATTCTTTATGAGTTGTCTTAAAAAATGGAGTTGACTGCATAAATTATCATATGTAATATTTATTTTCCATTTGTATTTTTATCACATAGTTAGTAAAAATCTTGCATGCACAAGGTTGAATACTGGTATAAGATTTGTTTTCAATATTTATATGAATATTGTTACTTTATGTTGAGTAGGTAATCTTTGTAGGTAGCAATGTTATTTTTACTGTTTCTCATCCTACTGTATTTTTCTTTTCAACAGGAAAATGCTCCAGATATGGTGTATTTAGGCTCGCTAACCAATTTTGATTTGATTTATGCATGGACACAAGATAAATGCGTACCACTAGTTCGAGAAATCACATTTGAAAATGGGGAGGTAAGAATTTTTTCTACTATTCTACGTTTGGGGTTTCTTTCTCAAAACCAAAATGTCTCTTTCAAGGTTCCTAATCCACATCAAAGAACTTTGAGTGTTTTGTTTTAGGCAAAAAATGGCTGTCAGATAATGTCTTTACATTCTTTAGGAGCTTTTTAGTTACTCTTGAAATTCACTGGAGGCAGATCTGTAGTAGTTTCATACACTACCAAAGTAAGAAATTATAATTACAGAACCATTAAGGTTGGAAAAGACCTCTAAGATCATCGAGTCCAGCAGTTAACCCAGCACCACTGTGCTCAGCACTAAACCATGTCCTCAGGTCCCACATCCACATGATTTTTTGAGTGCTTCCAGGGATGGTGATTCTACCATTTCCCTGAGCAGCTTGTTCCAGTGCTTCACAACCCTTTCAGTGAAGAAATTTTTCCCAATATCCAGTCTAAACTTCCCCTGGTGCAACTTAAGGCCATTTCCTCTTCTCCTGTCACTTGTTACCTGGGGGAAGAGGCCACCTCCCACCTGGCTGCAATCTCCTTTCAGGCAGTTGGTAGAGAGTGATAAGGTCTCCCCTGAGCCTCCTTTTCTCCAGGCTAAACACCCCCAGCTCCCTCCCACTGATGTTAATGTTAGTGATAGAAAAATATTACTGTATTAACCACTTCCAAAGCATTACCTAATAAATAAGCACATTAAATGGTGGCCAACCATGGAACTGACAGTCTTCTGGGAATGGGAATGAAAACAGCATGGGGTTTTTATTTTCAATCTGTGTTAGAGGACTGGTACCTTAATCTTTTTAGTTTCATGTGTTGTTTCCCATGCTTTTCTTCTTTTGGCTGTAATTTTTCAGGTGGAATTTGGGAGTTTGCTTTTAAACATCTCTTTTCTTCTCATTATCATTATTTCTTTCAATGCATTTTTGGGTTTTTTTGTAACTTAGTCTTCTTTTGTCCATTTCCAACTCCATATTTTATTTTGTTCTTTGTAAAATAAACAACAGGAAAAAAGTCCTTAGAAAATCACCAAGTTTGTAGCATCTCAAAAGGAGTATTTGTACATAGGCACAGAATCTGCTAGAAAATGTGCCAAGGTTTGTCACAAATTACAGTATGTTGTCCATACTGGATGAGAAACCAGAGAATCAGTTATGTGATTCATTCATGGTTTGCACACTTAATTCTTTTTATCCTGAATCGGCAGTGCACATGCAGCACTTCAGGTTTCACGGCAGAGGGAGGGACAGGGTGGTTTTACTTAAGCCACTCTTGTCAACTGTTTTTTAGTCAATCCTGCCAACTTTTATTGGAAAGTTCTGATAGTTAACAAATCTTAATTCTTCATTTGCAACTCAATATGTGAAAGATGCCGCATGTTAACATCTTTAGAAGTGTGTGGTAGATTTTCAGTGTGCTTTTCTCATGGTGAAACAGGATTCTGAGCCTTAGAAGCCAAGGTTCATCACTGTCAGCTCGTACCACGTTCTGTTGTGGTTTCTCTGGTAGTTCCCTTAACCCTTGATTCCTGTTTGCTTAGGCAGATAGTCACAATTGCAATGTGACTTTTTGCCTGGCAAAGTTTGTTTAAAAATTTCGGTGTTGCTGGTACCCAAACAAATGTAAGCATGCCAAAATTGAGATATTTCTTCATGCTGAGATTGTATAGTTATTAAATGGGCTCTTATTGTGCATACTGCACAATATTACAGGATAAAAACATGAAGTGCTGTGATGGTTAAGCTGTGTTTATGGCACTAGAATACACTTCAGACACACAGTAATTGAACTCTGAAGCAAGGCCTTCTGCTTCAGGAGAGTGCCCGTTCGAGACAGTTCCTGTGCTTGACAGGCAAAGGCTGTTGGAATCAGAATACCATTCAGAAGAAATCCCTGTTTAACCTGTAATCAGGCTGTGTAGTTCTGTGTTAATTGAATGCTGTGAACCTGTGTGGTCTAACGGTGACGCTGAACTGTGAGGTTTTGAACCAGTAAGAAGTTTCTCACTTCTTACACAAGGCACACAGAAGTGACATGGGGAGCTGAGATCTAATGGAAAGTCTTTTGATATTCTTAGTGCCAAACAACACAGTAGCTTTGGGAGGAGCTTCCACTTGTCTTGCCAGGTCAGTGAGACATGATATGCAAGCTGGAATAGCAAAGGAAACAAAGGGAGGTACTTTATAGAAGGGCTAAAATCAGCAAGGTTCACACCAGCTGTTCTTACAGCCTGTTTGGAGATGAATTGATCTTGTGAATGTAACTTGCTGAGGTTGTCATTTTAGCTGCATGCAAACAAGAGAAGACCTTAGAGCCAGAATACCAACCTCTGTTTAGGAGTTCTCCCTCTGGAAATGTACCTGCTGAAGTGAGTGGGGAAACAAAGCCATAGTTTAAGTGGTACAGAACAGACTTTTTCCCATCCTATAGTAGGAGAGGAGAGCTGAGACTCAGTTGAGTTTGTGTGTGTAAAAATGAGAATGAGCAAATATGATTAGTTGTTTTAGGGATGGATTGGGAAGCTTGGAATTCAAGAGCACTGAAGTTACGAGGATCTTTGCAATCTTCTCTTTAGAAGACCAAGCTTCAGCTTACCTGATGGACTTGGTTGAAGGGAGAACAAGAGCCATTTCATGTACCCTGTGTAACTGGCTGCCTACTAATAGGGAAAGTCTTCCTTCAACTTACTGCCAATTGAAGATACCTGAAGAAACGCTTGTATTTGAGAGCAGAACAAGCTACTACTATCTTTCTCAAAAAGCAGTTCTTATGCTGATGTAGGCTAGAATCAAAGCAATAGCAGCATTTGCTTGTTATATCAGTTGTGCAAATAAATGATAGACAACCGTAGGCATTTCTTAGATGATAAATCATTATTTCTTCAATCAGGCTGTAGTGAGTTGAACTGACAAAAATCACTTCTGGAGCAAGCAAGTGCACCTTGTTTGTGTTTGAGTAAAAGAAAAATCCTGAATAAATTATTCAAGGCAATCCTGTATTTATCTGTCCCCAGGCAGAGATCTTTAAAAGGCATTGGGCTGCATTCATATGAGGAACTACAGTTTAGCTGTCCAACAAGGGATGACCAGTCAGGACACAGCTACTGGCAGAAGAGCAGTACTTGATCATAACTGGTCTGGCTGTGTCATTAGCTTCTGCTTTTTTCTTTTTTGGTTGGGAGGCAATAGAGTTATTCAAAGATACTTGTTGTTTTGTGCTAAGGAAGCACCAATTTACCATGTGAATAAGCTAAACTGGGTCTAGAATACACCCTCAGCCTTTCATAGCATTTAACACCATGATGCTCAAGTCTTATTGTGGTTTCTCTGAAGATGCTGTGCTTCTTCAGAATCAGGTTATTTCTTCTGCGCAAGTATTCCAGTGCAAGTGTAACCCTTCCCAAAATGCTGATAATGACTTGCTGTCATCCTTTATCTGTTGTATATGATAAGAGGAAGGGGAAATATGGTTGAGTGTATCACTTGGGTATCTCGGAGGAAAGGTCAGCAGTTAACATCTTTAGTCTTGGTCTTTCGTCTGTTTTTAAAGTAGAGATCTCACTGAATTTGAAAATTGTTGGAATCACTTGCTTTGGTGCCCTTAAAAAATGGAAGAAATGAGTTTGTCCTTTGTTTTCTGTGCAGGAACTGACAGAAGAAGGCCTTCCTTTTCTCATACTTTTCCACATGAAAGATGACTTGGAGAGTCTAGAGAAATTCCAACAGGAGGTTGCACGGCAGTTAATAGGTGAAAAAGGTTTGTAATAATTCCCACTACTTCTTGTTTTTACTGGCATAATTTTTTTCAGACAACTCAGTGGAGTGGAAGCAAAGGCCAGGCAGAACTGTAGCTTTAAAGCCCTTGAGACTCAAGGGCTTTATGCATTTTTGACAGTGAGGACCAGCTCCTCTGGAAATTATTAAAATAGATGCACAATTTATTAGTAAGTAACTTTCAGAAATCCTTCTTTTCTAAATGATTTAATGTGTTTTGAGAGGGCATTAAACAAAGCTTCAGTTCGTAATATGGAAAAAAGCCATTTTAGGAAAATCTATTATTTTGGTGGTGGTATTTATTTAGACCTATTTTCAGGTTTTTTATGTTGTATCTATCTAATATCTCCACCTCCATAATACTTAAGAAAGTGGTTTCAAGTGGGTTTCAAGATGATATTGATAAAAAAATCCTAACATGGATTTTTGTCTGCTCACAATGCTAAGGTACAATAAACTTCCTTCATGCTGACTGTGACAAATTCAGACATCCACTCCTCCACATTCAGAAGACTCCAGCAGACTGCCCTGTCATTGCCATTGATAGCTTCAGGCACATGTATGTCTTTCCAGACTTCAGTGACTTGTCGTAAGTATTTTTCTTGGTGCATTTTAATTTGAGAATGACAAATGAAAAGGCTTATACTTTAGTCAGTACTGTGGTAGGAAGATGAGTAAATCTGGGATAGGTAAGGCTGCCTCTGTGTGATTTAGTGTCAGAGCCTTGAAGCAGGATGAGCTGGCATGAAGTCACTGGCTAAATGGAGTTGTATTACGTTATGCAAGAAAAGAATCTTGTATGAAATTCTTAGATGCTGCTCTTCTTTTCTTTCAAAGTTTTGCTATTTTCCATCATTGTTAGGCATTTGGAGCCTGGCACGGTGTTTTTAGTAATGATCTAGATATCTCAACTTTAAAAGATTAAAAATACTACATGGAATGTGAAGTACTGTGTTATTCAGGGATTACTGTAAAATGCAGCATGTAAGAATTCCCAGCCTGCTGCTTTGGTTTTTCCAGCAGTGCAATTCTAGCCTTCCTGCGTTAGTCTGCACCTGGAAAGCTGGCAAAGAAATGGTTGTGTGGGTTTGTGAAAATTTCCATGTGCAGCTTGGAAAATGGCCAATCACAAGCATGTTTATCTGGATAAAATATGTGACAGAAAAGTACCAGGGTGCTTAGGTGAAATACTGCTGTGGTAACCCTCATTACCTCAGACTGAGTCTTTATGGTGCACTGTCTAGATGTTCTGCCTTTCATGGATCAGTCGAAGAATGAAGATGTGTAAATGTTCTCTTAGGGGCTTTCAGCCTGAAACGAGCTCTCTGTCTTCTGGTTGGGTGGTAAACTCCAGTTTCTGTCTCAAAGGAAGCAGCTGCACATACACTGCCTGCTAACTCCTGGTTAGATGTCTAAGCCTGGTATTTCATTTTTGTCAAAACCAAGGATTCAAAGCGCAGACTTAGCATGCAATGTGAATGTTATATCATGTCTAATTTTGCTTTTTCAGGAGACATTTTTCTATCTGAGATGTTGATATTTGGGAGGAGAGTTTGAACTTAGCTTCTTTCTGTAATTCTCCACAGCCTTACTTATAAAATGTTGTCTCTGATGTATCTTGAATAGTGCTTTTCAAATATCTGAAGCTATTTATGTTGAAATTCTTGATAGTGTCTATTTTTTCCCCTGTGTTCCTGTTTCTTTGGAAGATTGTTTTCATCACACACCCCATCAAAAAAATTGCAGGATATTTGCGTTTTAAAACCACTCTTTTTATTGATACTTTTTAAACAGCCCTAAAACAAATTAACATCTTGTATAGAGGTAGTAGAGATGTTTAGTTTAGGCTTGCATGTTACATTTCTTACATGTTCTGTTTCTGTGAAACACTGTCAGAATAATGAGAGCTACTTGCTTGATGTGTACCAGTTGTCACTTACAAATGAAGCTGAAAGAGAGATGTCACAATTGTAGACAGTTGCCTAATGATAAATAATTACTCAACCTTACTCTAGGAGGTTGAGCTGATACATAGAAATAGCAAAACATAGCTTGGGAACAATAAGAGCTTGGAGCTCCTGGGATGATACTCTTTTGTGTGTGTATGTGGTTTGGATGTTTGGTTTGGTTGTTTTTGTTGTTTCTTGCGTCGTTTTATGTGTGGTGGTTTTATTTTGTAATAATAGGTAAAATCTTAATTCTGAGACTTTCATCTACCACTTTAGTAACCTTCTGGACTCTTACAAACTGGCCCCAGGCTGTCTCTTGTAACCTCAGTGCTGCCACCAGCCAATAGGGTTTGGATATGGCACTTTCAGAGCTGGCCCACTAAAAGGTTTCCTCTCTCTTTAGGGAGTTCGTTGTCTTTTTGGAGAATAGGCACTTGGCAGGCAAATGAGACCATCACTCACTATTTTATCCTCATCCTTTGGCCACCTGGCCCTATTCATCCTGCTGTTCCGGGCTGGAAATTATAGCAGGGGGTGTCCAGCTGCTGGGTTGTAGCTTCTCAGAGAGAACAGGCTGAGCTACACGAGGCTGCAGGCACCAGGTGCTCTTGCTGCATTAGGAGAGGAGAATGTCTCCAGCAATATGCCTGACCTAGAACAGGGCAGGAGCCCGAGGAAAAGCAGGGAGCAGTAAGTCTGCTGTCCCTATAACCAGGCTGAAATGAACCTCCTTTTCTTCATTGATACTAATTCATGATCTCATCTGGGTTGGGAAGAGGCCCCTTAAAGTAAAACACTGTAATACTGATTGGTTACAGACACTGCTGGAATGACACCCTCTGATTCAATATTTGCTGCATTTTATCTGTAGATAAAATGAGTTTTAGCATAGAGTTTTCTGATGATCTGAAATATTGCTGATAGCTTGTTTGACCATGCTTTCTTCCTCTTTCCTAAATGTAATAATTAGTTTCATGAAAAACCTGTCCCCATTAATACATTACCTTTAGATTTCATGCACAGTGCTCACACTATAGTTTTTTATCTCATCTTTGATACTTACTAGATTAACACTTCACTTTGAGATTTTTAGTTAATTTGACATTTCACAAATAAAACTGGATGCTGTTGTTTAGCACGTTTGCTGTGGGTGACAGTAGATGATCTCAGATTAGATTTACATTGATATCCTCTTAGTGCTTATCTGTGGTGTATGTGCAGTTGCTGAGGCAGTAGAGAGCCTTTCAAAGATGTTTTGTCAATACTGCTCCCCAAGTGTCATTTGTATCTGTGAACTGTGCATTTGGAACCTGCTGTTCCCTCTTACATTACAGCTAGTGGGGAGCTGAAGGGAGTTCACAATGAAGTTATTGGCTGGTACAGCTCTGTGGGAGTTATTGAAAAGATGAAATACTTGCTGTGTTCTCAAGAGACAGTGGAAAGAAAAAGAAGCTGGTGGGATACCTTAGGAAACCATGTGGCTTCCTGTCCTCTATTAATCACCGAAAAGTAGGCATAGTGTGCTAGATAAACAGAAGTTGGCTACTCTAAGCACTGCACTTTAAACCTCCTGTGTTTGGACTTAACTTGTAATAAACACGTGGATGTTTCTGTTGAATTTGTTCCAGAGTTCCAGGTAAACTGAAGCAATTTGTACTAGACTTGCATTCTGGAAAATTGCATAGAGAGTTTCATCATGGCCCTGATCCAACTGATGTAGCACCTGGTCAGGTAAGGTTACAACAAGCACATTTCTTTTGGCTGTTTTTTATTAGTAGTAGTATATAATAAGGACCTTTTAATTACTCCTTGTCAGAGCTGTACCTTCTAATATGGTTGTACCTTTAACTTCTCTCTTTTGAAAGAGAAAATCTGTTAACAGAACCATAACATTGCCACTTTTGCTTGGCTCCTCAACCTTCTTTGGGTAAAGGCAGGGAGAGCATTAGGGGAAGTATGGTACCTATTTGCCTTGAATAAGGGAAGAGTATAATACTTTTTTTTTCCACTGAAACAGATCTTGGGCTGGATGACTCTTGTCACTTCATAGAGCTGCTCTTGGGTTCCCCTGTGACTTCAGTGCAAAAGCTGATAATCCATCATAGCTGCGTTATTTCCCACACAACACACTACTAGAGGGTGCTTCTAAGGGGAAAGAACAATTGATTGAATGTTTTATATATTTAGCAATGCAAGCAGGAGGCAAATTATTAGAGCATCAAGAAAGGACGGGTAAGCAGTAATAGGCCTTACTGCTTTTGCTAATGTGGTTGACAAACAGCATTAGCAGCGCTGACAGGCTGCACTTGTCAGTTTGATTTCCTCATGCTTCTGCTCAAACGTTGTCACGTTGTGTAATTACATGCCTGGAAGTCACTTCTGGGATCTCTTCAGGAACACAACTACTAGATCCTTCTCTAGACAAAAGTCAGAAGCACCTCAGTGTCAGAAAAGAAAGGGTATGACCAGCTCCAATTCCCTCTGCTCATCCCAGTCTTCTAATGGTGTCTTAATCATCCTTGTGTCTTCTTGACACACCACTCAGCTCACATGCTTGGGGTCCTGCTGAAAAGTGCAAATGTAACTGTCGGGGAACATTTTCACCACCTTTGGGCACCCTCCAAAGAAAACAGTTTTTAAACACTTCTTTCAAGTTATACATTGTGTTGTCCAGGGCCCAAAGAGCCACTTTGGTCCCAGATGAGCCCTGGTGCCCTTATGCTGGGGAGCCTTGGGACATACCATGGCTGAGGGACAGAAACTATTTATACCTACAAGCTCCTTTTCCTGCTCATTTGTGGGATGTGGTAAGGATGGCACTGCTCTAAGTTGAGTGAGTGCAGCCTCCTGTTGCCCTGCTCAAAAGATTTAAAAGTGTGAAAGCCCTGGAGGGCTTGCCTTGGCCAGGAGAATGACTGCTTTTCAATGTTGTCATGACTGGCTGTGAAAACACATGGGCTGAGTTGTCTCAGTAGTAATTCATTTGACTAGGAGTCCCCTGTGTTTCTCAGAAATTCATTGAGCAACCAGAATTCAGGTCATCAGGAGGAGGGGCAGAAATAAGGGCCAGAGACTGAGGCACAAGCCAGGCACTTGCCCTGAGGAGGAGGCTTGGCTAGGGAAGGAGGAAGCCTGTGGAGTCCCTGGATCCTGCTGCCTGCCGGTCTGGGCACAGGCACAGGACCCAGAGCTGCAGGCTTGCTCTTGCCTCATTTGTGCCTTGAGAAATGCACATAAAACCTGGGATGTTTATGTTCCCATCTCTGTATGGCATCCTGCCATCTTGTGGAAGATGTGGATGCAATGGAAATAAATACTGGCCTTAACTAAACTGGAGGCTGCTGTTGTGGGTCACCTATGCCCCTTGAATTGCGTGTATTTTTGTATGGAGTGTTTTCTTTTAGTTTCCATGGAAAAGTAATTCTAAAATACTTTTGCAGTCATGTCACTTATGCCTTGGTATATCTCATAAAACTCAGGCACATAAAACTAGAATACCCCCAAACAAGTGGTAGATTCAAGCAAATATACAGTGGGGTACATTTGAAATACTTCTGTGTGACTTGTACAGGAACTCATGTGATGGCCATGACCCTTAAGATGTTACAACAAAAGAAATATCCTTAACTGGAGGCTTAATTAATGTGTGTGTGTGTGTGTGTGTCTTCTACCTACTTGGGACTCAGAACATGCCTTCCAAAAAAACCCCCAAACTCAATTTGTGAGAATGCTGGACATTGTGCACTCCCATAATGCTAGAAATTCTTTTAATGGAGATGAATGATTATTAGTCTAACAAACAATTTTACTCTTTGTTCTGTTTTTCAGCCAATTCAGGATTTAGCAAGCAGCCCACCAGAGAGCTCATTCCAGAAACTGGCACCCAGTGAACATAGGTACACCTTATTGAGGGAAAAAGATGAACTTTAAAAAACTTGAAATAATCTTGCAAGCCTTTCAGACAGCAGCATTGACTTCCGTGTGGTGGAAATAGTAAACCTATATTTTCATAATTCTATGTGTATTTTTATTTTGAATAAACTGAAAAATAATTTTTTTCTCCCCAGGCTTGTAAATACATTTGTTTGGTGGGTCATTCTGTACAGCATCTTTCAAACAGTACATTCTTAATGCTATAGTAAAATATCAGAGACCCATCCAGACTCTTGATCTAACTCTGTAAAACTTTTATAATCCAAATGAAGGTATCCTTGCCAGAGACATGCTGTTAACTTGCACTATCCCATTAAATAGGACTTTTGGGTTGTTTTCTGTGTAATCTTGGTAGTATGTGCTTTTTCTTCTTCTGTGAACAGCTATCCTGGTAATCTATTTCTTTGTCACATTTTTCTCCAACTTAAGAGGGTCTTCTATTCTGGATACTTGGGAGGGGAATAAATTAAAGTTTTACAGAATCTCGTGTGGTGCTTTACTGGCTGTAAATGTCTAAGCAATTAAACAATCCTGAATATTAAAATACCAAGTGAGGAGAGGAAAGGTTCTGATGATAATGGCTGTATTTGGAATGAAGGGGCTATAGTGACCTGCTCCGATTTCCTGGAACTAAGATTGTTATGCTGCCCACATGGTTGTGGTAAAAGAACAGGAATGTTAAAAACCTTTTAAAGTAGGAGAGGACTAGGACTAGACTGGCATCCGAGTTTGTCAGTCCTAAATTTAAATCCATATGTATGTTACCATTAGTCTCGGAGGGGTTTTGTTTTTTTTTTCTCTTCTGAGTCCCTGCCTTCCTGGCAGACACTGTTCAAACAACCACTGCAAATTTTCTGTTACTCTCTTTGCCTGGCTTGTGCCTTACTTATTGTGTAGTCTTTGAATTCTGCTCTGAAGAAGGAATTACCACTTTCCTTGTGGGCTTTCTGTTATGTGTGACACCAGAATATAGGCTTTTCTCAATGAACCTTGAAGCTGCTGGGTGACATGAACATATGGAAACTGTAAGATGGCAGAGTATCTGTTGCTTTGTGCTGCATTGCTGGAGATGAATTAGTACTGGATTTGTACAGTGCACCTACTGCACAGACTGTAGGTGTGTGACTTGGCCCCCAGGGTGCAGTGTCCTTGGAAGGCAGTTTGTTCTCTGGACAGGCGCAACACTGAGTTCGGGTTTACTTGGGAAAGTGCCCCTACCTGTGCAGTCACTGCTCAGGACCCTTTTGCCCCTCAGCTCCCAGCCACTGGCTCAGCTGTTGATAGAAGACAGAAGACTTACATGGTCCTGTGCAGCTGTGGCACAAGTTGATCCCAGGACAGGCTCCTGCCTCAAGCCCCTGCAGCACCAGGCACAGCAGATTTCTAGGGAGCATTTCTGAGGACAGAGTTGCTGGTACCTACACTAAGCTACAGCTGACTAAGTAGCTGCCAAGTTGGGAGCTGAAAGAGTAGTGCAAGGCTTTGTTTACAGCTATACTTTTTTGTTGGTTTTGTGAATCTGCATTTTGGAGTGCACATAAAATGCTCGAAAGCCAGGTCTTCTCCTGCCCATTCTCCATCTCATCACAAATCAACCATTTTTGGCAGCTGAGTCATACTGCCTTCCAGCTGAAATCACTTAAGGCTCACACTTGTTATCTGCAGGTGGTGTTACACAACTTCTGGAGGAGTTCTGGCACCTGAAATTTTAGTCAATTCCTACATGGTCCCTGCAAGTACTTACCTTACTCCTATCAGGTTCCTACTTTTCCTTGGGATTCTTGGAGGAATGGGATTTATAATTGCTGTTGGGTGGAAGATGGCTAAACTTCTCTTTCTGAAGAGAGATGCTCATCATCCACACAGCAGTCCAGTGGCTGGTGCTTTCAGCTAGAAAGTGAGAGAGGTGAACCCCCTCTGTCATTCTTTAACCCAAGTTTGCTTTTGAGGGTAAGGACTTGTTCCCAGAGCTTTGGTATCCCAGCATTAGGCTGACAGTTAGATCTAACAGTTTTATGGGAGTTACATGCTCAAGTAATTTTGGTGTGAATTCACTGGAGTTGGACCTGATTCTCCTGGGTTCTTGATGACCACTGACCCGGCTGTACCACGTGCTTGAGTGCCTTTTCTCTTTGCAGGCAGAAGGCTGAACAGCTAAAGCTGAGCTGTGTTGCCCATCCTGCTGCTGAGGGGCACTTGAGCTTTTACCTGGTGATACTGAGAATTTGCCTGGAAAGCCAAGTGCTCCTCAAAATCCAAGTTGTGTTTCAAATTGAGCCCTTCCACTCTGATCATCTGCATCTGTGGTTTTAACCATTTGGTGCTCAGCTTCTCACTCCCTTTTAACACTTCTCATGGCTTTTCCAGGAGAAACTGTCAAAAATATTAGTGTTATCCTTAGGGAACAAAACCATTCCAAACTGTTTTCAATTGAACTTGAGTCCATTTCTGAGCTACCATGTGTGTACTGGATGCATGTGACATTTTAGGAACCTGTATTCATTTCAGTCAGTGTAAATATTTTGATAGCTGTAGTCTGTGTTTGGGAACTCATTACAGGGTTCTTAAATCTTGGTAGTGCAATTATTTTAATAATATCAAAGTTGGGAGGGATTAATCTTTTAGATGCTGGAAGGAAATAAACCCTGACGTTCTCAGTAAATGCTCCAACCAGTCTCGTAGGCAAAAACTTTTATTTGGTCTGAAAGAATGATTTATATCTTACAATTCTTCTGACTAACATGCCTAGCAATTTAATTGCTAGTTTGGTTACTCAGATGCTGATGTTTCTTCACATATGTAAATAACCCACCTATTTTAAAACATTATCGCTTAAATAACAGTCTCCCACGTCGAGTGTGTACACAATGATTTCAAAGTGCTTCCGCAAAGACGCATGGGGGAAGAATAGTTTTTGTGTACGTAGACATTTCATAAAATGAGTGCACACCAAACTGAATTTGTATAAGCTGGGGCAGGAATTCAGTCTTACGAATTTAGATTGTCCTGGCCTTATTACAGCTTGGGGGGGAGAGGATGGAGCCCGCAACATCACCGATGTGGCTGTTTCGCAGCATACAACAGGAAAGCAGAGGGAGCATTTGAAAATCATACAAAGGATCAAGCACAGTTTCTGATCAAGAACACTTTTTACCTTCGCGTCTTCCTTTAAATGTAGGAAATAAATATCAAAGGAATGAACATCCTTACTATGAAGTTGTTACAAGCTCATTAACTGTGTTTACATCCAAAGTGGATGCATTGAAAGGAAAGGGCTTTTTGCCTGTCAGGAGTAAATGAGCTGAATTACTCAGGTCATGTTTTGCACTGCAGCTGATTTTACCAGTGCAGGCACCGAGGCTTCAACACATGCAGTTTTGACAATGTCTGCAATTACTTGTGAAAACTATTCTTGCACACATTGTTTCCCTGAATCTCAGACCTACTTAAAATAGACATAATGCTCTGGCTGATAGCAATTTCAGTATTTTAAAAGTAATAAGAACTGCTCAGAAGAAGTTATTTGTGCTGTAACTAGCAGTTGCTTACAGTGTCTCTAGGCACAAAATCCCATCATCTGTCATTAGCAGACAATGATTTACAGTGATGATATCAAAGTACTGGTTATTGAAAGGGACCTCTTTCTATAGTACACTTCCCTGGACAGTGTTCCCTGCTAGGGAGCCTTATCTCAACACTGACTTCAGTGTGCATCTAAGAAAACGACTCAAGCAGAGCTCAGGATGAAATGACCAAGCTAAACACTTCTAAAAGCGGCTTCCCAACTGCAGTATCTATGCCCCCAAACAGTAGCAGCAGTAGTGTGGGAAGAGTCCTGAAAGGGTGGAGGTAGGACCATGTGCTGAACAGTAGATTATGTGACAACTGTACAATTATATGACAATAACAACACGTTAACACTTCTGTATTTAACAGTGGAAGCTCCAGAAGCAAAAGGCTTCTTAAGGAGGGTAAGATAACAGGTGTCCGCTATAAAAAGTGAGCAAAAGCACTGCCAGCATCTCACCCCATACAGGCTCCACAGCATGCCCCAAAATCTTGAAGAGGCTGAGCAGCTACTCTGCAGTGTGGGTGGAAGCAGACGTTTTGGTACTGGAGATTGAATATAAGAGTGCAGCTGCCCAAACGAGGGTGGTTTATGCTGTAAGCTGTATCAGGTTGCCATTTCCGACCCTGCCCCAGCCTCTGCGGCTGCCAGCTCGCCCTGGCACCATGAAGGGGCCTCGCTGCTTCTCTGCTGACCTGGGGCCTCACGCTGCCCCTGAGGGCCAACAGCCCGTGGAGGGCGTGGGCCTGGCTGCAGCACGGCCTTACAGGGAAGCTGTTCAGCTCTCCCACCAGGGTGCTCTGGGCTCCAGGAGAAGCAAGGGCAACATCTTGGAGTTAAGTGCTGCTTCAGCAAGGTGAGGCTTCAGGCTCAGGATGCCAGAGCTTGGCTCTTCATCCTGGATGGTGTTCTCAGGACAAAGCAAGGAGCTGAACAGCTATGGAAAATTATTACCCTCCAGTAGCAGTGCTGCAGGGTTGCTGCTTAGACTGTTTAATGCATAACTACACTTTGAGCAAGGTGAGGAGTTTACAAATTAAAAAAAGGTGCTTGGAATGAAGAGAAGCTGCTTCCAGTGCTGGTCTGATATGGCTGATGGAGGCAGATGTGATATATACATAACTTTTTTCCACTTTGCTCACCCAACATTCTCACCTTTTCTTATGACAGCCCATGCTTCCCTGTGCATTACTGAACAGGCACAGTCATATCCTGGGGAATCACAGGAAGAGTTTGGGAATCCAGATAAATCAAAGTAAATTTAAAATACCGTGAAAGATTGATGGTGTTTATTTCCTTTTCTTTGGAGCACTACAGTAAAAGCTCCAGCTTCTCATGGCATTCATGGGAAAGCACTAGGATTTTCCAAGTATCTCTTTGCATTGTCTGCAAGACACTTTGTGCAAATTTGGCATGAAGCACCTGTCACCCATCATTGCAGCTGTGAATATAGCTTACTTAAGAATTATGTAATTAAAAGTTATCCATATAATTTTCAAAGGACTGATGTCACCATGTCTGAAAAGAGAAATTCTGACACGACTGTTTCAGCCCTCCCAATGAACAGAACTGTCATCAAAATTCACACATCTCAGCCTTGTATGTAAAGTGTAAGGCAGCAAGTCTGTCATTAGCTCAGCTACTGCACTGTTGTTCCTGGCCATAATGAATCTATACTTCAGCTGGATTTTTTGGCACTTTGGTGAGAAGGCTCTGGACAGCTGGAAGAGACCTGCTCAATCATTTTTTGTTTTTTTCTTTGTATCAATTTTCCACCTGTGAAGCCCAAAATCCCACCACCAAGTGCAGCTGCAATTCCTGCTACTTTGAAGCCTGCAAGGAGACCAATGGGACCCCCCACCACTCCACCAATGACTGCACCTGCCACAGGCAGAGCTGCCAGCTTGTATTTTGCAGCCTGTAAAGGAAAAAAATTATAGTTAGAATACTTGCCTGTGGCGATGTGCATTTTCCCCTCACTGCTCTTGGCAATGACTTGAAAGCTCAGTGATAAATAAACTTTACAAATTAGTATTTTAAAAAAAGTATGACAGAACATGCTATAAACAATTCAAAATCAGCTTGTGTATGCAGTTGTGAACCAGGTTCTTTCACGTGGTTCTGGCTGCTGTGTACACTGGATGTTACCTGGTCACCATCATTAATGAGAAACTGAGAAAATGCTCAGGCTTTTCAGTGATGGGCCTGACTCCAGCTTTGGGGTTTATTTAGCAACTGACATGGAACAAGATGGAAATGACAGGTTATCATCAGCCTCTTGTTTAATGTTTACATGATTCTTGTGAGCCAGTCACTGACTGCACTTGTCTTTGCAGGTAAACCAAAGTAACCATCAGAAGAGTGTTTAAAAAGCACCACCCCACCCCACCCCCCCCCAAATTAAATAATTCTATTTTCTAGCAGCCTGGATGTGATAGAAAATTACAAGAGGGATTGATTTTTTTTTTTCCCTGCTACCTGTGGGTCATTTCTTCCTTATTTCCTTAATTGCTGGTTCCCTCAGCATTAAAGACGGCAGATCAATGGGGTTAATACAGAGGGTGGCTGGGAGGCAGAGCACCATTGATTCACCAGCAGGAGCAGATCCCTACCTTTCCCAAGTTTTTGGTTCCCTCTTCAACATTCGCAGCAGCACTGTTGACATGGTCTTCAATCCTGTCAATCTTCTCCTGCTGGGACTAGATGCAAAGGAATTATGAGTGAGGCAGCCTGCTGGGAAGCAGCAGTGAGCCAATACACACCATTTTAATGCCTGTAATCAGGGCCCCACAGCAGCTTTCATCTGCACCCGGCAGCCTTAGTGGTGCTCCATGATTAGCATCTGACACACTCTGCTGAAACCACAGACTTACTTTAAAAAATCCCAACTATTAAGTAATAATATGGGGTGGATATTATACAATGTCTTGCTGCAGTAGAGAAAACAACTCAAAACGTATGATTTCCAAATCTTTTCCATGGATAGATGAATTCACACTCCAAAAGGGAAAATCTAAACAAGCCTGTTTTGTTTCCTGCTGAGTCTCGCATTAAAAAAAAAAAAAATTCTATAAAAGGCATAAGATCAGTCCTAACTCCAACATACAAATCTGCATCAAGAAATCTAAGCAGAAGTGTTTAATTATGACATTATAGAACAATGACTTCAGAAATAGTGACAGCACTGAAAAAATACTTGATGTTGCTCTGTATTTTACTGTTTGATTTTACAAAAACATGCCATCCTTTCTCCAAATGCAGTCAGTCAGATTCCCCTGCAGTCTCTCCCAGGGAACACTGGAGCCGAAGATAAAGGGGTCTGTGGGTTTGTTTGTTCTTATTTTAATCTCAGCAGTACGCAGGCTGTTTTATGTCACAAAATAATGAGATGGCTGCTGTTCAGCTTAAAATAAAAGGCATTCTGAACTTTTTTCCTCTTTCTAATTCAGAAACTGCTGAGTACACCAGCTCTGGTATTCATCTACTATGCAGTCCACCCACCTTAGATGCATGCTATTACATCTAATGATGTTCAAGTGCAAAATCCAGGAAGTCTTGGGAACAGGACCTTTTCCTTTAACCTTTACAATAGGGAATGAACATTTTTGCAGTTCCTCTCCAGTCTAACGGTTCTTCCTTGGGTTTTTTGTATAGATGAACCAGCACATACTCAGCAGAAAGCACAAAAGCTAGGTTATTTATCCCTAATAACCCAACAGCAAGGAGATTAAAGAGCTCTCCTAGGAGATGAGAATGTGCATTTACATCGCCTGTGGCATGGGAAGAACTAAACACTGGGAACCAACATTTTGGCAGTGCTGTGAGAGCAGAGAAAGGGCATGATAAAGGTGAGGATTTTTCTAGAACTCCTGAATAAGTGAGAAAAGGTACCTGACAAACACACACCCTGTGCAGTGAAAGCTGTCACCACCATTACAATTAGAAATTGTGAAAATGAATAGGACCTGGGTAGAAGTCTGCAGTCAACACTGTAGAGCTTCTGATAAGGTTCAGTTCCTGGCCATGTGCACTGGCTGGAACATTGTAGCTGCTCCAGTGACAAGAACTTGGGAGCAACTCCCAGCACTAGTGCTGAAAGAGGAGACTGCTGCCTCCTCAAAGTGTCACCTTGGCAGAGCCTGAATCACAGGAGAGACACATCCTCAGCTTTTTTTGTCCTCACCTAGGAGTTACCCATTCACCCTGTTTTTGTAGGAGACTGTAGGACAGAGTGCAGAATTAATACTTACACAGACTAAGAGAGAAAACTCAGTCACCAACTGGCTGAGCTCAATCAAGTCCTGCAATTAAAAAACAAATGTTATTTTGTGATAGTTGCTAAAACCAAGAGCACCCAACATGGCAGGGAGGGAGTTCCAACATACCCCTTCTAAACTTTCCCAGGACTCAGCTGCATTTTCTTCCTGAGGTATTTCCGGAAGGTGGGAGTAGATCTGGATTAAACTTTGGGAGCCATCCTTCACTTCCGTGTTATATAAAGTTTCTGAATGAGAAACATGATGTTTATAAATAAATGCACTGAACCAGGATGCAGGCAGTGTGCAGACTTTCTCACTCTTAAAGGTAATCTGATACTTAACCTAATTGAAGCCAAGCAACAGCCCCAAAAATGATCATATAGGGAGAAGTCTTACAGCACTACACAGTTTCTTAAAAGGATGTTATTGACAAAGAAATAGATTCATTTCTATCAGCACATTTTCACAACCAGTCTTGAAATTATACTAAATTATACTCCTGAATTCAAGGTCATTTAATTCATTTTGTATTGACCAGGCTAAGAAAACTGAGCTTGGAACAAAAAATTTTCATTTACCTTTGACACACAAAAATGCTGTGCTCCCAAAACCGAACAGACAGTTATTCATTTTATGATTGATTGTCATGCTACTGGTTTGATTTTCAGCCACTGGGAGCTAAAAGAAGCTGGAGGAAAAAGCTTTCAAAGCAAAAGCAGTGAAACCCAAGTAATGTGGTGCCCAGCATTCCACGCTGGATCAGTTGGGTAAATGGTTCTGTGAGGATGGCAGCCATTTGCAGCTCAGTGCTGTACAGGAGATATTCTCAAGTATGTTCCTCCCTAAATCACCTGGACTAATGCAGAATACATTAGGACAAAGTATGGTGTCAAAAATGGGGAATGACAGACACTGAGGTGGCACTGGGGAGAGCAGATACAATGGACAGACAGACACACACCTCCTCCAGTCAGAGCTCACTCTGGAGCCACTGCGGATGTCATGGACCTGCGTGTTATTCTGGACAACAAATTGAGTGGCAATAAAGAAAAATAACAGACAAGTTTGGCTTGCCAATGCAAGGATTGAGGAAGAGCTTGAGAGTCTGAAAGGCAGACTGGAGAACGTGTTGTATGTAAACACAGTGCAATGATCATCTCAATTCAAAGAACTTCAATTTCTGAAGGGAGATCGCTCCTTCAGTAGGACACTGGTGTTTCCTTCCTTGGGAAGGCAGTCCCAAGAGAAAGCTTTATTATGGGGAATGCTGGTTAGGTATGTCTAACAATACTAAAGTGTAAATACTGTATTAAAATCTTTAGAAACAATGATTGTGCCAAGGTACGATAATATTATATAACTGTTACAACAACAGATATGACCAATAAATATAATCATATTCATAAAAAAATCAGTAACAGTGCATGCTTATTCATGGAATTAATTTAAGATAAAATAAAAACAATACATTTTCATAACATTTGTCCATTTCTCAACATTTTTATCTCAATATCTCAAAACAGATTAAGGACCTAATCTTCCTACTCTCAGCTCAGTAAAAGTCTAACATCAGTGAAGTTGATATTTAGACATAATTATGAAGTAAGTAGAGTAAGACGAATGCATTAAGCAACTTGGGGGCTTCATTTGGGCTTGTTTTTCTTTCTAATTATTTCTACCCCTTTTCCTTTAAGAATCCAGACATGGAAGGCACTTCATGTTCTACAATCATCACCTGTTCTTCCTGGACACATTTTTGATTTATAACCTCAGATTAATTAATGTTGTATACTCAGTTCTAAAATATTGCTTTCCCCTTTTCAATATAATTAATTATATATCCAAATGTGTGCATTTTTTGAGAGAACTGTTCTGCCACGTACTCTGACATTTATCATTGGTTTTGAAGATTTTATTTCATTACAATCCTACATAATCCTATTCCAAAATCAAGAGGTTTTTTGCCCAGAATGGGGTATTCTTCCCTAAACAGCCACATGCATGCTACGTTGGTTAAAAATAAAATATTCATAATTCAAAAGCAAAATAAAAACCTCAATAAGCAAAACTGCCTTCTCCCAAGACCTTGCTCTGGCTGTTCCTAACAATCTATGCCGACCTACTGTACAAAAGCAAATCCTTGAAAGTGTGTAAATGATACCAAGGTTTTGCATGACACACATTCAAGAGAAATTAAAACTCTAAGTAGCTTTACATGTTATCATTTTGCAGCAACTAAAAATCAGTGAGAAAAAATTCCTCACAAAAATTCTTTATTCACTTTAAGCGTAAGAGGTGGTCACATTTGGGCTGAAAGTATGAGTAAGAAATTTATATTCACTACTTCACTTTTTATCGAGTCTAACCAATTTTAATAGAATTGAGGATGGAAGTGACTCCACCAGTTCATTTATACAGCATCTCCACAGAAATACAATAATACAAAACACCTCTGCAGATTTCACAGAGGAGCTTTACACCTCATTACACTCGAGATAAAAATCTAATGCTGTGGAAGATTCAATATGTTGCTTAAAAGATTTTAGTAATTTTAAGAGTGGAGTCTCACCTTTTGTTAATATTTGTTTAATATGCAATTAAATTCCATTTCTATTGGCCCTCAGTTGAGGATGGTGAATGGGGGAAGAGACTGTTATCATATCACTGACATGCCTTCTAAATGGGAGATTTGAATTTGTAAACTCCTTCCTTCTCTACCAAATAGGAAGCAACATGCTACAAAGAACGGGCACGTATTGAACCTCCTTTGATTAAGATCACCAGCCAAGATTTGCTTTCAGGACTGCAGCCTCTAAGCACAAAAGAATAGGCAATATACTGTGTCTAGGGTAGCAATTCAACAGGGCTGCTTGCACAGGCAGGCAAACTTGGGAAAAAAAACCTGTTTAATCCTGTTTAATTGTATTTAGTTGTCTGCCTGTCTGTCTGTTTCACTTTAAATGGGGTGGATTATTTCCACATTCCTGAGTGGACTTGCACATGCCTGTCATTCCAGTAACATTTTTTCTGTTCTTCTCATCCCCACCTTTCTGATCAATTTATTGTCCTCCTGAAGTGCTGTTATACCCAATGTCCTCTGTACTTCAAAGGTATTCCAGGTTTCAGAAGCAGTCCTGTTCTCTGAAATTAAACTCTAGTTCCCATTTGCCACCTATGTAATTGTGTAAAAAAGAAAAGCAGTAAGCCAGGACAAGGCCTTTCCAATGAAATACTGGAATGTACTGAGAACAACTGCAGAAAGTCATCAAGAGAAAAGATATCTTAAATTTAGTTCTAGATATCTTAAATTTAGTTCTAATCATAAAAGAGAAGAGCTCACAAAGATACTGAAAGTAATGGCTTATATATATGAAGGGAATCACTGAATATTGAAGACAATGAGCTCCCCACAAAAGAGATGTCAACAAATTGGGTAAAATTAATAGAAATTATGTGGAAGAAGTTCCTAAAAGATAAAGGATTGCAGAATTGCTGGCAGACACCAAAAAAAAAGGCTGCACTGAAGATGACACCAAATTGTCCTGATGCAGAGCAAGACGTTTATGGCTTCAGCAAGAGCTCTTCAATGCCCTGGATGTCAAGAATTTGACACACAATATGAGTACAAAGAAAAATATAAGCACAGAAAGATAACATCAGAAAAAACAGGACATAAATACATTGCAACTACCAAGGGGCATAAATGGTAGCAAGGAAGTTTCTGTGAATGTTTTTGAAGTTAGAGGAAGACTGAGGACATGTAAGTGCATTGCCAGATAAAAAAGCAGCTTTAAGCAGACATTTGATGCAATTAACTTAAATAAGAGAGAAAAAGAGAGAGAGGCAGAAACAAAGAGAAGAGGTTAAAAATATTTAGATGAGCTAGGCCTATTTAGGGTCTGAGGGTTTGATGAAATTCAGTCTACAGCATTTTTAAGAAACAGCCTCTGAAATTTCAAGCATATTTTTGAGAACTTGAATAAGGTGGTCCCAGAGGACTGCAAGAGAAGAGACTTTGAAATCCACAAAGATATTAGGACAAACTACTGAACAATCAACTACAACATGCTGAACGTGGTGAAGAGGTCAAGATCTGTACGTCAGAAACCAATTCAGTCTTTTCTGTTGGCCTAGTAAGAAGAGAGAAGTTTTTTACTGTGGGGGTGGTGAGGTACTGGCACAGGCTGTCCAGAGAAGTTGTGGATCCCATCCCTGGAAGAGTTCAAGGCCGGGTTGGATGGGGCTCTGAGCAGCCTGGTCTGTTGGAGCTGTCCCTGCCCATGGCAGGAAGCTTGGATCTAGATGATTGTCAAAAGGTCTCTTCTAACCCAAACGGTTCTATGACTCTGTATTTGATACATCTTGAAGTTCACAAGGTTTTCTGTTACCACTGTACATGACATTCTTGAAAGCAAGCCCGGTCGTCAAATCTGTTTTTCTCCCTGCACAACCACGAGGCTCACTGGCTTGTTAATCACACTTGAAAGAGTTCTTGTAGTTCTGCATGCAGCAACAAGAAGGGTCATGAAATCAAATCTGACAGCAGGTTCTTCTACAGTGCCACTGACTAAGAATGCTCTTTAGATTTTAAGACACATAAAATGCTCAAATCATTGTAAGTAATACTGCTACTGCAGCAATCAAACTAATTACAGATATGTGGAAGGATTTAATCCTGATGTAACCAACTTTCTCACAGATCATTAGGAGAGAACACCAGCCACCACCAGGGCTTAATACAGACTTCTCCTGAAGACAGAATGGTAGAACAAGGATTGAAAGACATTTTATACAGAAAGGAAGGAAGACAAGCAAACATGTCTGACTTCTAGCACATCACAGTGTGTTTTCAAAATCTTCTATTTAAATGGATTTATACTCTTTTCTTCTTTCTTGTCAGTTACCAAGTTAAAATGCTACAGGGAAGAGATGTTCTTCTTTACCCAGAGACCTGCTCCTCTTTTCCATATATTTCAGCAATGCTGTATTACACTGCCTGTCATATAAAAAATTTCTTAGTATTTCTTCAGTAATTCAGTGAAAATGGCCAAAATTATTACTTGCACATGATCAAGTGATTTGCAGGTGAGGGGAAAAGAATCCAAGCTACCTTGAAACATGAATATAAGTATTCTGCTTCCTATGAACAGTCCACTATTTCAAGATTCAAGGCTACAGGATCTTTCTCATGGAAGGCCATAGATGTTTAATTTTGAAAGACACTTCAGCTTATTTTCTGCTTATCAAAATTCAGTCACAGGCCATGACAAAACTGTGGTGTAGGGAAAGAAATCTACTTCTTCATTAACAATACTCTTCAACTGAAATCTCATTTGTTTACTTCATTTATATCTGGTCAGAGAAACTGCATACTGGATATAATGATAGAGATACAATAAATACAGAAATTAAATTCTACTACCTTGTCCTAGAGTTGCAGATCTGGTTAAAGAGGCATCTTCCTGTCCTTTGAGTTGCCTTTTAAGTTCTTCTGCGGATTCAGAATGCAGCTGCAGGAAGTCCTTAATGGCAGTGGAAGCTTCCTCTTTAATGGGATTTATCACTCTCTGCAGAACTGGGATGTCTTCCTGCCGGACTCGCAAACAGAGTTTCTCCATCTCTCTCATATTGGCACGGAGTTGCTGCAGGAGTATTAAAAGTTATTTTGTAGCTTACTGTGTGAGAACACCAGACACCTTCAGTGCCTGGGAAGCGCCTATCGTCTTTGGGATCAAGGGAGAAACATTTTTGAAGCCATCACCACCACCATTTTGATTTTCTGGCTGAAAATTTTGTACTTTATCCCCTTCTCCAAGTCAGTTTGTTTTATTTTGGGTTTCAATTAAAGTATTTAATTAATTCACTGTGTAATTGTTGAAGTTATTTCTGTTTCTCTGATAATTTTAGGTCTTTGCAAAAATACTACACAAGTTGCAACAAGCTGCAATAATATCCAAATAAAGGAAGTGATTGTTTCTCAAAATTTGCTTTTTTTGTAATACTAAGTGACTGAGGTGATCACAGGACCTTAGGATACAGTCGTTCATAACCCCCAACTACTGCAGAACTATCACTTTCAATTTGTGAAGAAACTGCAGGGACAGAGAAGAAGGATTACTTTTTTCTTTTATTTTTTTTTTCAGATGAAGAACAAATATATTTGTTTGACTGGAATATCAAATAGAAGTATTTCTGTAGTTACAAGAGTTTTGAGAAGATATAAACTATTCACAGCTACCAAGAAGAGTATGTGTACAGGCATTTCCCACAAGATAAATTTCTTTCTGCATTCAAGAGTTTTTTTATTGCCTGGGCTTTTAAAATCTAAAAATGCACAAAAATTTTCTCTTCCTACAAATGAAAAGAAGAAATTTACAGTTTAAATTACACCACTTACTGTTTTAGGGCAGAGTTTTTATCTAATTATAAAAAAATAAGACTAATAAAAATATATCGTCTGCATTACATTATAATGATACAATAAATTCTATTCTTTGTTGCACTATTTACCAATTGTTTTGAATATTCTTCTCACAACAGAACAACAGAATGTATTAACACCAATGAGTGGTTAGAAACAGAATTGTTTTCTTCCAGAATACAAACCAGGTACGGGTAATGCCTTAGAAAGCCAAAACTGCCTATCTGGAAAAGCAAGAACTAGACGGAACTAATTTTATTTAAATACAGTAGTGGAATTAATTGCTTTTAATATTTACGAAAAAAATAGTACAAAATATAGTTAGAGAAGAAGGAAGAAAATTATTCAACAACATCTTAAAGTAACATTGCAGAAGTTTCCAAAGAAAGAACTATTGATTTGTTAAAATCATGTGTCAAATTACTAAGATTAGATTAGATTATATTGTATGCTTAAATTAAGAGTACTATTAGCCAAATTAGGCTGCATTATTCCCGACTAACCTCAGGTAAAACCACTGATTGACAATTAAGAAAAAGGGAGATTAAAAAAAAAACCAAAAAAACTTTGGAAAACACTGAGTTGAATTAGAAACATGGTAGCCAGTGACTTTCCTCATACATTTCTCATCTCAGTCTACCTCACTCTTCCTGGTATCTTCCCCCCATGGTCTGCCTCTAAGTACTGAAAACAGGAGAATGTCACCACTGTCATAGTGCACCATGTGCCAAAATTCTTGGTTTATAGAATCTTGGAATTTCATTTAAGAAACAAAATGGGACTATCTAGACACAATGCTTAATTATCTAATTTCTGAGAATGATATGCAGGGGACCAAGGTTCATCCTGCTGTTTTATTTCAGGACAAAAAAAAATTATTATCCTGTCTTTGGCCACAATGGAGACAAAAAAAACCCAAACCAAACAACAACCAAAAAAAAAAAGTCAAACAAAACTTGTGAAACAGTGACAACAGAGTTTGGGATGAGAAAATTATGGTTCCACAGCAGCTTCTTCTAAAGGAAAAGGAGAATCTCGCTGTTGGAATTGAGTTAAAACAGCTCTGCTCGGGATCTGTACCACTGCAGCTGCTGCTGGGGCAAATCACAAGGCCTGTGCAGTGACCAACACAACACAACTGGCTGATGGGAGTTTGCACAGATCCTGAACAAAAGCTTCAAGAGGTATGAACTGTTCACCCTAAGAAACGGCTACACCAGCTCCTCACTTCCACTGTTCATTATTACCTCGCTGATCAAAGAGAGATATTTCTGAGCAAGAAGATGGAGGAATCGGATGATGATATTCACCTATTTCGTGAAATTTAATTTTAGTAGCTCTTCCTTTGTGGTTTCGAGGAGAGGACTCTTGTTCCACTTACTGTCAGTTAAATAGAAGGTGAATGGATTCAGCCCAGCAAGAAAGTTCAGCCCTGCTGCGAGGAGATACATCCCAGGAGCTCACCAGGATGTAACATCATAAATGTTATGGATATGCAAATGACTGTGACTTCTTTTCATAATAATTTTAATGGCACCGTTTAATTTCTAGGTAGAGCATAAAAGTGCATTGCTCTCATCCCAACTGTATGCACTTTTAAAACCAAGCTTATTTAGGGAGGAAGGTAATACAAAATTCTCTTTTCATTTGTGGGGACTCCTGAGTTTCAAACTCTCAAAATTCAACCCAAAAGACATGGAATTTTTCTTTATAATAATTGCAATTTTGGTCCATTGACTTCCAAAACCAAACAAGAATCTTTGTTTCAAATGGCTTTCTCACAAGAACTGTAGGAAAACTAAACTGGTGAAAACCTTGGGAAGTTATCCCTTCAATGCATGATCTGCTGTCCCTATATTATTTCCTCATGAAGAGCTACAACGTCCTTCATACCATACTGCCAGAATTCACTATGCTATAGCATTTCCTTGTGTCTAACAGAAATCTCTCTGGCCTCAGTTTAAACCAGGTATTTCTAATCCTCTCTGTTCCGAACAGGGAAAGACAAGCCCTATCCTCTTCGCAACCACCCTCTCCCTGTTTGCAGACAGACAGCACGATGCTGTCAGCTCCTCTCTGGGCAAAACAACTAATTTGTTGATCTTTACAAGAAGTCTTGTTTTCTCAGTTTCTGACGGCATTCATTGGTCTCTCCCTATTTACTTCATGTTTTCCTTAGAAGTGTGGTGCCCAAACTGGGCTGACTACTCTACCTGGGATCCTACTACAGCTGACCAAAGAGGTTGTAGGGGAGACCACACTGACTGCTCTCCCTTTTATATATCCCACTAAGTTATTTGGTTTTTTTGGATCACTACCACACAGTCAGTTCACTTCTACTCTTTGTCCCTCAAGTCTTACAAAATTCTCAGCCTAGGTCAAAGGAACTCTGAGTTTAAGGATATCTTTACCCTGCAGATGGCCACAGGCTGCAGTAATGAGCTGATTTTACATGATCCTTCACTGATACCACAATCTCCTGCAGAAATAAAGTTCTCTATGCTACTCCTCATGCCCTCACAGCATGTCTACACAGTATGGCAGGGAGGTACCTAATCTGAAGATCGTTTTAGAGATGTTACAAAAGACGTGAGCCATACAAGTGAGCTTTGAAGATTTATGCAAAAAAAGAGCTGATCAGAAACGATCTTTTACTTGTAAACCATTTTCAGCTGAACTAGAAATCATAAAAGTGAAAAAGAAAAAAAAAGAAACAGATTAACATTTTTCAAGCAGCTTTCCATGTTAGAGCAACACAGTGGAGAGACCATACCTGCCTAAATGTGTTTCGCACAACAGAGTCTCTTTTCATGGGCTGAATATACACCAAAGCCAGACTGTTCATCCACTCCATTTTTCCTTTTTTTTTTTGGTTTAATGTCTTATTTCCTCTCTAGTAACTGCAGCATCTCCCTTCCTCTCACCACAAGAATTATCAGGGCAGTCCTTCAATGTTACAACATAATACTGCCATTTCATTGAAATTAGCTTAAACCTTGCAATAATTAACTAATTGTGTGGTACAGTTGGCATGTATGTGGGCAAAGCCTAGCAAACTGCACATTAACTCAGGCCCTAACATTTTAAGAAGTCCGTGGACTGTCCCTAAAAATGAAAATATACAAGAACACATTCAGAAAAACTAATACATGATATAAAAGAGCTATTTTCTCAATATTTTTGAAAGGGTCTCTTCATGCCCTGTGCACAGATTTATCTGTTTTCTTCTCTTTCCTTTACAGAAGTTTTTAATGCGGCACCCAGTCACCCAAAAGCAAAGCAATAGATTTACGCTCATCTATACTTCTATTATAATTTTGACCATCGTCGAAAGTACAACAGAAGTAATTATTCTGGGTAAACTGAAAATTCAGAAAAATGGCTAATTATGTGCACATGGATTAAATGTAGAATGGCTGTGCATATATTTGTCTAAAACCTGTGGCGGATGCCTTGGGTCAATATTGACTGAGGGATTCCTAATGTATTTTTACAACATCTAATTTTGAGAGCAAAGTGTGTGCTTGCAGAGAACATTTGGTATCACAATAATTAATCTGATTTCTTTGCAAACAAACAGATCAAAAGTCCATTGGTAAACATTTAAACAGCTTACAGCAAACACATTCTACATGTCATATAATTTATTATCAAGTACTCCAGACTCCTAACTATTTAATTAAAACAAAGAGCCAGTCTGCTCTTCTTGCATGGACCCAGATACTTATTCTGCTCTCCGGGTTTTAGAATGTGTACCGCTTTAATGCATCTAGATCTGTATCCAGAGCTAGAAACAACTAGCATTAAATAAAATGTAAGAAAATTTATTTTGACTGAGACTGAAAACAGCAAGCTTTAGATTCAAGACAAATATAAATGTTTCTACAGACAAATAAGCAGTTTTCTTATTAAAGCACTTAAAATACTAAAAACAACATCTTCAATACAATTATTTTTTCTCTAATTATTAATAGCTTTTCGTCTTGCTAAAGAAATGATACTGATAATTTAAAGTTATAAGAGAAGCCTTTCCCCACAACTCAGATGTGAAAACAGATTAGAGAACAGACATAAGAAAATACATGCTTACTACACCATACCTGTTAAAATGCCATTGTTTCAATAGAACTTCCACATTTGGAAGACTCTTTGAATACGAAGAATAAACTTGTATTCAAATTTCAAAAGTACTTGGTGAAAAAGGAAAATAAACACTTAAACCTCCAACAAGCAGAAAAATCAGCTGGATTTCATGTGCAACTTTGTATCATCTACACTAAAATGAAAGCTCATTAACACCTTCCATTCCTCAAAAAAGACACAACTCCAGCTCTCCCTACCACCTAATTCTGTTGTCCAAACAGGATTAAGCTCGTCTTTCTGAGTTGTTTTGGGTTTTTTTTCATTTTTTAGTCTGCTCTAATTTCCCACGAGTCAGTAAGACACTGAAACAAACATGGGAATTTACTCACAGAATTAGAACTGTGAGATGCATTGGTTTAGGACTGTGACACCTGTGCAGGCAAATCCTGCTTGTCTACATGCAGTGTAGGTCACTTACAGTAGCAAAGACAGGTCCCTCCTCTGAGCAACATCTATGAAACCAACACAAGATCCCTCTCCTGGCCAACACACGTCTGTCCCCAAAATATTGGCAGTGCAGCTATTACAGCCACTAGATGCTGCCTCAGCAAACTTTGTGCTGCAGATCTGGTCACCGTGTTCCTCTGTACCGACAATCTTCTTTGGCTGTGTGCTATTTAGCTGATGTTTGGCTGAGCTTCTTGCATAATTTTCATCAAGACATAGGTATTTTTAGAAACAGTGTAAGATTCCCTGTGTGCTGAGTTATGGATGACTATGCATGATGTCACTAAAATGATGCCTGTGCCGACAAATGTGCTGGTATTTCCTCCCTTGACAATATCATGCACGTAACAACAGATGTGATCAACAAGCTAGTAGTCCAGATGTTCTCTAGGTCTGAAATCATGCTTTAAAATTAGCAGTATTCCTTACTGCAATAGCTAAAGAGGATAGTTTGCAGATCAGTCTCCAAACTTTGGCTTCTTCAAGAATATGGAAACATTTCTGACTGTATTTGTCTCATAGGACACAATTAGAAAATTCCTGTATTTTAAATGAAGTAAAACAAAACTGTGTGCTTGTCAAATACGTGTCTCTCTGAAGGTCCAACCCTGAGGTAACCAGAACTATGTATGTAATTTAATCCCATGAGTAGCACAGCCATTTTCACATCCTTACCTGAACCGTTCGTCCTGCGTTGATGTGCTCTTCGTGCAATCTGCCCCAGAGCCTGCATCTCTGATACTAAAATAGAGGAAAAAGACTCCTTAGAATTGCTATTTTTACCAACTGGCTATGCAGAAAAACAGCTACCTTTGGTAAATGATCACTTTAATTTTCCAAAACTGACAGTAAAGAAGTCGAGTCATAAACAAATCCACTGCAAAATTAGAGAAGTAAACAGCAACATATTTTGTGAAAAATTTTGTACAATGTATTTTACTGAATTACACACAACCGGGGTTTCAGCAACAGTTTTTAACATCCGAGTGATATTGCATCCTGACACTGCTGTGGCATAAATCACTTGCTGGGCAAAGGAGAACAAATGGCAGAAGAGGGAGAAAAGAATGGAATAGTGAGTAAGCAGTACTGGTCATATAGGACAATGACGTATCTGGTACTATTGACAAAGGAAATGGCATCCATTACACAACGCTACTGTCTACATTTACACTCTACATTTCTGTATGGTTACAAACACAGCTACAAGAATCATCAGGCCAGATCTGGCACCTCCATGAGGCTCCACTAACTTCAGCGGGAAACTATCCACACAGTACTGCCCAAGGGGCAGAGACCAGGCTATTACACCAGCAGAGAGCAAGTTTGGCAAAAGAACTGCATGTTATCACATATCAACCTTTTCATCATTAAAATAAATCAGTCTCTGCTATAGGCAGTTGACACAAATTATAGAGACTTCAGCATAAAAAACGTAGTAAAATAATAGAAGTGGTGATTCCCGGAATGCGTGCTGAAACTATCAAAGAATGCATTTACAATATTAGACAACACTAGAATATTTATTTAATCGTCTATGTAACAAGGCAAAATATTTACCATGATTTGTAAGGTATTTTTATGTAAAGTTTAACTCCTCAATTTCTTAATATGCTTTGTTACCAATAAAAATCTTTATCTACAGCCACTATCTTTCCATAATTATTTTCATAATTTTAGATGCCACAGCAATACGGATCATAAGTTACTCAGATTCCTAAACTACAATGAGAAATCTGAAGTCACTATTTATTTTCAAAGCAAAAAGTTCTTCCATGTTAAGACTTTGTAGTGCTATGGAAGATTAAAAGGTTTAGTGTTCAACAAAGTCAGATTAACATCATTCTTCTAGGAAACAGAATAATAACAACCTCTGAATAAATTGCTATGCCATTAAAATTGCTGCCAATGTTCTTTAAAAAAATGGTCAAAAAGCCCTGTATCAACAGTAGATCTTCCAATTCAGTCACCCCTGAAAGAGTACTGAAACAGGAATTTCTCAGGTTTTAACAAAAGGGGTTTAGAGAAAAACCACCTATTTAATTTCAACTGACAGTAATACATTGTTCAAATAACTAATGATAAAAAATCCTGTCACCCAGTTAAGAAAAATTTCCAGGAAACTTTTACTGCTCTTCATAAATTCTACTAGAAATGCTCAGCACATTCATCAGCTTTATATATTTAGAGGTTTTATTAAATTTTGCTTCAAAATTCCAAATATGCTAGTGACGAGCCAAAAGAATCCAATGACTTAGCACACCCAGAGCAACGACATTCACATGGTCAGAGAATTCCTCCTTGTTGACTTCTCTTTGTCATGCAACACAAAGTAGGCCATTGTCCTAGACAGTGTTCACCCTGGGGGCCTCAAGGATAGGAAAGCTTGAGAAGAGATCCTATTGACATTATTTGTGGTGGAAGCTGGGGCTGTTCAGCCCGGAGAAGAGAAGGTTGAGTGGACAGCTCATGGCAACCTTCCAGTATCTGAAGGCGGCCGACTAGGAAAGCAGAGAGGGACTCTTCATCAGGATTTGTAGGGATAGGACAAGGAGCAATGGGTATAAATTGAAAGAGAGGAAATCTAGCTCAGGTATTAGGAAGGAATTTTTTACTGTGAAGGTGACGAGACACTGGAACAGGCTGCCCAGGGAGGCAGGGGATGCCCCCTCCCTGGCAGTATTCAAAGCCAATTTGGATAAGGCCTTGAGCCTAGTGGAAGGTTTTCCTGGCCGTAGCAGGGGGATTGGGACTAGATGATCTCTAAGGTCTGTTACAACCCCTTAACATCCTATGATTTTACCATGAACAAATACATGTAAAACTAAGGGAGGTCCATGAAGTAAAAACATCTATGGAATCCTAACCTGTTATGTCAGGTCCAGAGGAGGGCCGCAAAAATGGTCCAAGGGCTGGAACAGCTCTCCTGCCAAGAAAGGCTGAGAAAGTTGGGATTGTTCAGCTTGGACAAGAGAAGGCTCTTGAGAGACCCTATTGCAGCCTTTCCATAAATAAAGGGGGCTTAGGAGAAAGATGAAGACTTTTTACTGAGGCCTGCAGTGACAGCATAAGGGGCAATGCTTTTAAGCATTCAGAGGAGAAGCTGAGATTGGACATAAGAAATTCTTTTATAATGAGGGTGGTGAGGCACCAGAACAGGTTGCCCAGAGAAGCTGTGGATGCCCCAGCCCTGGAAGCGTTCAAGCCTAGGGTGGGGCTCTGAGCAATCTGATGTAATTGAATGTGTTCCCACCCCATGGCAGGGGCGTTGGACTAGACAATTTCTAAAGCTTCTCTTCCAACCCAAATCTCTCTATGAAGCTGTGGATGTGTGGTGTTAAATCATAATTGTGCTATAGCCAAATAGTTTGTATTCCACAACATAAATATAAAACATTAGGTTACTCTTAGACACTTGATCTTTTTTGCTCTGTGTCCATTTTCTTGAGAGCCCTCTTCAGAAAGTACTCCTTGAAAGTATCCAGTGGACATGGAGAGAACTCAAAAGTTTGTCATATCTCCTGCTAAAAGCTCTTCAAAAAATGTCTTATCCAAATGTTTACACTTAGATAAGACTGCAGTAAGAGTCAGATACCCTCATTTCTTGTTTTGTGTCACCTTTACATATCTTCCCACCACAACAATGGTCCTCAGCCAAAGGTAAAACGTATTTCACACAATATCCTTTGACACAGTCACAAGAAATGAAATTAAAACTGAAAGCAAGAGAGAAAAAGTGTCTTATAGCACTTTTTTTTTTTTTAAAAGATTGTTGCATATCACCAACAAAGCTTAGGGTAGTAAGCCAAACAAAATCTCCACCTTCCTGTACTACCAAGCCAATTGCTATTATCTAATAGAGACTTACAGACAGCTGCAAGTCTTTTGGATACCACATGCATTTTATTCCCTTTTGGAGTGAAAGGCCATCCAACCCATGGAATGTGCTTTAGAAAACCAGAATTTTCTTAGGGAAAACATGGAATGAAAGAAAAAGTACAGAGAACTTATTTCCTAAGGATATAGCTTTTAAGTCTTCTGAAACTGTCATACAGAAAGTTGGACTCTTAAATAGTTGAGAAGCAATGATGATGAATTGATGGTAGCCACTTCCTCTGAAAAGGTGTATTCGAGGTCAAATTTCATTATATATTGATTTTATAGTTTCTTCAAACAGTGATTTAGGAGATTAATTGTTTGGACTGTCTCTGGAACCTAGGGTTTAAATCAATATTCATGAAATGAGGTTAGAGATATTGGCTTGATCATAAGTAAATAATGTTGCTGCTCTAAGCAATTGGACATAATTAGTGATTTTTGCTTAAAAGTAGCCAGTAAAATAAACAGGATCAGATTCTATAAAATTATTCTTTTACCTCTAGGGATGTTTGGTTTACATGGCTGAAAGTTAATTTTACAAAAAGTATTTAAGAGAAAATCATCATGACAGCTCACAAAAGTACTGTAACACATTCATTATGGCTAAAATGTAAAAGACATAAAATGCAAATTATCATACAAGTATTTCAACCAAACTATTGCTAACAATGTTTACTACAAATTCAAAGGCCTTTGTGCACACAATTACAAGGCAATATAGAACTTTTGTCTCCAGCCAAATTTGAATTAAAGCACTTTGTCACCAACTTCTCATTGAAAACTCTACATAATCTTTCAGAGTGACTGCTTCTATACTGCAAAAAGAACTACATTAGTAAAAAGTGAACACTAACCTTCTCAATATTTATTTGGTGTTTTCTTAACCTTTCCAAATCCGTTGGAATTGCCACTTTAATGAATTTCTGAATTGCAGGTTCAATTCGGCGGAGTTTAACTTTTTCTTCATCTTCAGACATCCTAAAAGCAACTTTCGAGTCAACAGTTGTCCAATATACCTTCACCAAGGTAAAAACCCCTAAAAACAACAACAACAACAACAAAAAATTAAACAAGAAGGAGTAAACTTGAATCACTTTCTAAAAAAATCAAAATAAGATAAATCAGATAATCACATATCCCCCAAAACCACAATTAAGCAGTATTAATACTTAATATCTGGATATTTGCATTTAAACGTATTATCTCTATTTATTTGCAGGTTTTGGAGATCATTTTTCATAAAACTTAACGCTAATGAGTAAAAAACCAGCTAAGTAATTAAGGCAGAGGCAAACATGCTTTCCAGCATAATGATACATGAAAAGGTTTGAAAAAAACTTCCAATCAGATGCTTTGATCACAGTTTACACTTTGCCAATTCACATTCAGAATCATCTTAAAAATTGTAAAACATATCCTGAAAAGACACCAGAAGAAAATTAATTTTGGAATTCCATTTCCTGGAAATGTTAAGAGCTCCTGAATGAAGATCTGCACACCAAACTGCACATGTCCCCTACTGAAAACCACTAAGGCATCACCTAGCAAGGTGTATAAACAGGCTGCTGAAGTATTTGCAGGACCAGTAGGTACATAAGCAGCCTGAATTCTGTGCCCTGCATAGCATAAAACATAACTTTCGAGTTTCACTTCTCTAAAAGAGAGATGTGTAGTATTGTATGCAATAGCATTTATCTACAGAGCATAGGAGCAACACAAATAAATTCCATTATGCTGAATGCACACATGGGGAAAGAAGACGCCTATGAGAAGTTTTGTCACAAGTATCAGTAAAAAGACATGTGCTAACCTGGTTATATGGAAGTACCTGAACTACATCAGCAACTGTATCAGAAAGCTTTCCCTGATTTTCCTCTCCCAGTAACTAAACTGATTTAAAGTAATTGACCCAGCATAATCCTCCTGGAACAGGTGAGGCATGGCAGAATGTAACAGGTTAAAAAACATTCCTGTTCCTCACACAGAGTCAAAGATATTATCAGCAGTGAAATTAGACATTACTTTTCTCACATCTACCTATGGTGTGAAAATGCAGAGGGAGGGTGTTGATGTTTTTCTGAGACCTGTGATTCCTGCAGGCAGAGCAGATGAGGGCAGACACCAGCTGATGGCACTGGGTCTTTGACTGAACTGCTCATTGTTCAGCCCCAGGCCTCTCATGCAGGCTGCAGGGACCACACGTACAAACCTGCTCCAAACTCAAAAGGAGCCAGTGGGAAGCATCTTCCAGCAAGAAAGGGAAAGCACTTCTGGTATAGGGAGAAAGACAGCTGCAAATAAAACAACACTGCATTTTTCAGAGGAACAGAATGCTAGCAGAAGACTCTTCGTCTGTATCTATCCCACCCAAAAAAGAAATTGGAAACTGTGGAAAATGGAATGTTTACTCAGAGTAGACCAAGTTAAAGGGAAGTCAATCTTTCACGTTTCAATGACACATCTTTTCTTCTTTCAGAACCTCAGAAGGAAATTATTTCATCAACGGACTTTGCAGTCATTGCTAAATCATCCCCACTTCAAACTATAAAGACACACTATCAAGCAGTCTTACAAATCCCCTTCTAACCTAAGGCATTTAATATTAACAGTCCTTCAAACAAACCTTCAAATAAACATGCAGTGGGAGGGTAACCTCACATTCTTCAGGTTGCAAAAAAGAACTTTAATCCTTTTATACTGACTTACTCTTTTCACCATTCTAAAAACAGCAGTTTAAATGCAAGATGAGAAAAAAGACATTCTATAATACCTTGGTCACTACAGTCCCTAGCTCTTGAAAGAGGCGCTCATATATCACAGCTGAACTCTATTCTGAGTCTAGAAGTGATTTTTTTTATAATGTCCAGAAGATAAAAAGCATCATACTCCAAACTGCAGTACTTCCTCTTCAGACACATATTTAATTTCATGATAGATTATACATTAATTAATGAGTTTATGAGCTAGAATTAATTAAAAATTGGTTCCTTAAAGATATTTAATAGCCATGTCATGCTTTTCTTTCATACTGATTCATCCTGAAGAAGCGACGACACAAATTTTTCAAACATATAATGCAACATGAACTCACAGAAACACACAGCCCATTCTGTCTTAGAAGAAATGCAGCAGAGACTAAGCTAAATTCACCATAACTTTGTCCTCAACCTTTCATGTCATCTACAGACTGATGAGAGCCAAAACCAGTAGTTTAGATGACATACAATCTGAAGCACTGTGAAAGCAGAGTTAATGTAAACGATGGCCATGTGCCTTGGGTAGATGATCTGAATTTTGAAGATTTGTCTACATGCAGGGCTCTGGGCAGTCATTTACTCCTCCTTAAGAATTCCCAGACAGTAAAGTAACTTCCATGACAGTGTCTACCAATCCCTTAAAGACACTGCTGCCTAAAATTCACTGTGCAGCAAGTTCGAAAAACTAAGAAAGAAATATAAGAACTCTTTACATTCTCATGAGATCTCCTGCTTAATCTCTCAAATAGTATAGTAGCTTCTGCAACAAAAATTCTAAGCCATAAATTATCAACGCAATGTCTTTTTTTTAAGTATATACAATATTAACATTAAATAAATAAAATTACATTACGCATTTCTGCCTGTTGCTGATGCAATTTCAAGGAAATCTTGCATACTTTATTTGACTTGTGTTCTCCTAAGCACAATTTCAACAAGTCATTTCCGAAGTAACAATGCCTGTTGTTTCAGTAATCACAGAGTTACAGGACAGTTTAGGTTGGCAGGGATTTTCACATGCCATCCAGTACAAGCTGAATTAGATGTCATAGCACAGGCCCTCGTCCAATCAAGTTCTAACACCCCCATGGACAGACACTCCACACACTCACTAGACCCCTCCTTCAGTGTTTGACTATTGTACAGGCTAAAACCAAACAAAACTAAGACCTTCCCTTGTAGCTAAACCAGCTTGTGACCACTGCTCCTCATCCCACTGCCATGCACCTCCAAGAGCACCCTGGCTCTACAGCTTCTACCCACAACAGTAAGATCTCCCCTTCCTTCACCTTCTCTTAAGGCTAAACAAACCCACCTCTGTTTCTCCTTGAATATCACATGCTCCAGCCCTCTAACCAGCATGTGGTCCACCACAACACACTGGTCCTTTTCTGTAAGGCTGCTTTCCATCAAGTCTTCCCAACCTGTTCTAGGTGCAGGGCTTTCTTACTGACTCTGCTGGAATTTTTGAGGTTTCTGTCTGCCCATTTCTCTATCCCATCAAGATCCCTCTGAGTAGCAGCCCTGTCCGGCCCACAAGCCACTCTCCTCAGGCAAGTGAAAACATTGCATTCAACTTCAGCTTCTTAGGAAGGTGATTTTGCCTCTGTCCTTGGATCTGAATATCAGTGACTAAAATAACACTAATACAGAAGTGATCAAGACCGAGATGCAGAATAACTTCCAGTCAACTATGTCAATAAAAAAGACATATCCAAAGCATGCTGTAGCAGCACAAGTCACACAGTTGCAGTCAACCAGACGTAAAAATCTTCCCATGTATGGTAACATACCCCTTATTCGTTATTATGAATTTCAGAAAATGCTGCTAACACACATCAAATGTTAACACTCACGAACTTTTGTTAAACTGCCTACTGCTTTCCATTCAAACATAGTACAACAATCACAACAAACCTCAGGAGTTCTGCTTGCCCAGGGAAACACAGTGTAATTCACTGATTTGATTTTAATTCACTCACAACACTTTAGACAACCACTGCCACTAGAAAAAGTACTTCCAGCATAAATGCCTTGTTGATAAGGGCTGAAAGGCCAAAAAGTCTTTCCCTGTAAATAAAATTATTTAGAATATAAGGACATACAACAGCTTTCTTCCAAAGATGACCAGAAACATTTCCTAGAGTGGTACTGGTCCCAAAATTGCAGTGACAGCCTATACACTATTGCTTACTTGGCTGAGGCCTGTAGCTAGTGCAGAACATGCTCCTGTGGTAGGCTACAGCCAAACTGCACTTCAGGACTAAATTACCTGTTTTTCCTTCTGCCTGTAAAATAAATCAATAGAAAATAGCTTTGTTGAAATAAGGCTGAGAAAAGGCACAGTCACCAGCCACAGTGTGTTCACAAATTAACATGAAACTGCTTAGTGAGATAAACAGCCACATGCATGGGATCTCCCAC
Source organism: Oreocharis arfaki (assembly GCA_013398015.1). Lineage (NCBI taxonomy): Eukaryota > Metazoa > Chordata > Aves > Passeriformes > Paramythiidae > Oreocharis > Oreocharis arfaki. The sequence goes on along the minus strand of VZRR01013698.1, from coordinate 59,413 downwards.
AGAACACCCAGAATCAGCAGCTGTACGTGTCAGGCTGCAGTGCCCAGCAGATCTGTGCTCTTGTGGACCACCTGGCAACACAGACTTGATCCAGGCAAGGCAAGGGCACGTGACTGCATTTTGAGAAGTCAGAGCACACAACAAGCATTTTGTCTTGGATTTATATGTTTAAGCCAGCTGCAGAAGAGCAGAAAATACTTAATGACTAACACATGAACACCTTTTGCTCAAAGCTGAACCGGTGGAACAAGTCTGCAGTGGGGCTGACGCCTGCCATAAGAGGCCACAGCAGTTCAACACGCAACCAGAGTCCTAATACTGAATTCTTGGTATTAACAGAACTACACCTCTGGTCTCACCCCAGAACCACACAATCAATTAGGTTGGAAAAGACTCTTGAGATCATCAAGTCCAACCTATCAACACCACCCTGTTGACTAGACCATGGCACTAAGTGCCATGGCCAGTCTTTCCTCAAACACCTCCAGGGACAGGGACTACACCACCCTCCTGCACAGCCCATTCCAATGTCTAATCAGCCTTTTTGTGAAGAAATTCTTCCTGATGTCCAACCTAAACCTCCCCTGGTGCAGCTTAAGACCAACAGGTTCTGGAGGCCTACCCTGCCTGTACCATGCCCTGGGAAGATAAGGCGAGCGTGAAGAGAGCAGAGGCATAAAGACAGGCTTTAAAGTCTTATATAAAGGCTTCAAGTAGACTAAACTAGTTCTTTTTTCCTGACATACTGTTTTAAAAGCTTGAGCAATGCCAGGCTAAACAATTCAACACGCTGCAAAGAATAAATAAATAGGTAAATAAGTAAATAAATACATAAGTAAATAAGACAATCCAAGCTGGTGTGACAAGTTCTGTCCCAGATCAGCTCCCCACGACCTGACCGCGGGCGGACCTCGGGCCCATCCCCTGCTGGGGGCACCCCCGGCTGGACGCTCC